>CM041786.1:700271-1175308 GCA_023375725.1 Nephotettix cincticeps | reverse complement strand
ATAATCATCCCATTTCTGAAAAGAAAAACAAGAGACACAAAGTTAATTGAATTTTTCAAATTGTACGGAGAAACCCCCCCTGGTAACACAAGCTTTTTTGTGATTTTTGGTCCAAGTTGGTTTTGTTGGGTCATTTGACCTTACACTTCATACCAAGTTTCATGGAAAATAAGGAAGAAATTGATTTTTTAATATTCTCCTTAAGAATAACATTGGTCGCTTCAGACAATGTACTTTGTTTATCATGGACAGTAAATTTAACTTTTCTCTGGAACCGTTAGTCGTAGATAAACAATTTAAAATACTAATTTGTTTAGTTTTTTAAGCTGGTTTCAATGGTGCCAGTTAAGTTGACTTTTATTGTTTTAGTTTTTTAAGCTGGTTTCAATGGTGCCAGTCAAGTTGACTTTTATTGTTTTCGTTGAAAATTTAAAAATTTGATTTCTTTTGACACTTAAAAGCCCATAACTTTTGAACCGTCATTTTTACAGACATGCGGGTGGTGTCAAATTATTTAGTACTCTGTGCACTATAAACTATCAAATTTAATAAAAATTGTTAGAGCTGTTTTTGAGAAATTTGGATTTTTCATGTTTTTAAGGGTTTTTAGGGGTGAACTACCCTTAACACTCCGGTGCTCGCGCGGAGTGTGGTTCCACTCCAGTCATGTTGTTTTGTTCATAAAACGCAGTTGATAGTACTTGTGACCTTGAGCAGTCATCTACCTTCACACTGACACCCCTGGAACCTGTCAGTATAATGACTGCTACCAATTCGAGCTAAACAAATTTTCTATTGATTTTTTTCCCGTGGTGCCGCACGATTGGAGTACAGGTGCACTCCACACGAGTATCCGTGTTCCGGTTTTTCCATGGAGTGACATATGTTGTGGATTTTATTTGACGTAGTTGACATTATTTTTATAAGAAAACTTTATAGTGTGTGCAGGTATTAACTAATGAATGAACAATGGACAACCAAGAACAGTTATGGTGTTGGTTAGCTGAAACGGAAGATGATGAGAGTGTCATCGGTTACGAAAACCTGATGAACTTGAAATAGATAGTATTGCGTTGTTTAAATAATTATTCCTAACCATTTTTTAAATAATTCTTCCATGCAGCAATATTTATTTTTTGTAAAATTTCCTAAATTTTCAAGTGTAACAAATGAGTATACCTTGATCATTTGAAAAGTATGTGTGTAGAATGTGCTAATTGGGTACATTTGTCAAAATATGTTGTCATAGTTGGTTTTAGGTTTCAATTGCGTTGTTTAAAAAATTATTCCTAATGATTTTTTAAAATAATTTTTCTATGTACTGGTACCAATATTTATTTATTGTATTGTACAATGTGCAAAATGACTTTTTTGGTCTAAATTATGTGTTAAATAATATCACATCAATTACGTGTTATATGCGTCTAATCAACATAAAGTGCCAATACGTCGTCAAGATAATTCATACTAATTAAGAAGAACAACAAAAACAAGTGGAGTGCAATGGCACTCCATGCGACCGCTCGCGTTTCAGTAAACCAAGCGAGCACCGGAATGTAAAAAAATCAATAATTTAAAAAAATGCCTGGAGATACAGTGAAAATAATTAATTTTTTAATGAAAAGGGCCAAAGTAGGCCTTTCTTAAAACAGTATGGGGCCAATTTTTAACTTAATTTCAAACCGTGATCTGACCAAGAAAGGGTTAGGTCCAGCCAGACGCCAATAAATTTAGCTGTCCGACCAAGCTCGTTCTCAATGAGATCCTTCAGACCAAAGATATAAGTTAAATAAAAATTATGGCCTAAATTATTCATAATGCAATACATTTTACATTATACCCCTTAAATTTGGTTTTTAGTGTTCGGAATCCATACTTACATTTGTGCATGATCAACACTAGAACTTTTAGATTGAAAATTACCTAAACTCCGATCTTGTAACTACTTTACTTTCATCTTTTGTTACATAGGTAAATAATGAATAACCTAGTTATTGTAATTTATGTCATTTTAGGCTGATAGTGATTTCACTTTGAAGTTTTAACTTCATTATTGTAATTAAATTATGTCAATAGTTATCTTTTATACTTCTGTTGGTTTTTGTTAGAAAATATAATTCAATAAAATTTTGCTATACATATAAACATATAGTTAATCTATAATGTATAGGATATATTGATTTTTCCTTTATTACGTTTCTGAAATGGCTACCTATCCAAGTAGGTATTTGAAGCAAAGTATTTAATGATAAATCAGTGCAAGATGATTGTGATGTGATCTTGTAGGCCTAGTCTAGTTACTGAATAAGGCTGACATGTTCCTTTGACGGGTCTTTTATTTAAATTAATAGCCCAAGAGCCGATGGCATCTAGAGTTGAATGTGGGATCCGAACCACTTTTACCTCTGGATTATGAACTGTTCTATTTATAAGTATGGACGTAGTATTCAATAGTGTGGACGTTAAATACACACAAAAACTATCACAACCAATGACCATCGCTCATAACTATCCACAATTCATGTACTCCAAGAGCTGGATTAAAGGACACAGCACCGTCTCAGTCTTAAATTAATAAAATTATTTAGCATAAATTAAAAAAGTACTGTCAATTTAGAGGTTTCTAAAAAAAGCATCAATTCTATACTAGCAGCAAAATAAATACAATAAAATGGATGAATGTTTTTGTGGAGAGTCGGTCACCTCAACACTACCCCCGAAGCAACATTCTTTCTGGGAAGCAAAACCCCTTTTTACTATAAAATATATCTTCACATTGAAATAGTCAATATGTCTGTCAATAATTAATTCACACATATTTAAGTAATAAAACATAAAATAACTTGTTTATTATATTTCAGATAACATTTGGCATTGGATTTTACTCAGGAGTTTATGCTGCTCAAAATTATGAGGTTAGTGTTTTTCAAGTATAAATATCAAGCTTAGTTTGTTGCTTTTCCTCCTGCCTCTGAAATCACCCTTCCCAGTATGTATCTGTTAAAGAGGCCCTTTAATGGTAGGTATGCTTTCTATTTTTCGTTAATAATTAGTGATATAAGTATTCTAAGAAACAACTATTAGACGTGATAATCAACAATGTTACTTAACCTACATGATATTCACCTTAGTGAATAGACTTTTCAGTCCTAACAGAGACTCATTCCCTTGGATCGGACTCCTATCACAGATTCTACATCATTTGTTGATACAGATTTTTTAATATTTATATAGTATTACAAGCCCTGTAATGTGTTTATTCTGTCTAATTATTATATTATACTCTAATTTATGTATATAACTGATTGCTAATCCCTGAAAATCAAATTCAGTAAGATATAATTTAAGAAATGTGTTACATATATACATAAGTTTGGCTGGGATGACCAAAGCCGCTAGATGTCAAGAGATTCATTTTTGAACCACTTTATATATAAACACCTTGTTCCTAGCTTTGACATGCTATATAAGTAATGTGTATAATTAAAAATTGTGTCATTCTGATTTCGTATATAACATTGTTATATACTGTAATTTTTTTCTCCTGTTAAATCCTGGCTTTTTATTTGTTTAGATTCAGCGAGTGGATGATCCAGGAACTCTATGGAATAAGCTTCTAAAATATCTTGATGAAGCAGGAAAGAAAGACAGATAATGACTTTTGAAGAAAGTTATCTTTGTAATTAATTATTCATAAATCATTTACTACTTTGAACTTTTCAGCTGTCCTCACTAGAAAAATATCTAGATATTTTATAGTTGAAGATTATTAAGGCAAATTACAATGATATTACATAATAATTGCCATTAAACGTCTTACAATTAAATGTTTACAGAGTATATTTATGAAACATCATTAACTACCACAATACTAACTGATATTGATTGTTTTTAGTTCGATTGATTCTTAGGTTATATATGGCATTTTTATTTATTTTATAGGGATTGAAATGGATTGTCTGCTTCTAACCCCCTAAATTCTTTCCCTCTCTTAGTTTCAGTAATTAAAATAAAGAATAATTTATGATGACTTATTTTTTTACCTATGGTCAACTAAGAAATCAACATTGCAGTTTTTGTATTAAAATTAAAACTAACTTCTACCAGTTTGAGAGGAGTAAAAAACGCCATTCCAACAATGATCATCAAATATAATCAATCACTGCATTATAAATACAATAATACTTAAATTACACTGAAATCGTAATCAAATACATGAAACTTTCATCTGCCATATACAGAATTACTTTGTACAATTACAAGCTAAGCTTTATACGAATGTAAAAATTGATATCAAGAGGTACACATGTTGAAGGCTATGTGAGAACAGCGCCGCCGCCACTGTATTCCATTCTGAGCTGAGGTTCAACGAATGCCAACCAGTCCGAGGTGTGTGTTGGAAGCAGTCCCATAAACTGACACTTGTACAAGGCCAATGCTATGTTCACTATGTTCCCGAGAACGTAAACTATTTTCTGCCCTGCTGCATGGCTTCCCTCAATCATCTTGAATGCTAGAAAATAAACAAGAACAAAGTTAAGCCGGTTTATCCGAATTAATGTGACGGAGTCCGAACCCTGATAGTAAAAAATCTGAAAATATAACAAGAAACAGACAGCCACGTCGCATAGACAACAATCTTGAACAGTGCCTACATCATTAGTGCTGCAAACTGCATATAACCAACACATACATTGAATAGCCACAAAATATCACAGGAATTTAACGTGATAAAAAGGTTTTAATTTGATTCAAAATGAAAATTGTTGTATTACTTCCCTGTGGGCAATAGGTTAGATCATGGATATGTCTAAATGCATGTTTTTAGTTAATCTAAACAGCTGTTCTTATTCTTTTATATTAAAAATTCAATACAATAGCTCTGATAGTTTCTATGGAAACCTGTTACATATTTTTCATCTTACAAATCACTAACACCCCCCCCACCAGAGCTAAGATATATCCATGTCAAAATTATGATAATTTTTTTGAAAACCTGTTACATATTTTTCATCTTACAAATCACTAACACCCCCCCACCAGAGCTAAGATATATCCATGTCAAAATGATGATAATTTTTTTTGAAAATAAAGTAGTAATATTTCTAGATTAGAAAAACCTTTAAAAAAGAAAACTTATTTAGGGGTGTGGGCTCATTTTATGTTACGCAATCAGTGTTAGTAATACTTGCTGCAAACAAGAAGACTTGTTGTTTGCAGTACTTAGTACTGCAGTTGTATCTGAAATTTTAAAGGTCCTAAAGATGAAACTAGTATCTTAAATGTTAATAATTTTTTTATCCTGATGCGGATCAAGATCAAAGCTTATATTAGAAAGAGCGTTTCAAAATAAAAGGATACAACTACTGTAAACATCAGCCTTTATGATCCTCAGCTTCTAATGTTTTAAGTACTATATAAAGTTTTAATTTAGGACTATTTAAACTGTAGGAATTAATTGCCCATCACCTTGAAAGAGTATCGTATTTTGCGTCAAAATAGGATTGACGTTTTAAAACGTCTTTTTAATGGTTCCGCAAAAAGGAGTAGTGACGTTTTAAAACGTCATTTGACGAAATTTGTTCAAATACATATAACCTGTTGGACATAAATTGATTCTGAAGCTATAAATCGATAATTAAAGACATGTAGATACGCGGAACATGTGTATTGGTGTTTTTGGTTTGTTGTGGGTAATCTGCGGAGGGTTTCTTAGATCGCGGCAGGAAGTTTCGGCGGAAAAAGTGGCGGCGTGGCATGAAGTTTTATTAGACCTGTTATTTATTAGCACTAAATAAAAGTGAAAAAAGTGAAATCGTTCTACAATCCCCTGTTATTGACACCTGTGTATCTGTGGCTGAGAGTTATTCGTTTGCTTAACATTACTCGGTGCTTTCTTTAGTTACTATATTGAAGAGTTGAAAATTAAAAAATTGATTAAAAAAGTTCTAAAATGTTTATTTTAGGGCATTTTGAACCTAAAACACATTTCTAACTATATTTACTTCATGTTACAATGTATTTTAGTGAAAGTTAAAAAAATTTTTTTACTCTTTTGAGGTGCGTTTTGAGTTTTCACCCTTACTCCTCAACAGATCTTTGACGTTTAAAACATCGTTACTCCTTAAAGGGTTAAAGCCAGCTAGGTATTGTAGCAGCGTAAGTCACATAGGCTAGCTAGGAGGTGACTGCTTATTAGGAGTCGCTGGCTACTGGTTTCGATCCAGCAACTGTGGACTAACTGGGCTAGAATGTTACCCCTGAGCTACGGTGCCAGTACACTTCTGAATCTGATGATTATTTATAGGCTTTACACACCTATATTTTCTGTTTCCAGTATGTCATAATCCATAATACAAAGCATCTTACATTTAACTCATCGGTGGAACAAACATCAAGTGAACATAACATAACATAATCCAAATTGAAAGGCTACTCGACACCATACTGTCTTTTTTTAAAGTACAACAATGTTTTCATTTTCCTAAGGAAGTAGTCTAATGTGTGTTTCCTTGCAAAACATTGGAAAGCAGTACAAAAATTCTATATTATTAAATCCATACATAATGAAGGATTTTAACTGTGAACAATTTGATATACTTTTAGTTGTAAGAAGCATATAATTTATTAAGGTGTTGAACAACATCCAACTTACTTGTCTGCATTGAGAAAAGTGCTTTAATAGGACGAATGATCAACATTCCAACCATCATTATTGGGAAAATGGATATTGAGTTTCCAGCCATATACATGATGAACAAGTTCATTGGCACCTAGAAGATTTATCATACACGTTAAAATTCTATTTTCAGTAAAACCACACTAATTTCTAACTTAATAGGTATCTATTCTAATATGACTTTTTTAACTGTTCCTTGAAGCTGTAATATAAAAAAATCCAGTGATTCATGTATAAACGGATAATCATTTTGAAACCATGACAAAGTACAGGCACATCAGACAAGGCAAGGTCAGGTAATGCTAATGCTAACTAATTTTGTTATGATGACAACAAAAACATCTACAATGACTCAAATATCTACACACTGTGAGAAGACTGAAGAAGACTGTGAGAAGCTGCATTAATACCAGTCTTTGACATATGTCAGTGAAAAAGAGTCAGAAGTTCAATAAAATCTTCTAAAATTTCTTGCAAAATTGTGTCTTGACATTTTTAAGCTAATAAAATACTGTGTCACAGACACAATTTTACTTTTTCAAAGTAAGATCAAAGGACTGTCTGACAACATATCATAGACTGTCACAGTAGGGCCTATATGCAAAAACTACTTTTGTACTACTTTTGTTTGAATTTGCAATCTGTTACTAAAGTCTTTGATCGTTCTCTCACTGATTTCGGTGTGAACCCAAATTAATAGAAAAATTATTTTGGGCATCCCCAAAATCATTTTTCTTCCAGGTCATATCCTGGGATAAAAATTAGACAAGCTACTTACATTCCAAGGTATTAAAAGCTATTAAAAGGTATTAAGAGCTTAATTAAATCATTACTCTGAATTTCCACCTTTTGATTTGTACTATAGTGAGTTCTTTTATTTTTATATGAGAAAATCTTATCTCAGGATTGAAAAAATCTGACATCTTACAGGACATGTCATTTTCATGATTAGTTTTATGTGATCAAGATTATGGAATTATATTATTTGTTAACCCTTTAACGTGGGACATTTTTATTACTGAACAGACACTATTGCGGTAGCCTACTTTTTTGGCGCATGACTTTTTTGTGCAAACAATTATTAAAACATATACATTTTCTCACTTTGAGACATCCTATTTATAGGATTCTTGCGTTAAATTTAAACGTGATAGTAGCACTACAAGCTAGGCTAGGCTACAGTCTACTTGAGTTCTATATCAGCAGTACAATCAGTCAGTATCAGCAGTACAAATGACAAAAGCAAAAAATTTATCAGGTTGAATATTGCCAAGATAAACCATTAAAGTACCAATGAGTAACCACAAACACAATAAAACAGTCAAACTAAATTTATTCACTATTTATTATCATTATTACATCGTATTTATGACCAAACTGAGAAACAAAACAATAACAAATAGAGCTGATGACAGTAAAATGATGAATAAACAGCTGATACTTAAAGCCTCACTCAAAACTATCTCTGTCTCTCGTGTCGGTTGGAAATACATGAAAACAGCTGAAATTACTACTTGTTCTATCCACAACGTCCTGAAAACATAAGAGTCGAATAGTTTGATAAACTACCGAGGGACAGCAGCATATGATGGGTCCACATCGCACATGACTTGTATGTCAAACCGCACTGCAGATGGTATTTGGCACACATACGGTGTACGTGAAACCACGTTGAAGGGTTAATAATCCTGAAAATTTCTTACTTGTTTTAATGGTCCAAGAGCTAAATCCCAGGATTTCTTGATTATCAGGTGGTTTGCATCATTATCCTTGGAACTTTCAGTATAAACTTGTCCAACAGAAAAGTTGTACCCTGGAGGGGAAGCAAGATCTGATGTCTTTTCTTGTTTGTATCTACCAAGTAAAAATATCAGTCAGCCATAAAATAAGATTGTTGTCAAATTTGTATTTACTGTTACAGTAGGACCCCTCATATCCGGCCACCTCAGGACTGAGCCCTTGGCCGGTTATCGATTTGGCTGGATAAATCAACCAATTTTTAAACGATAATTTATACTTAATAACATTATGTACTTGATAAATATAGTCATATCGAAGGATTAAATCTCTTGAGTGTGTGTTATCGGAAAAATATACAAATTTATAAAATCAATACAAAGCGTCAGTAGGAAGGTTTTCTCAAGTATCGTCGCTCGGATACAACCATTTCACTCCCTATCTTTCTACCAAAGTCAATCATGGATTTTCAATTTCGATGCTAGTCATTAACCATACTTTTCCCCACATTTAGTTCATTACATATTTTAGCCATAGATTCACCTTTATTAAAACGTTAAATCGTATCAAAATTTTGTTTGATTGTCTCCACATTAAGATTTTGTTTTGATGCACTAGTTTTATTGTACACTACTGAATTTCGTTAATTAAAACGACACTGCAGCACTTAACACAAAAACTCTTGATGAAAAAATCGAGGTGGCAATGAATTGTCAATACACTGGGCTGACGTGAACGAGTAGACAAAATCCAAAAAATAGTTCAGTGTTTATAAGGAAAGAACTTTTACAGCCAATTTTTATAAATGATTTTAATTATGTTGGTGGAAAAAAACTTTATCGTAGTTAAATGCAAAAAAAATACTGACGCTCTTTCCGGCAGAGCTATGAATAACGTGTGGCTCTTGATCATCAATGGTATGATGTGATCACATAGCTAGCTAATCTCTTCAGGTTAGGTCGGCCGTTTTAGTTTATGGTGAAATCGGGTATTTAAAACTAGTACAGTAGCTCAACTGAGTGGTTATCTCCAAAAACAGAGAGAGCAGTTGAGTAGCGGAAGCTAATGGGTTTGTAAGCCATGGAAAATACATTTTGATACCTCTTTTAGGAGGTGGCCGGATATTCTGAGGACTGGGAAAACCAGGGCCAGTTATGAGTGGTTCTACTGTAATAAGATTATACTGACTTCACACGTCTTTTTTCTTAACTATTCTATGTATAACTTAATTACATATAGGTATGTACATAAAACTTCAAAAGAATCCTTTCATTAACAATCTCCAATTAGGTTAAATATGTCTGGTAACTCAGATATGACTTATTTTGGCCTGGCTGAATTGTGTCAAGATAGAAGACCCTAAATTACAATAATTTAAGTTTTAAGAGTGTATAAACATTTAGAAGTAAAGATCTGAGATAACAAGCACTAATTATAGCTGGGATAGCTAGCTAATGGCATGCCAGAACTTTTCTCAAATTGTAATAACATTGCAATAGTGACTGACAAACTAAACTAGGCTATTGAATTTGACAATAATTCGTATTTTAAGACACATTCTGTATACTGGCGAAAATAAATTTCATTTAATGTTAGTTATTACATTGAAACCTTAGCCTAAAATTAACTGATAACATTGATTACCTAGTGTTAAGGTCTAACGCCCATTTGAATTTTCTACTGTTTGTTCGGCCAGTTGAATTACTAGCCATCGCCATCGTTGTGAATATATTTCCTAATCCTGAATGCGTTGTTATTAATTACACTTTTGTTATAAACTACAGTTAAAAAACATGACAGAAGATAATCAGAATCAGACAAGTTTTCATCCAGGTAGACGTAATTTCTTCTTACTTCTGGCTGGCAGACAGCTTTTTCTTTCCGAGTGGCTACCTTTAATAATAAACATTAAACTAAAAAGTTATAGAACTGAATTTGGTTACGTAGTATATATAATCAAAGGTTATAGTATTAACTTTATCAATTAAATAAATAAATTATTTTTCGTAAAACATTTTACGAAAGTGTCGTCATAAAGCGTCTTCCTAAGCTTAAGAATACCAAATCAAATTAAATTATTTTATTGTCATAAACTTTTATATAAAAAAACACATGGGCAATTGGTGTAATAATATGAAAAATACTAAAATACACTACGTATAAATAAAACATTAATTAATTAATAATACACTTATCACTTTAAAAATCTTGCGGGATGGCTACGAAATTTAGAGGGGAATTCCATGAGATATAGTGTACTGCGAGATTGCGTACCTTAAGCTAATAAAAAAAAGAAGCAGTTTCAAATTTTTCCTTCATCTACCATCTATACCATCCCTCATAAGTTTTTTTCAGATTTAGTGGAACAGTGTTGAACATAAATTAGGATTACCTTTAAAAATATACATCTGGTCAGTGTATCTGAAGACAAATTGAATTTTAACATACATTGTAAGCATTATATTCTCAATATACACTGTATTAAACTTAGCGGTATTTTCCATTGTAGGCTATATAGTGTCTACTAAGTTTTAAGATAGGATCAGTATTTGAGGTTACATACTTTAACCTCAACATTACGTATGAATTAAATAGATAAAGATGCATACCAGAAGACAAAATGTCAAGTCTCCAACTCTAAATTTTTAAGTTAAGACTAACTTAAATATATTCATCTACTTTAGAAGATTACAAAACAATAGTTGGAACATCTCTTATGTAAATATTAAGGTGGTGGGAGAAAAATTGAATAATATCTAAAAAAATCATAATTTTAATGTTTATTTGTTGTTTGTATCATTAATATGCTTTGACATAATATTTTCAAGTTTTTTGTGAAAACTTTTCGAGTTACAGCGTTGTTAATTTGGAAATTCAGCGTTTTTCGTGCAAGGAGTGGCGGAAAACTGTTTGTTTTTGAGATGAAATTTTGGAAACGTGGATGAATAACAGACCTGTTTCTTGTGGCCTATGTGAAATTTTGAAATTTAAAAAAAGTTGTATATAGGCTACTACAGGAAATCATTTGTCAACACCACATTTTTCATCTGATAATCTTATAAAATATGTCATCTTGGAGGTCTAAAAATCTACAAAAAAAACCAGATTTGTTGTCTTGAATAGGTCACTCAGGAAGCTTGCACGAAACAATCACATATGCGTAATGAATAAGCGATACTAGTGCCGACCTAGAGGATTTCAGTTGTCGCTAATACCGCTCGCACCGCCTTAAGTATGCATCTTGGTGGGCATATATGATATACACTTTAAAAATTCTGGTCTAAGAAAAAGTTTTAGTTGTTTCAGATGAAGAATATGAAGGTTATATGAGCATAATAATATGCTGAAAATTGAATTAAAGCAGTTTTTAGAAGCATCTTTTTAGAAACATACCAGTATTCAATGTGTTTATTCCTCTTGACATTTAGCTGCAAAGAAACACAAGGACAGTGATCAGAATCAAGATTGTTTTTTACATGAATTGTGAGGTTTGGGGATGGACTTTATTTGAAAACAGAATATTGGCAGCACAATTAATTAGAATATTAGATCGCACCATCTAATAGTAGGGCCTAGATTATTTGAATTGAATCGTTAACATAAAATTTGTATGTTTTGATAATTGGATATATGCATTAAGTTTACAACAAAATATAGCAGAACCTTTTCACAAGACTAAGATTCACACAGCCCCTTTGTATACAATTTGAGGACAGTCAATACAAATTTGTTTTATGTTGTAGTAATTATATTTGTAAGGGGAAAATATATATTTCTATTTAGGTAAGGGGCCTACCATTTGGCAAGAACTAAGCAGAGAAAAAGAACATTTTTAAAATTTCTGTGGAAGCCTCAATGAAAAAGATTACATTATACTGTATGTTGTATCAATAAAATACTGGAATATTCTACAGTGGCTGATAATAACTTATTTATAAAACACTCTTCCAAATTGGTAGTCTGGTACTAGTAGTTAATTAATCTAAGAGAAACAACTTTGTCCATTTTTTGTAACAGTAACTTATTCAATTTGTTGGCATATTAGTAAGGTATGTTAAACTACTTTTTGTTTTTTTTCAGATCAGCATTGAGGCAAGGTGAAAATGAATGTACTACCAGTTAAAAGTAATATTTTTAATCTACAAAAGTTTTGTGTCAGTGATAACTCACAGTTTGGTTCCAGTAATGGGAAATATGCTCTAATCAGGGACTCGGACAACATGTTGTATTTGTGTCAAATCTTCATCTGTAAAATGCTTCATCAATCTTGTTGCAATATTGACAGAAGTGTATGTTGCTATAACTATGAAAGCAATCACATTCTGATATACCCTCCCCAAAAGACATTTAATTCTGTAAAGTTCTCTGATATAAATGTTATAAATTCAGTCGAGAGCATTAGAACAGTAATTTTGTCGGTTATATTAAAGACTTCTTTAGATATTAAACATTGGAAATCTGCAGGTAATAGATTATGTGATTTAGTCAAGAATATATTGAAACTGTTTGTGTTGAGAAGACATTCAGTCGTGTTTTTGGATGGTGTGAAATCTCTTTTTGAAACTGATATAGAATGTATATTAATTGAAAGTATTGGAAATGCAAATGTTGGAAGAATAGTTAGTAGCTCAAAAGTAAAAATAAAGGAGATGATTAGTAAAGAAACTTTTGTACAACTTTACACGGCAGGGGAAAAACTACCAGTGCTCGGAGGGCTTGACCATTATTTAAAAATTCTCTCAGATTTGGTAAAACTGGCCAGCAGTAAAATTGAACAACCAGTTTTCAAACAGGTATGAAGAGTTTTAAGTTCCAGTAAGACAGTGTATACTATTAAATATAAACTTGTTTTGCATAAAATATACCCCCAATCAAATGGGAAAATATGTACTAACAGAAGGCTAAACTAATATTTTTTTATGATATGTCTTAATCATTAAGTTTATATGTTTCTATCTTATTTATAAAATATCATACTGTGTGTTGTGAATGATTGGGTCTTAAGCGAAGGGTCCAGAAGTTGGAAGTTCAAGCCGAGTTCAAAGTTCAGATGAACATTTGGTGAAATGTAGATTTATGAATAATTGCTCCTGATGGCCTTAACCTGTGAGGGTCACATCAATGTCTTTTTCCTCAGGGTCTCCTGTTTTGGTTTAATATCTCAGAAGTGTCAAAATCGCGAGCTTTCTCCCTTAGTATACCTTCAAAAGGACTTGTTTACTGGGCTCTTGCTTGACTATACACCAGCTCTTCCCTACATGTCAGTATTTGTCTGGAGTCCGTTTACAGTGTTCACCTGTGGATTCCATTGTGCTCGACTTTTGAAGTTAGTTTGAATGTTTTATCCAGTGACATTCAAGTTCTTCAGTGTCTTTTACGTGCTGATATAGATATTAGAGAGGAGGAAAGACTTCACAATTTATTAGATAGTGTTCACAAAGCAGTGATTCGTGAGGCCGAGAGTACATTGTGTGGGATTGCCACAATGTAGTCTCGGCTCTTGGAATTAGGAAACATCCTCTGCTGGGTCCCTGGCCATTCAGGTATTGAGGGGAACAAAGTAGCAGATCGTCTTGTGAACAAAGGAGCAGTTACCTATCACAGCCTATTTGGGACCACAGCCTTCTGCGACGCCAAGGAACTTGTCTCTGCTCCTTTATGTAATGTAATGTAGGTAGTGAGGAAGTAAACCTACGTTATCCAGGAACGATTAGACGAGAACGTTTTGTTGACGAACCTCCTGCGCCATCCCTTGACGGGAGTTTGGACTCAGCCTTTTTATTGAAAAAGAATCGAAAGAGTAAGAAAACATACAAAACCTGGGTCAGCTGCACAAGCAGGAGTGTACAATTTTCATTGGCATGAACTGTACAGAAGACCAACCTCGCACTAGTGAGGATAACGACTACTAAGAGACTTTGATGATTTGAGATTTTTCGGTTTTCCTAATTAATATGACTAATTATTGTTATTTATTTATTTGTATTTTACCTAAGAATGTGATACGTGTGTGTGTGTGTGTGTGTGTGTGAATACATTTTTCCAAACACCTATTTCATATATTTTCAACTTTAGAAACTACACTAAAATGCCAAAATATTTGAATTTTTTATTCTTTAACATTTCTTTCATAAAAATATATAATTATATATAATACTCTTAGCTTTTCTATAGCCTTGTGGAATCCACAGTGTGCGACACCTGTTGCGACTTTTTTGACACGACCCCTCACAGTTTATTTATAATAGCTTGGTTTTTCATACATTTGTAAAGTCCTCAATGTATTCAGTGGTATAATACTTCTATGATTATTAAGGATTGATGGTATTTAGATTTTGTAGGTCCTGATCCTTGGTCCCTCAGGATGCGGCAAGACTGCGATGGTGCGCCAGGTGGCAAGGGACTGTGGCTTGGTGCTTAAGGAAGTGGTGGGCCCGGAACTGAGTTCACCTTTGCCTGGGGAGGCTGAACAAGCCCTCACTAAAATATTTGAAGAGTGCAGACTTCTTGCTGAGGAATGCTCTGGTATGATCATTTATGCTATCAAAGATTATCCTATGTTAGTTATAATCCTGCTCAAATTACTTGTGGACCACGTCTGATGAAATTATTGTTTCTCAGCTGGCTGTGTTTTGCTGCTGGACCAAGTTGATACGATTTGCGGACGTCGGGATACTTCGTCTGAAGGGCATCTTGTCAGGTACAATGGGACTGGGACGGTGGCGACGTCCTGTAATCTAGCTACTTGGAGGTCACGAATTGTGGATAGTTATGAGCGATGGTCGATGGGTGTAGTGTTCTCTTATATGGATTAACGTCCGCACTATTGAATACTGCGTTAATCCGCAAGTATCATCCTCATAATTAAACCAATTCATAATTCAGAGGCCGTGGTTCGGATTCCACGTTAAACTGTAGGTCTCTTAGTTGCCATCGGCTGTTGGGCTATTAATTAACAGTCCTGTCTAAGGAACATGTCAGCCTTAGTCAGTAACAAGACTACAAGATCGCGCCACAATCATTTCTCATTCATACTTGGCTTAAAATACCTACCTGGGTAGGTCGCCATTTCAAATGGTAATCTAATCCAACGGTCATATTTTAAAGATTCCTTACTAGTTTTCCACTACTTAGTAATATTATGTTTATTGCCCTGAAACTTAAACTGTATTATTTGACATACATTTTAAAAGCATATAATTGTGCTACATTTTTTATTAAAATATAGTTTTTCATTCATCTCCACCTATCCAGCCCTTTTAATCCTGATATAGAACCGGATTATCAAGATACTGCTGTACTTAAAATTTGGTTGCTAAAGCCATTTGAAAAGTGAAAGTTAACCCTAGAAATGGCAAAGTCGTAATTTACGACGCATTTACATATTCAATAAGAATTTGCAGGTGGAGGCATCTGTCGTCAGTTTAGTGAATTTGTTAGACACTATCGCCTACGCGACCGTGTTTCCCTCTGGGGGCCAACAACCGAAACTGCTTTCGTAGTACACAAGCCTGCCACCGGGCAGGTCTATAACCAAGTAAGCGCTTTCTTCTCCTAGGCACTAGATGGCCGAGGCGGCTAACGCGCTACGCTGACGAGCGTAACGTTCTAGCCACTCGGAAGTGCTAGGGTTCGAATCCCGACCATGAGCAATCCCAATTTGGCTTGCAAATGTGTGGTGTAGCGGAGTGGAGGGCCCACCTTAAATAAACGGTGACCGGCTTGGGTGGAAGTTGACGGCATTTGTAGGCTTAATTGGGATTGCAGTGGACACCTGTTTTGCTTTTGTGGTTAGTGGTTATAAGGGGGGGCATGTTTTAAGCTTTTTTTGTTTAAACTTTGATATTTCAAGAAGATATTAGTAATTATTTTTATGTTACAGTTAAGAGTAAAAAGCTTGCCACTTCTAGGGTTAAAGAACAAGCAGTTTTTTCATTCTTCTAGATTAGTTTTTTTTCGTCAAGAAGTTGTCAGTTTCCATCAAAGTAAAACTAATATAGTGGCTTAATTTGTTATAATTTTGTTAATACCTGTTTATGATACATACTTTGTATAAAAAAGTATGCATGTATAAATAAATATTTTATTATAAATTTGAATTTACCATACAAATTTGTTTTATTTTATTTTAAGGTTGTCCAATCAGCTGTTTTCCTTATTGGAAACAGTAAACTCCACGCCTGGCCTCATTGTTGTTGGGACCTCCAGTCGCCCCCAGCTGTTGGACCCTGCTGTTCGCAGGCCAGGCCGGTTCGATCACGAGGTACGGTATGTTTCAAAGAAATTTTCTGCATATTGGCTCCCAAGAACACTAGGGCCTACTGTTTTTTTGCCATATGTTTCTTTAGGTGTCCTTGTCCCTTGACATGTTATTTGTTCTTGACAAACTCTAGGTACCAATAGTTCTGTGAAGGTAGCTGTATTGGCCAGCCTTTGAGCAGCTGTGTTTGTCAGCCTGTGGAGGCAGCTATTTTGGCCAGCATGTGAGTTGCTGGGTTGGCTGGCATGTGAGCAGCTGTGTTCCTCTAATGTGTTTTATCTTCTTACTATGGAACTTGTATACTTTAAAAGTGCCAGTGTGTGTAAGTAATTAAATATTTGCTGTTATGTTTGAATACGAAAAAACTGTCAGTTTCAAGTTCAAATTACAGACTCTCAAACATTTATATTCTTGATCCACAGATCCACATCAGTGTAAGTTCAGAAGGTGAGCGAGCAAGTATAGTTAGCGCGGTGACTCGCCAGCTAGGGATGAGTGAATCAGTGAGTCGGCAAGTTGCTCAGTGGACACCGGGATTCGTTGGGGCCGATCTAGCCTTGTTGGCTGCAAATGTTGCCAGACATATCGAAAAGCAAGGACTAAAAATTAGTCAGTGGGTATCAATTCAAAATTAATTCAAACAAACTGTTACATCTATTATAAACTATCAGTAAACTACTCTGTTGTATGATCTTGTATTAAGAATCATGTTTATTGTTATGCAACAAAATACTAACCTGAAATGGTAAACAAATAAATAAAAAGATAAATTTGTATTTACTTCCCTGTTAAATATAGGTTAGATCATGGATATGCCTGAAGGGAATGTTTTCAGTTCATCTAAAAAATTCAATAGAATAGGTGTGGTAGTTTCTATGGGAACAGGATCAAAAGACTTCTGCTGCACTTTTTGCATTCCACAAACCTACCAACACACCCCAGAGCATAGACATATCCATGTCAATAATTTTTTAGCTCAGTTAGTTAGTGTTAATTTTAAATTATATTGAATTAGAAAATATGTATCAGTGGTAAAATAACCTACTATTAAACACAAAAAAATCAATGACGATAAGTTTCTCCACCAAACAAAACAAAATAGTTTTGGATCCAAAAATTAAAGTTGGCAATAATTTAATAAATAAAGCAAACCAGACAAAATTTTTAGGACTTTTTATTGATCAACATCTATCTTGGGATGAAAATGTTAACAATGTAGTGAAAAAAATGTTATCAGGAATATATGCACTGTGGCAAATGTCAAAAATGTCAGACCTTACAGTGTTGAAAATAAATATATTATTCTTTAATACATTCACATCTAGCATATGGAATTTGCATATATGGAGCGACCTCAAAACATAAATTCTGATAAAACAAAAAAAAGCAATACGAATCATGTTAGGTTTAAAAAGCACAGAGAGCGTCAAAAACTTTTTTAAAGATCTCAAAATTTTGACAGTTTACAGTCTTTATGTCGTAGAAACAATAAAGTATGTCAAAGAGCATGAAAAAAATATATTCTTCGAATCCAAGCATCATTATAATACCCGTAATAAAATTATTTTTGATAAACATAATCTACATTTTTATAAAAACAAAACCAAATACATGGTGACAAAATTTTTTACTCAGTTGCCAAATTCTATTAAAAATGAGCAAAATTACAATAAATTTAAAAATATGCTTATAGAATATCTCATTGATAAAGCTCTCTATTCTTTTCCGAGTTTCCTTAGGTGAGAGCTCCACTACTGATTGCCTGAGTTTAAATATAGTTTTAAATATAGCAGTATAATAATGATAATTTGTCAAATTCAATTGTACCGCTTGTTTATATTTTTATTGTTTAGTTATATAGCCTGAAAATATATGATTTTTAGTTGTATGTGACTGTATTCAGATGCTGTATGTATCATGTATTAATATGAATAAAGTTTATTTTGACCTTGACTATTGGTTGTTTCGCAAACTACAGCGCAGTAAATGTGGCAAAATGATTGATCGCAAATAAACTCGTTTACCGCGCCGTGCGACCCTACTGCGGCTGTGTCCTCAGCCGCCTGGTTAGGGTTAAAAAAATGTGCCTTATATCACTAAAAAAATGTATGGAAATGTAATTATATTTTTTGAGAGTACGAGAGTCTATTTAAAGAACACAAAAAAACTTCTCCAAGAGTTATAGAATAATGAAATAAAGTTTACTGTGTGGAAGCCCAAAGAATTCTCTGTTTTTCCAATTTTTAAGATATTAAAAAATAAAATGCTAATAAAGTGCTACTTATTTGCTACTTATGGCCGTAGATGCCATTCAAACATTACAACTTTAAAACTTCATTGTGTGACCAATATTTTGCTTATAAGTTAACTATAATTAAGTTTTTTCTCATGGATATGTCTTAACTCTGGGGTTTTTTCCAGTGATGTGGAAGCAGACATATTACCATGTTGGCAGGCATGCGTCGGTCAGCTTCGTCCTAGCTGTTTGCGAGGACAATTGGGTGTTGTGGCACCCATTTTAGGGACAGAGAGCAGTCTTGCTGATCTTGGTGGAGTGGACAAAATAAAAAGAAGTCTTCTTCAAGCCATACAGTGGCCTCTCGTACATGCAGATGCCTTTATGAGGATGGGGTTGCCCCAGCCTAAAGGTGAAATTAGGAGTAATGTAGCTCGTGTACTATCATTTTCCTGTGGATTAAGTAAACTGCAATCTTAGTATCGAGGGAATTATAAAAAAACTAGTAAGAATAAGGGACCTAAATTACTTGGGAAAAAGTAAATAAGTAGAATTTATACACCTACACCATGATATGTTATGAGTAAGTAATTTTAAGACACTTTAATAGTTAAACATTTTGGTTAGGAAAACATAGTAATTAATTGTATTCATTTATATCCAGCAGTGGAAATTTTTAGTGTGAAAGTTTAATATTTATAATACTCTCCTTTTGGCCTAGTAATCCCTTCATATATACAACACACGCTATTCAAGAACCTTAGGCATTGTCCCCTTACAACTAACCAAGTCAATTGAAATCACAAATTCTTTTTATATTGCACATGTTTTGTTTAGTAATATTAACCTTAGGTATTGAGGAGTCCAAGCTTATCGTTAGACCCGGGTATAAGCGGACCTGACCCTTGGCCGGACTGTCACTCCCACTATACTGACCAACACCTGTGCTGCTAATGATACGTACATTAAAATAATACATACATAATAATACACATGATTATAACAATACTTACATAAATACATTGCATTACACACAGTAAATAACAGCTGACAATCATTTTATAGGTATTTGCGGATGTTCAAGAGAGAGATTCTGTCATCGTAGTGATAATGTCCTTCTTTTTTCTATTAATTCAGATGTTTTTTGTTATTCATTTTCCTATGCAGAAAAATAAAATGGACTATATTTATATAGCTATGAAACGCCATATTTAGTATATTTGCGACTCAGGTCTGCGCACAGGACCATGCCCATGCAGCCATTTTTCCACAGGCAATAGCAATTTTTGTTTTTAATTAAATGTAATTAATAGTATATTGTGCCAAATTTTATATAGATGTATGTACAACAACTATATTTCAAGCTCAATCTCTCATGTTAAACTGTACATATTTTTGGAAATAAATAAATCATTCATTCATTCTTTCTTCAATTTACGAATGGAATATAACCAATGCTTATGCCACCGCTCAATGTTTTTCACTGTTTCTCCTGCTGAGAGACACTCGTATCATGTTGGCAGTACTGAGCTATCAAATGTTGTAGGAGTGCTGCTGTATGGTCCTCCAGGTTGTGCTAAAACCAGTCTTGTTCGAGCTATCGCTAGCGCTACCAACACTACGTTTCTCGCTGTTTCCGCAGCTGAGATTTACTCACCCTATGTTGGTGAAGCTGAGCAAAGTATTTCCGAGTTATTCCATAGAGCCCGCATTGGAGCACCTTCCATACTCTTTATCGATGAAATTGGTAAATACTTTTATTATTTATAGACGATAGTTTTAATAATCTTGAAAATTGTACCTCTAGTACATTATTTTCTATAATCATTGTTTTGTTATTATTACTATGTTTAATTTTTACAGGAGTAGAAATAGTTGTATTACTATAAGAGTACTAAGAGAAAGGAAAGTTAGACTTATGTTTTATGAGTAATTTTCCTTGTTTAATAATTAATATCTATACAAATTCACTTGATCTTCATTGGTGAAATTGATAAATACTCTTAATGTTTAGTATATTAGAGATGATTGTTTTGAAAAATCGTACCCCCAGTACATTTTGGACTATTATTATTATTTTTTTATTATTTACCGTAGGCCTAATGTTTATTTTTCATAGAAGTAGAGGAAATATAAATTTACATCTTTTTTACTGGGACGGTGGCATTGACCCGTAATTAAGCTACTTGGAGGTCACTAATTGTGGTTAGTTGTGAGCAATAGTTGGTGGGTGTAGTGTTCTCTTGAGCGGGTTAACATCCACACTATTGAATACTGCATTTATCTGCACAAATCATCCTCATAAATTAGATCGTAATTCAGAGGCAGTGGTTCAGACTCCACGTCAAACTGTAGGTCCCTTAGTTGCCATCGGCTGTTGGTCTATTAATTAACAGTCTAAGAAACATGTCAGCCTTAGTCATTAACAAGACTACAAGATCGCGCCACAATCATCTTACTCTCAATCATCTTTCATACTTGGCTTAAAATACGTACCTTGTGGCAGGCTCGCCATTTCAATAATCTAATCTAATCTAATATTTGTATCACTTAAAGAGAGGAAAAAAGTTATGTACCTCGGTTTTAATTACAAATTTGCTATGGTACGAGTAGTTGTGCTTGTTTAGTAAATGACTTTTGTTCAAATTCAGACGCTCTTGTTGGCTGTCGAGGAAAACGTGAAAAGGGCTCACAAGAGAGAATATTGACTTCTTTTTTGACTGAGATGGATGGCATCGGTGTGCGGTTGGACAGTGGTACAGCTGTGGTAAGTGGTTTAATTTATGTTCATTAATGTCCTTTTTTTATAAGAGTCAAGTATAATTTTCAAATCTTTATGCTTACTGGAAATCATACAGCATAGACAGTATGGTTAAATTGGCCCATCTCTATCCCATTGCATTGGTTAGATAGGTCCCATGTATGGATTGGGAAATAATCTGTATTAAAGGAAAAGTATAAAAGTAAACCCTAAGTATAGTATAGGGTACTAAACACCCTATAAAAAAGCTTAGTTCCTAAAATTATTCTGGGGGTTTAGTACCCTATACTATCCTGGGGGTTTAATACCACATTCTATACTGGGGGTTTAGTACTCTATAATATATCGGGGGTTTAGTATCCCATACTATACTGGAAGTTTAGTACCCTCTACTATACTGGGGGTTTAGTACCCTATACTATACTGGGGGTTTAGTACCCTATACTATTCTAGGGGTTTAGTACCCTCTACTATACTGGGGGTTTAGTACCCTATACTATACTGGAAATTTAGTACCCTCTACTATACTGGGGGTTTAGTACCCTCTACTATACTGGGGGTTTAGTACCCTATACTATTCTAGGGGTTTAGTACCCTCTACTATACTGGGGGTTTAGTACCCTATACTATACTGGGGGTTTAGTACCCTCTACTATACTGGGGGTTTAGTACCCTCTACTATACTGGGGGTTTAGTACCCTCTACTATACTGGGGGTTTAGTACCCTATATTATACTAGGGGTTTAGTACGCTCTACTATACTGGGGGTTTAGTACCCTATACTATACTGGGGTTTAGTACCCTATACTATACTGGGGGTTTAATACCCTATGTTATACTGGGGGTTTAGTATCCGATACTGTACTGTGGGTTTATTACCCTATACTGTACTGGGGGTTTATTACCCTATACTATACTGGGGGTTTAGTACCCTATACTATACTGGGGGTTTAGCCCCCATACTGTACTGGGGGTTTATTACCTTATACTATATTGGGGGTTTAATACCCTATCATGTTTACTAGTGTACACGTGTTAGCAGGCTGGAGTGGTGGTAGTGGCGGCCACCAATAGACCGGATGTGTTGGATCCTGCTCTCACACGTCCCGGCAGGTTTGACAGGATTGTGTACGTTGGCCCTCCTGAAATGCACCAGCGGCTGGAAATACTTCAAACACTGACCAGGAAGTAGGCATTTCAGAATAATTTTTAGTTTAACTTCCAATGGCACTTCCAATTTACAATAATAGATCAAGATAACTTACATATAGAAAATGAAAAAAGTTACCTTAGGAACTAAGTATAATTTTTAATTCAATAAAATTGATAGTTGGAATCAATTGTAAGCCACCTGTTGAAAGGTATATTGGTGTCGTGATTACTCAGTGATACTACGCTACTGTGTGGTTTTGTTCCATAAAGGGGTTGTTAAAACTAAGAATTTTAAAATATTTGGGCCATTAAAATTTATAGTCCAGAATGGTTAAAGTACAAGAATCAACTCAATTACCAAGAACGTTTGAGTGTTCCCAAGCTTATACTTTTGGTAATATAAAAATAACATCATTGGTGAAGCTGACTCAACTAAGTGTTGGTTACCAAACTTGAATGAAATTTAGTAATGATTTATTTATATATATTTTTTCACAATTTAGTTGTGAATGAATTGAAATATTATCAAATATAATTGTAATGTCCAAAAGATAATATTATATTTGTTGACTATGGTAAATTATGGTACTGTTTAGAATGCCTCTGGCTGAAGACGTGGATCTCAAATTGCTTGCACAACAAACGGAGTTGTTCTCAGGGGCTGACTTAGCACAGTTGTGTAAAGAGGTGAGCTTAGGCCTTCTGTTGCCTAGTCACATTAATTTGGTAATTATGTATCAATTATGGCTAATAATATAAAATTAAAAGTTGTATGTTTTTTATGTACTTCCCTTCTATGTAATGTATGTGGAAAGTATTCTTTTTGTAAAAATTTTAGATTTTGAGAGGGTAAATATCGGTTTTGAAACCCCATCAATGTAAAAGCATGATATTTTGGCTGATGTCTGTCTATCTCTATCTAACTTTGTATTAAAACCAACACTCACAAATTGTAGCATTATATGAAATTCAGTTCATTTAAAGAAAAATTAAAGCATTTAAATTAAATTCAAGTAATTTAAGCGTTTCTCCAGTAGTTATTAAAAAAACTTTTGAAATTTTACTTTTTAGCGTTTTTAGTACTGATTTTTTAGATCGGGTATCTTCACTAACGACCCGCAGGCTGCATTCGGCTCTCAGGACAATTTTTTGTAGCTTGCAGACTGTTTTGAACAATTTTTAGAATAAAAAATATTTTATGAAAAGATTAATTTATCATATTTTTTTATAAATACATATTGTATTTCCTAATATAAGTAAAGGATATTTCCAAATCTTTCATTTAACCTACTTGTACTTGTGGGCTTCATTGTCATACGAGGGTTGTCCGTAAAGTAAGGTTCCCATAGCGCTGCAGTCGCCAATAGTGCTGCGACGGGGGTTCGCGCGGTTTTGTTGTGTACCTGGGTTCCCCCACTCCAAATCCCCAC
Source organism: Nephotettix cincticeps (assembly GCA_023375725.1). NCBI lineage: Eukaryota > Metazoa > Arthropoda > Insecta > Hemiptera > Cicadellidae > Nephotettix > Nephotettix cincticeps. The sequence goes on along the minus strand of CM041786.1, from coordinate 1,151,053 downwards.
CACAGCGAAGTGTGTCTGCGGCGCTCAGTCTTGCTCTGGCAGCCAAACAAGATGGAGCTTCCCATTGCTTGGCCCGCCAGGTGTGAGCTGCGCTCAATGATTCGTTTTTTGACTGCCAAAAACCTTCCGTCCGGGAAAATTCATTCCCAGCTGTGCGAAAAATATGGAGAAAAGTGTATGAGCGTACAACATGTGCGCAAATGGTACAGGGAGTTCAAGAACGGGCGTACCGACGTCCATGACTAGGAGCGTTCCATGAAAATTCAAGCAAGCTCAAAGTGCCAGCTAGGAAAGGCGTATTGTTGTGCGAATTCTTGCCCAACGGTGAAACAATCAACGCTGCCCGCTACTGCGAGACACTGCAAAAACTTCGCCGTGCCATTCAAAACAAGAGGAGGGGTATGCTGTCCAAGGGGGTGCGTTTGGATCAGGATAACGCACGACCGCACACTGCTAACGTTACCAACGAACTCATCGCTAACTTTGGATGGGGTATCGTCACACACCCACCCTACAGCCCGGACTTAGTCCCCAGCGACTACCACCTCTTCCCTGATATGAATAAACACCTGGGTGGAACGGATTTCGGCGGACGAGAAGAGCTGGAAAAAGCGGTTCTCAAAAATATGCGCGACTTGGCGGCAAACTTCTTTGACTCGGAAATTCAAAAGCCGGTACACCGCATGTAAAAATGCATTAACCTCGGTGGCAACTACATAGAAAAATAGGAAAAAGTCTGAACTTTCCGAATATGTACGAGTTTATGCAAATAAACATGTTTTTCACTGAGTAAAATCACTGGGAACCTTACTTTACGGACAACCCTCGTAGTTAAAGAAAAAGAGGCTTCATGTAGCTTAAAAACACAGCTTTAGGCTTTCATTTCAAAAACTTCTGCAGGGGAGGGCTCCATTTGTGCTGGGAAATATTCTACACCCTAGATGTGTATATAGGATGTGTAATAGTAGCGTTTTATGCAAACCACTTGGCTCTCAAAGAAATTCTAGGGAGATCCTGGTTTTAAATAATCAGGCCTAGAATGGGTCCTATCCATGTGGTTAAAAGATATTTAGAAAAATAATACCGGGTTTTTGTAACTATGAATGTCAAAATGTGCAACCTATAAAATACATATGAAAATTTTAAAATATTTTCCTAATTCTTTGTTTTTATTTGGGCTGATAACAGGCCGGCCTGCAGGCTCTGACACTGGACGGCATGTCTGTGACGGAGATAACTCAACGGCACTGGCTGTCATCGTTGGAGGAGATGACACCTTCTCTGACCAAGGACCAAGTGGAGAAGTATAGGCGGATGGAGATATCATCATAAATGTTACCTACCTCCTCAATAAACCGTAGACACAATATATCATAAGGATTTCTCAAATAACACTTGATTTGCATAAAAAAAGGCCTGCAAGCCGTGGTGGCCCGCAATAGCAGCTTTATGGTAGTATGGAGTATGAAATATCCTCTAGTAAAATGGTCATTTGCGGCCCCACCCAAACACAAAAAAACCTAAAACCTGTTTCCTATTAGGGCACATTTATCTTTATCTGTGTCGAAAAAGCCTGTAAGTACAAGTGGTGTTAAATAACCTAGCCTATGTTAATAAAATAAAACGTTTGTAATAAAATGTCTTTTTCTTAGCTAAATAAATACAATTTATATTTTAAAAGTATTTTTTCATAAAATCTTTTTTATTACTTACATTCTGTTTTAATTCTTAATAGTCAGAAGGCCGCAAAAATTTGTCCCCACCCATTGTGAAGATCCATGCTGTAGATCCTTGTTAGCTGGACCTAGCTGGACTACTGCCTCCATTTATCAATGTTTTGTAAGGTGTTATATCCTGGAGGGGTTCCAAACCACATTCACACCTTGAATAACACCATGATCTTTTTATATTACAGAGAAAACGAACTCAACCTCGGGTTAAAGCATATTATTTTTTCAATTCTTATAATTGAGTCTTACACACACAATTTTTATATGAACATGGTCATTCTCTGCCATTATCTGCTGCAGTTGTCTGCTGTGGTAGCCTCCTACAAACCCAGTTGAAATATCTCTATACACTTTTTACTATACACCAAATCCTAGTTATGAGGTGTAAATAAAAATAGTATCATATCGTATGAGATATTGTTATACTATGTACAGGAATTATTAATATGTTTATTTATTAATACTTAATGACATATTTTATGAATTATTAATGCCAGAGGAATATTTTATCATTTTTATAGATAACAGTTATAACTGTTGATACAAAATTCAGACTCCCTATTTCTTTTCACAAAATTTTGTTTGTAGTATGATGTGTTCAAAGTTTTGTTATTGATTGATTATCTTTAGTTTGTTAATAAAGCTAGTTTTAATTATAATTACAATTTTTTTCTTTCCTCAATAGTTGATCATTTGATCTCGTGTATATTTTGTTTATTACAGTTTTGTGTTATTATCAGCTCAGTCATTTAACGTAGGTTGTTAAACCAAAATTACTAAGTGACTCATACTCTGTGAAAAATGTGTTTAAATTTTTAATAAATTCTAGTCATGTCAATAAAATCTTTGTTCATAATATACATTTTTGTGAAAGCAAACTTACTGTAGTAAAATTAAGGTTTTCCTGGTTTTACCAACTTAAAACTGACCCTTTTTTAATTTAATAAGTTTAAAGGGGTTCAAAAAGAGTATTCTACTACTGTGTTGTCTGATTGTTCGTGAAAAACCAACTATCACAGTTGAAAAAGTTTTGAACAGATGTTGAATAATGTAGCAATATCTTTATAAAATAATACTTTGTCATAGACTTGAAGTTCACCCGTATTACACATAATATACCTTTAAAAGGGTAAATACTTTTAGAATGTAGTATTGGGAGAGAATCATTTAGGAATGCTAATATCATAGATTTATCTCTTAACGCCAAACTTTTTACAATTTACTATGTAAATTTGTTGCATGATACCATTTGGAACCAATCCTAAGATTGTCAATTATTATTAAACAGGAACATTGCAAGTTATGCTGTGAAAATTTGACTACAGTTTCTTTTTGGTTGTTAACATAATCTTTAATATAGTTCATTTTGTTTATCATTAATTGATTTTATGACGAGAATAAGTCATCAGCATAATATGGTAGAAGGGCTTTGAGCGAAACAGGGAGGGATGCTAAAGACGCTTTTTCTTGCTATCTGATTTCCAGTAAACACTTCCTTCCCTATCTCACCCTAACATCCTGCTCTCAAGCACAATCTGGATCTTTCATATACCTTTCATACCAATATTAAAGGATCAATTCACTTCTAAAAATATGTAAGTACAATCAGAAGTATGGTGTGATTTAACAAACTATTTCAATTGTGTATAAATACAAGTATTTAACCGTGTAAAGATTGTAAACTGTTAAATACTGCAATACAAATTGCTCAATGATACTATTTGAAATCATGAAAAATCAAACATGTTTGGTCGGTTAACATGTTATCGGGCAAGATAATGTGCTGCAGTGTTTGTCGATGGTCTGCAGGGAGTACTGATATGTAACACAGTCACTGCTGCGGTGTGTTAGTGTTGCAGTCACTGTAGTTACGGGAGCAGCTCAACAGGTGTTCAGTTGGTAATTGTGATTTTTGCAAGTTAATGTTAATGAGAATGGTGGTTTACTGCAACTGAGATATTGAGATATTAGTATTATTATTGCTACTATTGTTATTAGAGAGTTGTGCTACACTTTATACTTTGATCCTTAAAGAAGGTAAAATTTGATTTATTGTGGAAAATGTTTGTAGTCTGTGTTGGGTTTTAATCAAACATTAAAGTTATCCAATCTTTTTTTGATGTTTGCACATTTCAATACTACAAATCAATATTTTTCTCCCTAACAGAATACAACATTCAAGTACAGAATTTTAAAAATATCTTGGTATTGTGGGTCAATAAGTTTCAAGATTTATTTCCAAAAAAATTAAATACTGCTTTGGGGTGCATTTGTGAGGTAGAAAGAAATTTGTCCTCACAAGACTATTAAATCAGTGTGTGAGAAAGAGTCTAACATATAATATGTACCGAGAGTCCCACAAATCGACGTCAACACTCACTCGAAATAAACTAATTAATTATGATAAAGACTATATAAAATTAATGGAGAACAAATCCTACAGAACAAAATAAACAGAACACAATTAAAGTAGTCATCGTAAGAACACTTATCACTTAGTCACAATATCAAAGGACACATTTTAAACTTTTAAATCCCATTGGTTTTATAAAAATCGGATAAATACTTGCAATAAAACATATGGAAAATGAGGAAGTCTGAGAGTTATAAACTAGCTTCTGAATTTACGGATGCCAATAATCTTCAGGAGGTGATAAATTCAATGTAACAGCCTGATGTATGTGATTCCATATGTTGTACAATCTCCAGGGAGTCAGTTCCTGCCGTGTCGGGGAATACAGTCTCAAATGACATGTTCAATATCGGTATATTGAGATTACAAAGAATTTTGGAATCATGGGATTATATGTACAGTAAAAATATGAGTATAAGTATTAATTTTGATTTTGAAGTAGGGTTTGCCAATAAATTATTTAGTATTTTTTCCATACATAAATATTTTGGCTAAATACTTTCCAAGTCATATACGATTACTGAAATTAATCGGGAGCATGTTGATTTGGTTCCAAAGCACAATAAATGTCAAAACAATTCACTCAGTGGACATGGTACAGTTTGGAATTACTCCAAAAGCAGGGTACTGTATATTTGTTGACCCCTTACGTTGACTTGTGATTGTTACTGCTTCATTATTTTATTTTTTGCATTTATCAATAACAAAGTGTTTTTACATTTTTACTTTCCCCTATACTACCGTATAGGGGAGAAAGTATTGTATTTGTCAGAATTTGCGAATTTGAGTTTTTTATAGATATGTACATTTTAGTGCCCTATGAATTGAAAAAAGTAGAGTTTAAGTGATGTATGTGTGTGTGTGTGTGTGTCCGTGTGTGTTAGTATGTGTGTAAGGATACTTCTGCATAAACCTAGAGACGAAACTATTATTGGTCTGATTTTCATGAAATTCGGTATGTAAGTAACAATTCAAGGAGAACAAGGAGAATTATTCTCTTTTTGAATTTTTGATTTTAAAGGTATTTTACTCTTTAAATTCCCCATAAACCTGTAAAATTAAAATTACTAAAAAACGGCTCTGAAGATCTTGATGAAAAATGTATGATTTATAATCATTTATACATGAAAAACAAAATGACACCACCTAAATATCTCAAATTGTTTAAAAGTTATAAAGGTTTTAAAGTTATAGAGCTTCAAAATGTCAAAATTTGTATTTTTCAGTTTTGTCGTATATTAAATGGAATATTTGGCATCAATATAATGGTCAGCAATGAAAGGAGATCGAAAAACAAAATAAATTACCACTGTCAAATATTTTTCAAATATAGTTTAGAACAAAAATTGTAACTTTCATCTAGCGGTAAATGCTGGTTTAAGTTGTAAGTTGTAAGGTGTAATGCTGGTGGAGAAAAAGATGGAAAAAAGTTAAATTCGATATCTCTATATATAAAAATGAAATCTAACTTACTCACTGACTGATCACAGTTTCTAAAAAACAACAAGACTTTGGAGCTTCAAATTTGGTCCACAGAGTCTATTTAAGGTCTAGATGCGTACTAAGAAAAGATTTTTCGAAACTCCCAAAGGGCTCTGCCCTACAGAGGGTCAAAGTCCCCATGTTAACCTTATGGGAAGTAAATTTGTTTACACTTTTTCTACAATCAAAACATTTGATTTTTAAAGCTACAGCCGTTGGTTTACTTTCCATTAGCAACGTGAATTACTATTCAATGCCTTCTGTATCAATCGACAATTTAAAACCATCAAGTAAATAAATACTGTACCAAACCAAACAGTTTTACTTGCCACGTTGATACTTCACAATTTTGGGGGTTTATGTAACTATTTTTTAATTTCGTATCTAATTAAATGTCATATGTTTATAAATGCCATAGTATAGTATATTGATTGATCTATCCAATACTATATCCAATACGAATAAGGTTTGTATATTTGCACAAGGATCTCGAAAACGGCTCTAACGAATTTCTTTAAATTTTGGAAATAACTAATTTCCGAGTAGAAAATAAGTTCTAAATAGGTCTAATATCCATGAAAATTCCGTTTTCTTGTAATATTAAGTTTAAAATCTAAAAAAATACATTAAGCTTATGGAGGGTTAAACGTAAACAATAGAAATAAAAACAAAAGTTTATAACTGTTTGACAGTTGTTGAGTGAAGATGGCTAACAATATGTTGTAAGATGTGAATAGAGGTTTCGCATACATATTTATTTTATGTATGTATGTATGAAATGAAAAATTAACAAATTAGTAAACAAAATTTGTAAAATCTAAAGGGTAAAATAACTGTTCGAAATAAAAGCACAGAAAAGTATTTCCAAAATATATCGTGTTTTGATAGAAAACTCATTCATTGTATTGCTTGGCCACTTTAACAAACCAATTAGTGTAAATTAAACTTCCCTTTTGCTTTTTAATCCTCATTCCATAACCACCACAATAAAAAAAAACAAAAACTGACCACAGTCAGTTTATCAAAAGTCTGGTAAAACATTCTAAACCACGTCTCAGTACAACTGTGCCTTAGCTCATTGCCTTAGCGGCGGACTCATGCGTTAAAAGTTATGATATCAATCCCCGACCGAGTTGGAAATATTTTTGTTTAGAGTTTATGCAGATTAGTAAACAAATGTTTTCGTTGATTGTTCAATAAACAACTATCATTTTTGTTTTTTTAATTTCAAGAAAGCAACTAACAACATCATGTTCTGTCGCCGACATAATTAAACAATAATTATTAAACTGTTTGTAACATTAGTATTATATATACCCCCTTAAAATTGCCCTGTTTTATCCCGAGCGAAGCTCGGTCTCCAGGTACTTTTTATTATCTACCTAGTATAAATATAAGAGAGTCATGTTAGTTATACCATCCATGGCCCATAACTATACAGCGACAGCGACCCAGAATATCTAAATCTTTCAGAACGAAGACGTAATGCTATTTGACTTCGGAACATGGCCATTCTTAAAGTTAACACATATTTACTATAGGGCGTTACGAAGTTTGCCTGGTCAGCTAGTCTCATATATGTATTCATGTATTTTAAAGAATTTCGTATATAGCTTCATATAGTAGCAGTTTACAGTATTTACATAATTAATTAATCTACGGGAGAAAGTATGTCAGTCCACTGATACAGTTTATTTACGTTTGTTATTTTGTAACGTTTGTTCAAACTGAAACAGTGCCTTCAGAAGGTAAAACGCAACATGAATGCTGCACTAATATTGCGTAGCTACGTCGGAACGGCGCTGCGGCGCTTTCCGCTTCATTACTGAACGCACGGTACCATGAATTTCTAAACACTGCTTAGCGGTCGACTTTCTCACCGGTTTAACAAAACATACCGAGATAAAAAACAAACAGTATCAGAGAATTGACACTTACTCTTTCTCTTTAAAGTGAACTAAATAATAGACCTTTAAAATAATACATTATTTAATTCTTAATAAACAACATATACAAACTTCGTAATTCAAAAATCGTTAAAAATCAAAATATTTATAAACAAGTTTGAAACTTTTAAATTCAATTTATTTTAGTTTAATTACCTCAAAACATAACATCAATACAAACTATTAGCTGATCGTTCAAGAATTAATTACTTCTATCAGCTGCTATTATTTCTGATGGTTCTTTACAAGCTGTTCCTTGTTTTCCCATGTTATTTTTAAGGGATTACATTTTCTCCCTTGGGACTAAAAGTATTACTTTAGCACTCTATTCCAGAGAGTAAAGTACGGCTTTACATAATAGGTGTACCAAAAAGGATTTTTTTACATTTAATAGCTCATAAATTTTGAACCATTAGTTTTAGAGGCGTAAGGGTGGTGTCATATTATTTGGGACCTTAACTATACATCATGGAATTTAAAAAAAATGTATATTTTACATTTTTTAAGGGTTTTAGGGGTGAACAACCCGTAAAAATCCAAGATTCAAAACAGTCTGAAGATTAAACCAAAGTGCAACTCTGTACCTGATTTTATAAATCTTTAACGATCAGTGTGATCTAGGGATCTGTACACAAACAGACTGACCGACTGAAAACCACTTTTTTGGATACAGTGGGCCTCAAAACTGATTAAATACTCTCAATCAAAATTCGAATTATTACGAAAACAAAAGATTACGTTCTTCATATAATGTTCGAATGGATTCTTGTATGATTGGTTATACAGGGGTAAAAGTAATAGCAAAGTGATTTTATCCAACTTTTTATAAAAAAGTGATGAAGACGAATTCCAAGCGACAGTCGTTGGTCGACAAATCAAAAACTCGATTTAACCGCTCAAGTTAAATATTTAAACGGTTTCTATTTCGTAGGAACCCGGTATCTAAATAAACCTTCCCGGATATTGGACTAATTATTTGAGGAAGCGTTTCCCACTCGTCTCCTTTCATCGGATGTTTTTGTGTTTGGTTTTTTCTGTGTTCACAAATTTATATTTAAATTCATCAAGGTTGTTAGGTTCTTATTTACTCATTTGAATTTTATATTCCAAATATACACTGTGCTCTAAAAACTTTTAATGTTCAAACTTTTAAGAGAATAAATAAAGTTGAATGCATTAATGAAATACTGGAGTTTGGCAACTCTCCACTGGAAATAATGAAAAATTGTTAAATAAAAAATGTCTTTTTTTGTCATTTGCAACCTACTGAACAAGAATACAATAGGCGCCTTAGTACCTATATTTTAACCATAAGTATGAAAAATAACATTTTTCACATACTCAAAATTTCACATTTTTACGATATAAATAGTTTTGCTAAAACATCATCTTTATTTATTTTATATATTTTAACTACAACTGTGTAAATCACATACTTAGACCTTGTTTCCTGTTCATATTAAACAATTTTAATAATAACGTCACAACCCTAAACTAAAAATATACTTGCAATATTACTTTTGAACATACGTTTACTTTTAGAGTAGTTTTCCGAAAGTTTATATCGATACATTTTGAGAACCAATCGAGATAGACATTTCATATTTTCACCTCATATTCATTAGATCTTGTACTAAATATTTAGGTTGAATTAGATATTTGGGTAAACATGTTACTTAGAAACATACCTATATATTTTTGCATATTTACAAAAAGTCTAAATATAAAAAGATAATCATTTTTAACAACACACATTAGGGCTTGTAACAGATCTTGAGTTAAAAAATAATAAAATAACCAATATTATAAAAAATAACAAAAAATAACCTTGAATGAACCAAAACTAATAAAAAAGTATTTTTGAAACCCAGATATTGAGAGTTACAATTTCTTTTCATAATGATAAAATACTTTTAACTAGTGAACCGGACAGGGCGCTACGTAATTATTTCATTAATTCTTGAAACTAGTTAATTTGACGCTAAACTGCAACCTTTAACAAACAGATTCGGAAAAAATTTCCCCTCTTTCAGGTTGACAAGCAACATAAGCCAATGAAAAAGGATGTTAATAATTTAAACAATTTATTAGCCTTAAACAGCATACAGAATACAAGTATATGAATCCATGATTATTTTGATTTATGTTACTAGTCAGTTCTGCTACTACAGATCTTCTTCTTTGGGGAAATTCGATAAATGATTTATGAGTTTTACCATAATCGGTTGATAAAAATCTAATTCCTCTAAAGAATAAAAAATATCCCTAACAAATAGCATGTAATAGTTGAGAGCTACAAATCCTTAATATACAAACATCACTTCACAACTTTACAAACATGACTTCAAAAATACATTTTTGTGTCCATTAGGAATGGGGATATATTCACTGGAAACTTAACTCTAAAATGTAGAGAATACCCATATTTTTCCTTATACCATCGCATAGGTGAAAGAAAGTAAACATAACGGATAGAAAATAACTGTTAGTAACTACAGTAAAAATCAAACAAAATAATGATAATATTGAAAGTGTTAAATATCCAGACATTTTATCGAGATGGCTATGGATATCAGCGATGCGGAAACCTCCGCCATTAAAGCTGTGATTGAAGTTGAACGAGTTTGGACGATTTCAGAGCGGTTGAATGACACTCGTCGGGCCAAGTCTTGACGCTCGGCGACCGCTTCAACCGTTCAACCGGTTCACCACACCGGCTGTGAACATTCAGCACCCGCTCCCATTACCGCTCAAGTGCATCTGCCGTCATTTATTTCCCACTTAATCATTAATAAGTGGAATTTGAACTGTCGATCAATTGAAAAAGATCAAAAATACCTTGTACCATTGATATGGAGGTCTATAAATTACGATGTATTTAGTTATTGATGTTATTGAGTAACGGTGTATTTATAAAATGGTGGTGATTATTTGTTATAACAGCCGATCATAAATTTTAACGAGCTCGTAATACGTAATTTTATAATGAAAAATATACAACATTATTTGTGATAACCTATAAAATACCAAGTTAAAAACTAATTTAGTTAGTTCAAAACTAAGTGTTCAATTGTTTTTTTTCGTGGCATCTATGCTTCTATTGTGTATTGCTTAAAAACAAGGTCATCGATTATAGGTATTTTTTAACTATTCACATTATTTGTGAATTAATTCTAAAGCTAATTATATTTTATGTAATTAAATTTCTCAAATGATGTTCAGCCTTAATTTTGTAGTCCTTAACCATTAAAAATGGAAATATACAATAAGGTAACCTCTGATTGATTTATTTACATGATTCACAACAGGTTTTAGCCTAATAACAATGAAGCAGTTCTTCAATCTAAAATAAATCAAATCAGGCTGTCTTTTTTCTTATCTTGGGTAAACACAAACGAAAAATAAATATAGTGTCAACAATAGCAATTTAATTTACATTGAAAGTGATCTGAAAATATAGCAATACATGTACAGTAACAATGATAACAATAAATACAGAATGAAAAAACAATGCTGATGAGCTCACTCGTTGTCTCTTAAATTATTTTTACTGCTTTATACATTATTTTAAATGTATAAAAGAAATAGATAATGGTTATCCCACACGAGCCTTATAGATAATCCTAATTAATTTCATACAATAATGTTTAATAATTAGCATTATTTTCACTTTTATAGTTTTAAATATACTTGTAAATATAAATTTAAGCTTATGTTATTAAGCGTAATAGCATACATTAAGAAACGAGAAACATGTATTTGGAACATATATTTTTATATCATTTATTTGGAAACAAGAATTTTTAGTTTCTAATTTATACTAAGCTATCTGTATTTTTGTTTTCCATGAAAGGAAAATTAATAGTTATTGTACATTGTATATAGTGAAATATGTTTCATCTTAAATAGTTGAAAAATACTTAAAATTAGCGAGAACATGTTTTTATTTGACAGTTAGCTTTGATCTGTGCAGGTATAATCTCTAATTATTTCAACTATCTACAAAGTTGAACTAAATTTGCAGAAATCAGCCATAGTAAATCACATGAAATATGTTAATATTTTTGCATTTCATAACTCTACATAACGCGAGTTATGGAAGTTTAAAAAATTAAATTAAATCACAAAGATTGGACCTTAATGGAATTGCTTGATAACAAACACTCAAGTTGAAAGGGTTTTGATCAGTGAAGAGCTCACTTTAATAGTATCCCAGTGGATTTTTAAATATTTATAGCTTTTCCAATTTATGGCAAAATTGATGAAAGAGTAAACTTAATTTTTAAAATATTTAATTTGGTTTAATCAGATATAAATGAAATACTCGAACGGGTTCTAAAAAAATATTTTAACAGTTATATTCATAATCGCGTGAAAAGTGAATAGTTTCTAGAAAGTAAAAAACCACAGCAATAGGAAACGTTTCATTTTGTAAGTAAACTTTAAGTAAATCATTTTCAGGACCAAAGCTAATAGGAAGATAAAAAAACCAGTATTACAAATATTAGATTAAATCAAGTATACTAAATAGTTTTTACCAAGAAAATGAACTAATTGTAAACATTATATATTTTTAGGATTCTTGATACAAAATATTTCTCCATCAAATGGTTCAGCATACTTGGTTATTATTGCTTCGGTAGATATTCCATTATGTATATAAATGATGTAAACAAGTTTTCCTTTGGTTTCTTGCCTGGTCACTCTCCTAGTAAAAGTGACCTATTTATTATTCTTGTGAAACATGTTTTACTTCATTGCATACATCATCATACATACATCATATGAAATATACATCATCATTATTAATTAATTATAACAAGTAAGTTTTAAGTTTAATAGAATAGATTAGTCTACTAAAACATTTAATTATTATATAAATAAACGGTAATAGTGGATTGACCCATACTTTTTTCCTTTAAGTAAATTAAAAAAATACGACCCTTTATAAAACTACCATACCATTCTAAGCTTGTCTAGATATAATTTAAAAATGTATTCCGATTTCTGAGGCTATAAAACTTTTAGAGTGGGCTTGATAGGTGTTGTAACCTTACACTGCATACCAAGTTTCATGGAAAATGGTTGAGAAATAAGGAAGAAACTGAATTTTAATATCCTCCATAAGAACAACATTGGGTGCTCTCAAACAACGTACTGCATTTACCATGGACAGTAAATTTAATTTTTCGCTGTAACGGTTAACCGTAAGCCGGTTTTTTGGGGTAACAGTAAATTATTTCATAAAATAATTGTTTTGACAAAAAATGACTTTTTAGAACCATTAGTTCTAAGGAAATACGGGTGTTTTCAAATTATTTGAGATCTTAATAGTATAAACCACAAAATTGTTATAAAATCGTTACAGTGAAATTTTCAAAATTAGAGTTTTTTTTACATTTTTAAGAGTTTTAGAGCTAAAAACCTTGAAAAAAAGATCCTAAAAAGATTGGACGATTAGTGTAGTCTCGGGGTTTGTACACAGACAAACAGACATTAGTTCAAAAACTACTATTTTGGATTCATGGAACCTCAAAACGCATATATCCACTATCAACTCAAATTTGAAAATGTTGACGAAAACAATACTTTCTTCATATTATGTACAAGGGGAGAAAGTAAAAATAGTAAAAATAAAAAGTAAAAAAAATTGAAGCCTACTCACATTGTAATATTTCTCTCATTTACATTCGTGATGTTTTTTTTCAAGCAGGGTTTTTACTTGGATATGTCTCAACTCTGGAGGGGGTGGGGTGTTTTGAGTTTACGAGACGCAACAAGTGTAACAGTGGTGACGTCGTTGATCACATGACAGAATATTTTTTTATTATGATAGATATGTATTTGATTTTTTTCAAACAAATCCCTAAAATATTAAATTTGACTTTTTTCAATAACTAATGAAGTTGCTTCAGAAAGTACAATTAAATTGCAAGCTTCTAAAATATAAAGCATATCTGTTATTATAATAACAAATTAAATTAAATTAAATTTTATATAATATTTTACATATATTTAGTTATACTATTTTTTGAGTTGTATTGTTTTCTTTACTGACTTTAACCAGAAAACAATATTGGAGGTAATATTATACACAAGTGCTCGAGCTAGTCTAAATGTCAAAGAATAAAATAAAATAAGGGCATAGCAATTGGGATCATGTGGATTTATTGGGACGTTTCAGGAAAGTTCGAAGCCATAGATGTTTTAACAATCCAATGTAAACGGGAGCTCAATTCAGGAACTTGTATAAACATTTTACACTTCATGAATACGAAAGTATTCTCTGGCATTCCCGAAAGAGAATTTATATCAGTCGTGGTTAAGAACAGTCGAATAATATTATTAGTAGTTTCTTATTTCAGTTTTTTACTTCCGCTTTGTTTGGATCACTAATCATTTTTGGACATTTTGGTTGCTTCTCATAATGCATTGAAAATGTATATTTTTTGTTTACAAATAGACCACCAGGAGAAGTTGACTACTACTTTCTCAAAAGAAAGGGTGCTTCTCATAAAAACCCCTCTTTTCCTCCTAAGGTACGTTTTAAGTCTTACGATGAACGTTATAATTTTATTTGAGACATTTTCAATACTCGTATTCATAAACATCGCGACGCTCTCCTTGCGCCACGCTGCGATGGATTGCGTCATCCACATTAAAATTTCCTATAGTACGTAAAACGGGATTTTTTGAAAATATATTATCCTAAATTTATTTACTAATTTCAAAGTTTGAGCTGTTAGAACAACCGTTACGGTGTGTAGTTTCACTATAATGTTTTAGATTTTAAAAGCTATTTACATTCCCTGATTCCAAATCATGAGGTGCGGCTAAATTTTACATTCTGTGAATACAAAATACTATCAGCTGAGGCCATGTATGCATGTGAGCTTGTGTGAGAAACACATAAAAGTACCATAAAAGAAACTGAGAAAAAATGTGGAGTGATGTTTTAAACTATAAAACGGAGTAATTAATACAGAACAACATTTTGAGCAATGTTTCACTTGAATAGGAAAATAGTTAAAATCAATCCATTTTATTGTACAAGTACGAACACATGTTATTAAATCCAATAAAGTAACAGAGTTTTGTTGTAACCCGATTAGTGAGTTGAAGGGTTCCGAGTCGGGCAGTTTACCACATTTGCTAATAAACCAACCAGTGGTCCGCGCCACTGCTAACACACTAGCTACCAATCACATCCCTGCACCACAGTCACAGAATATTACTGATTACTGAACACTGAACATGGGAAAGTTGGACAGAACTGCATACCATTATTATTTGGAATAATTTTAAACAGGGAGTAAATGAAAAGTCTTAACATGTTAAATGAACCCATAATATATTTACTATACAAAAACCTTTTTTTAAAATTTAAACCAAGATTCATCTTAAACATCCCGTTTTATGGTTCAGTAAATCGTATCAGGTCTTCCCATGTTAAGCGTTTAAAAAAAGATTAAAATAAAACGGCACCCCTTAACTGCAATGCTTTCTAATAGATGCCATGTTTCTCTAATGGTTGTGCAATGTTTTTTTCTGTTTGAAAGTCGATAAAAATCACAACAAAGACATCTTCTTTCTCAGACAGTTTAAAAGTTTTTGCCTAAAATTGATACACAGATCACCCAACCCTCGTCGTTTAAAAGAAAATAATTATTTTTTACAGTAAGCCTAGACAACTCCAAATATTCCGCAAAAATGTCAGGCAAACAGGATACAAAGAAACTATCCAGTAAATACATAAAACTTCTGTATATGCAAACAAATCCTTTGTACCGTATATGGCTTAACCAATGACAAAGGTTATTTTTGTATCATCCAAATAGTTAGCAATTCAATGGATCCGTTTTTTCCGAAAATCTTGCCTTGCTAATTAATTTGAAAGTAGTTGAAATAACATTGGGGTTCCAAAAGACAATGTACTGTGTTAACAGTTTGTGTACATCAATAATTAGTTTACAGAGCTAAGATTAAAAAAAAACTAAATTGCATGGTTTTATGAGCTAATTCGAATGGTACTGATAAATAAATATTGAATTTTAACCAATTAAACTTAAAATTATTTTACTAAAGCCTCCCTAAAAGGTGGACCATTTTGCCTAAATTTCGAACTTGATCAAATAATAACTCATTTACATGTCCCACACTCCTGAAACTTCACGAAATATAGTCTTGTGCAATTTAAATTATAGTAGTAATGTGGTTAAACTCGTGCTGAAATACGTGTAAAGACACATCTAGACAGAAAAACATCTAGACAACAATGAAATGAAACTAGGTGAAACTAAACATCTATTAAATGGAAAACGAAATGTGCCAAATTTTGCCGTTGGCAGAGAAAATATATTTTATTAATAAAAATTATATATTTAATTCCAAATAATTTAGTCTAATCTTTTTTTCTTTTCGTTTATGTTTTAAAACCTTAGTTTGCAATGTGTTCATTTGGTAATGTTTTAGGTTAATAGACCAATATTGACATAATAATATTCAGCTGCTTAACCCTGAGTCAGGCTAAGTGCTGGTGAATTGTTATTTATTTAATTAAAATCTGCTAATTTATTATAAAATAATTAATTTAACACAATTGATTTTCGCAAACATTATTGTAGGAATAAGATATTCAACGATCGTATATTCACACCAAATAGGACGTTTGTGAGATATTTCAACTAAAACTTCGGTTACTATTTCAGTTCCATGTTTATTATATTGTATACACCGTTTGGCTAGAGAATAAGGTGAATGTATTAGGTTTTATGAAGAAATCTTTCACATTTTTAAAGTCATTAGAAAATAAACTTGAACACTAATAATTTTGTCGTTGCGAAGAGAACATAAAAAATCCTCAAAGCTCGCCTCTCGTGGTTAAGCTTCTAAAGCCCTCCAAGGAAAGTTTCTTAAGTAGTTAGATTTATGCTGTACGAGCCAAAAGAGCTTATACAACCAATTTTTATCCAATACTATAATACGAGCAAGGTTTGTATATATATATTTGCACACGGATCTCGAAAACGGAACTGAGGATTTTCTTTAAATTTTGGAAATAACTAATTTTCGAGTAGAAAATAAGTTCTAGATAGGTCTAATGTCCAGGAAAATTCGTGTTTTCTTGTAATATTAAGTTTAAAATCTAAAAATTTAGCATTACGCTTATGGAGAATAAAATGTAAACAATACAAACCAAAACAGCTGTTTATAACCGTTTGACAGTTCTTGATTGAAGACGGCAAAGAACAATATGTGAATAGAGGCTTTTCATAAATATTTATTTTATGTATGTAATAAATGTAAAATTATTAGGTTACTAAACAATTTGTAAAAACTTAAGGGTAACATAACTGTGCGAAATAAAAGCAGGAAAGAGTATTTCTAAAATCTTCCGTTTTTTGATAGAAAACGTATTTGTTGTATTGCTTGAAGCCACTGTAACAAACCAATTAATATGTGTAAATTAAATTTCTCCTTTGCTTTTCAATCCTCATTCCGTTTATATCAAAATCAGTTGGTCACAGGATAATAATAACTATATGGATAGTTAAACAGTAAATGATCGGCTAAAACAATTGAGGTTGGCTAAAAGACCTTAACCGGCGTTGCTCATTTGGCAGACGCCGTAGTCCAGCGGTAGTGTGTTGGCCTCGTAATATGAAGGTTGCGTGTTCTAACCCCATCAAGGGCAATACTTTTTGTTCAGTGCTATATTAATTATGGTGTATTAAATCGGTTTTATTTAAACCACATAAATGTTTTATTGAGTAATAAATGTGTTTTAATTTTTCTAATTAATTTTTATAACACATGTATTATTCTAAACGAGCAAAGCTCGGTCACCAGGTACTTATACATAATTCAAGTAACATGCTGTAAAAATAATTTTAATATATCTTAAAAATATAGCACAAGTACGCAGTTTTCCTCGGGTCTTACTGGTTTAGGGTTTTATGACCGTGATAATATGTTAAGTTTTCTGTTTTCATGTGTCGTGGATTTGGTTTATAGTGGAGTATTTTTGTGTGACTTTTTGTACATTCTTTGAGGACTACAATGTGCTAGTAGATCTCCACAGAGAACTTCGTTTGTTTTTAGTATTTGATTTGATGATTTAAGGCTATCTAATTAGATGTAATTTTAATTGTAAAAACTGTTAATAGTCATTTAGTTTGTAAATTATAAAGTATTAAATGTACTATAAAAGTATAATACTTTTAAGGAGTCACCGCGAGGGTTTAATATAACTAATAACTCTATTCCATACACTGTTCATCTGCAGACATTGAACAATAAATTGAACATGTTTGTCGAGTTCCACGTTCTCACTGTACTTAAGCTCACATTTACCAGAGTATATTACCCCATCCAACGACGTGAAGGCTCAACTAATGCACTTCCTCTAAATACTTATAACATTACAACTTCGTCATTTATCAACAATGAAAACAACTCAGAATGGATTAGGCACTTATTTTTTAAACTAAATAATGCAATACTGAAAAATTTTAAATTTGTTTAAACGTTAAACTACTAGAATGATCAATATTGGAATATCATCAGTGGTCAAAATGCATCCGAACACTCGTATACTGATAGTGAAACATGGTACAACATCTACCATTGTCGATAGTGACACTCCCTGGAGTGTATGTAAATAATATGCCGTGTCACAAACATTGCCCAATATTGTTCAACTAAATATTCAAATCATGAGGCGTGGCTATTTTTATGGATAAAAATATATACCAGACTACATTTTTTTAAACGACTGGGACAATGACGTGTCCTGTAATCCAGCTTCTTGGAGGTCACGAATTGTGGAGACCTGGTGTGTATAGACGTCCGCACTAATGAATACTGTACTACGTTCATCCGCAAAGGCCATCCTCATTATTAAACCGGATCGTAAACGTTAAACTGCAGGTCCCTTAAATGTCATTATCTGTTGAGGTATTAATTAACAGTCTAAGCAAAATGTCAGCCTTAGTCTTTAAGAAACCTACAAGATCAAGCCACAATCATCTTACACTCATTTCCCATTCTTTGCTGAAGTGCCTTCCTGGGTAGGTCTGTATTAAGGTAATACAGAGGTAATAATTAAAATGCATAAAAACACTATTAATTTAGTATTTTTAGGTAAGAAATCTTTATAAAATACTATTATGATAGTTATGAGTAGTTTTACTACGTGCATGTTGGAAATTTATAACATTTTTGCCTCTAGGATTGAGAATTGACTTAATTATAGTTTGTTAGTATTATTGTATTATAATATTTACTGCAATTATAGTCAATTACTGCGTTAGAACGCTACACAGGGCCGCGTTATTGTAGATCTCGACTGGATCTTGCATTTACTCGGCAACACTTCTCCAGAATACTATTCCAGTTGACGTTAGTATTAAATAGATACTTGAAGGAGAAAGTGTCTCTGTAGCAGTAAGACCCCCGAAATTTAAAAGACTAGTATATATTTATTTATTATTTTTTTGTTTAAAGTACAAAAATTACATTTGATTAAATATTAAAGTTGAAATTAGTTCATTAATTTAAATTAATTCAAGTCCATTTTAGTGTTCACTTCAGTTCACAAGAAGGCCGAATCGAAGTTAGGGCTGCTTTAAAACCTCGGTTCGAGGATCTAGAAGAATCTACGAAACTCGAACGCTAATTGGTTGATCTATCTTACCTTGCTATTACATGTTTAAACGTTACGTGCTGGTATTGTACCTCACATCTATATGGTACACTAACAATCTACATTTTTTGCTTCTCGTTGCAGCAAATCTACTTACGTGCCATGATTATGAAGAATAACAAATTTATATAACTGCATACAATTATTTGTAGGAGTGTGATAAAAGATGTTATACAGCTTCATCTACTATTTATTTTACACGGTTGTTTTAATGATATTGGTACTGGTTATTTTATATTTACTCAGTTTCTCATGTGAATTTAGATGTTTAGTCAAACAAAATTGTCATTTGTACAATTTCAGTGCTAAAAAAACGTGAGGTTAAAAAATTTGAAAAATGTTCCAGTTTTTAATATTTTAAAGTAAAAATAAATACGATAAAAGATATTGTCCGTGGTGTTTGTTGTTATACATGTCTTTGACCCCTCATTTTCAAATAGAACATTATGTTAACCTCTCACTGAGGCTTAAGGATTATTATAAGCCTCATAAGGTAAACTCTCTATTGTTATGGGGCCGCTTCAACTTGTTAGCTTTGATAGACGTTTAGAGATTATTTAAACCGCGATTAACTATTCCTGTTGGATCTCGTAAGTACTTCCCTGCTAATTAATTAGAATCTAATCTTCCACTTGTAACTGAAACGCGAAACAAAAATGTTATTACATTGAAGTCTGTCTATAAATTGAAATGAGAACAAATTAAATTAATTCCAACAATTTTAATCAAAAATAGAATTATTAGACACAACAGAATCTCACTGGTAAAAATTACAACATGAAAACGTAAACCTTAGTTTTACCAAGTATATAATTTTAAATTAAATGTATAATTCATATTTTATTAATATTTACTGTTATACTTGAACCTATTGGATTAGATTAGATTATTGAAATGGCCCCTACCACAAAGTAGGTATTTAAAGCCAAGTATGAATGAGGATTGAATGTAAGGTGATTGTGGCACGATCTTGTAGTCTTGTTACTGACTAAGGCTAACATATTCTTTGGACATGGCAAGTAAAGGACCTACGGTTTAACGTGGAGTTCGAACTACTGTTTTTGAATTATGAACTGTTCTAATTATTAGGATGGTCTTTGCGGATTAACGTAGAATTAAATAGTTCGTACGTTAATCCGCACAAGAGAACACTACACCCACCAACCATCGCTCACAAGCATCCACAATTCGTGACATCCAGGTAGCTGGATTAAAACACGACGCCACCGTCCCAGTTAATATAAATGTTATTTATATGTGCTGCGGTGGCCTATCCTGTAACCCATCTATTTAGAGCGGGTTGGTGGATGTAATGTGTGGATTTATATCCGCACGACTGAATACTACGTTCACGTGCAAATACCATCCTCATAATTAGACCTGTTCGTAGTTCAGAGGAAAAATTGTGGTATGGAACATATGTTAAACTCTAGGTACCTTAGATGCCATTGACTGGTGGGCTATTAACAGCGCTGTCTAAGGAACATGTCGGCCTTAGTCAATAACAAGACTACAAGATCGCGCCACAATTTTCTTACACTCATTTCTGATTCTTACTCAGCTTAAAACACTTTCCTCGGAAGGTCATCACTTCAGAAAGGCAATAGTATTAACAGTAACCGATTCAATATTCGTTATTTGGAAATTATAGCAATAACTTTTTACTATGTATTTTAAATGTTAACGGATGAAAATAAACTACTGAAGTGGCAATAAAACGTCAATAGAAAACAAAAATATGAGAAAGCCTTTTACGTAAATATAAAATTAATGGGATCACATTATGGTCATAACTTTAAAAAAAATGTATACACTCTAGGTCTAATCACTAGACAACTAATTATTTTTCAGTTTTAAAACTCAGCTGTACACACAAGGCAAGAAACGTAATGCTCGAAATTTAATTAAACGTTTTGCCCGAAGGCTGAGATAATTTCTTGAAATATTCGCCTTGCTCACAAATTTGGCATCCTTGAAGAAAAACTTGATATAATATTTTTATGAAAAATTTGCTTTCAGCATAGAATAATTTTTAACAGACTAAATGGTTTATTAGTTATAATATTAATTAATAAATTCGATGGAGAGATTTCATGCTTTCATCAATTTGAAATCACAGATAATACATTTATTCATCATATGGAAATATAAAGGCAATTAACAGAATTGCTATGAATAAATCGTCTTACGAATTACTTTTTTTTATTTGAATTGAGAACGTACAAAGTTTGACTGCTAATGACATTATCCAAAGCCAGCCAGTCACTATATATACTACAATTCATTATTCTCAATCCAAAATCAATTTCTTTTACACCATACAAACAAAATAATAAACAAAATCACCTTAGGATAAAATACAAAAATAGTGATTGTTAAATTATTTTGACTATATAGTTAATACTGAACATTAAATGTATAAAAAACTCATTTCATGAAGTACAGACGAGCAAAATAAAGATGCAAAATGCAGGCACAACAATATTGACGTGAGGACAGTTAAGTGTTCTTGTACATTCTTCGGTAGCACCCGCTTCATACTCTGAAGGCCGGTTCAATATTGATCAAAATCCAACACAATTATTCCGGTGGTATTTCATATAGATATTAGTTAATGTCTCTTGTGATTGAACAAATGCACAAGTGGGTACAAAGCCATTGCACTCGTCGCTCGTACTCTTCACTCATATTTATACAGGGGTGTCGGAATCTCTATATCCAATACTATAATACGAGCAAGTGTACTTATATATAAAATATAAATTAGATATATAAATATTATATATATATATATTTGAACACGGATCTCGAAAAGGCAGGGAATTTCTTAAATTTGGAAATACTAATTTCCGAGTAGAAAATAATACTAGATAGGTCTAATGTCAGGAAAATTCGTGATTACTGTAATATTAAGTTTAAAATCTAAAAATTTTTACGCTTATGCAGAATAAAATAAACAATACAAACCAAACAGCTGTTTATGACCGTTTAGTTCTTGATTGAATAGGCAAAGAACAAAATTGTGAATAGAGGTTTTTCATAAATATTTATTTATTTATGAAATAAATGTAAAATTATCAGGTTGCTAAACAATTGTAAAAACTTGTAACATAACTGTGCGAAATAAAAGCAGGAAAGAGTATTTCAAAATCTTTTTTTTTGATAGAACGTATTTGTTGTATTGCTTAAGCTACTGTAACAAACACAATTAATATATGTAACATTAAATTTCTCTTTTGTTTTTCAATCCTCATTCCATTTATATCAAAATCATTGGTCATAGGCTAATAATAACTGTATGGATATTAAACAAAATGCTAAACAATTGAGGTTGGCTAAAAGACCTTAACCGGCGTTGCTCATTGACAGACGCCGTAGTCCAGCGTATTTGTGGCCTCGTAATATGAAGGTCGCGTGTTCTAATCCCATCAGGGGCAATACTTTTTGTTCAGTGCTATATGGTCAGTAATTATGGTGTTTTAAATCGGTTTTATTTAAACCACATAAATGTTTTCATTGAGTAATAAATGTGTTTTAATTTTTCTAATTAATTTTTATAATACATGTATAAACGAGCAAAGCTCGGTCACCAGGTACTTTTATTAATATGTGTATGAGTGTACTTGTTAGTATAAAATAACCAATTAGAGATATAAATTTGAGAGCGTTTTGTGTAGGTTGTCGTATAATCAATCTATAACTTGAGAGGTACGTTGATGTAACTTAGCATGAAGTCAGGGTTTGGACCATTCTCTATCATATTACTGAAAATGTCACCTGAATAAACAGTACTAACAAAATCCAATACTCATCAATAAGTCTAAAGGTTCTCGTAGGATGAGAATACTCCGTGAGATTCATAAATTATTAGGTGTATTTTATGTTTTCTCGCTTTATTTTTATATTTTTGTCAAATACGACTAATTCCCTTTAAACATCGACCTGTCTTAGAGGGCATTTAGGGTGGGTTTATACCTAGGACTTAATTTAGTTTGAAACTAAGCACAAATGTCAGATAAAAATCAGAAGAAGTAGATCTACTTTGTTTACGAGTTCACTTTTGTAACATGTAAAGTGGTTTCTACATAACCAGCAAGGATATGTTAGATGTTTTTCAAAAAAACACTATTTTGAACTTTAGTTGCAGTTAAGTATTTACGACACATAATTTTTTGGTAGATTTCAAAATTACAAATAATTTAGTCAATGAACTGAATTAATTTACCGTCCTCTACCTTCCCAACAATTAACGTACTTGGATACATAGATGTTCTCGGAAACTGATTTATTAAAACAAAAAAACAATAAATTTAACATCCAAAACCACATAAAACCGCGAAACAGAGGCGTATTCCTCATTTTGTGAAACAATCGAGATGGAAGGATAACACAAGTGTAAACCTAGAGAATAAAGTTGAAATACTGACTGGAGAAGTCAGTGTAAACATTTCGCTCGATTGGGAAAGTCATTCATACGTTTGACACTTCATGAATACGAGGCGAACCTTCCCTCTAGTTCTCGGAGGGAGGGTTTATAAAGGCTTTGTATCGCAGCACCTTGTGATGAAAGTATTGGTTACTTCTCCCAGAGGGATAGGAACGAAGTTAGGAAATTTTGAGTTGAAGAGATGAATTATAAAATAAAAACATGAGCCGATAATTCAGGTGCGTATTCTAGTCTGGTATGTTGACCGTTTATATCTACCAACCAGAAGACCCGGGTTCAATTCCCGGTCGTGATGAAATTTAATCTTCCAGACTTCCATCGTGCTTCGGAAGGCACAATACGCTGTTCCCAGCTACATAAGTAGTCGTCAGGTCAAGTAAGAGGCACTAGTGTGATCAGTAGAGATCGCAAGACCTTGGCCAGAAGGTAAGATGAAAAGCAGACAAATATCGGCTATGTTCAAACCAAACCATACGACATAATATTATTTATGGAAACCTTCACACTAATGAATGCAGAAAAGTCCGAATCGAATTATTTTTCTTTTAGAAAACACCTAAATTCCTGACGATTCAGTATAATGCCAGTTTAAGTAGTATTTTTGGACGTTATTTGGATACAAAATTAAATATAATTATAAATTCTAAAATTAAATCAAGTATTTTTAAGGTGATTGGTTTTCATCTAGTTGTCAATACAATGTCTCTTCAACGTGTTTAAACATTTTCAAAAAATTCACAAAATTTCTAAACTATAACCATGCACAAAACAGTTATTGAAACCCCTTAACTGGGGTGGTATTAACGTATAAAAGTAATCTATTGATTTTTTATATGATAAATAATGAAAAAAATATACAGAACGTATTCAGTCTTAAATAAACATAGTTCATGAATTTTGTTTGATTTACATTTCATTTATGAAAAATAAACATAATTGAAAAGAAAAACATTTAAATAAATAATATGCACACAATTTTAAATAAAAGATAAAAGTATTATAACATATGAGAATATTTAAACAACCAAACTATTAGTGAGGTATGTAAAGGGATCTCAGTATGCAAGGGGAATATTTCACAAAATTACCACAGCCCATAAAGCTGCCTTCAGCAAATGCTTGATTAAATTCCTTACAATGAAGTAATTGCTAAATTAAGAATGGAGTGAAAAGATCTGAATGAGATGTAATATAGTTAATTATTTACTTCTGAGTTGTAGCTATCGTCCAGTGACTTTTATTTACTTATATATTTTTTTGTTTCTAGCTAAGCAGGATTCGAATTAATTAAGAAGGCATTAGTTTGGTGAGTTAATTTCGCTAATTTTGGTAAGACGCTAAATTGGAAGATAAAAACTTAATTATTTTACCCCGTAAAAGTGGAATTTTATTTTACCTCTAAAAATTTTGTATTAATAACGTCAGTGATATTTCTACGAAGAAGTCTAGTAATAGAAAGTTGTGATAATGTTTTTAAAACAACTTGAGTAATCGCATTTCAATGACCAATAACGGAGACTCGGGGTGAGGCCCATAGCGAGCCGACAGAAAGGCAGTGTTACTTGACATGTCACATGATTAGCTTTATAACAAAGTGTTCAGCTGTCTCATATATCCTAGACCTTAGGTAAATACTAATTACGTTACAACAACATTAACCTACTAAATAGATCACATAATTGTAAATAAAATGTTTGTATTTACTACCCTGTACAAAATAGGTTTGATCATGGATATGTCTAAAGGGAATATTTTTAGTTAATCCAAACAGCTGTTTATATGTCTCAAACTTTCGCCTTACAAATCACTAACACACCCACCCCCAGAGATAAGACATATCCACGACAAAAATACTTGAATGTAGGTATATTCAATTTGAATCAGTTAACATCAGCTGGAATTCAAATACAAATGTGTTTTTAATTGGTGTATTAATACAACAGTTATCTACATATTTATGATATCAGATAAAATTTGCAAGAAAACGTGATAGTACTATAAACCTTAACTAGGTTATCCTATACATAAATATTATTATAATAGGAGATTCAAAGGATATACGGGAATTATTTACGTTAAACTCATAACCAACTTGAGAAGGCAGGATTACAAGCAGAGGACCAGGTGGTTGAGATGATGAGGATTTTGAATATTAGGTTTTATTTGCTCTTCCAGTTATGTGTCATTGTTTTCTGGTAAATAATAAAATACTGTTGTACAACAGGAACATAAACTACTCAGTTTAGCTTGTCATCCTCAAACTCAAACTAGAAAAGTCTCTCAGATTTTCAGGGTAAGAATCGTTATTGTGAAACAATAGTGGTGTTTGAGAAACCGATAAAATATACTACAGTATGATCTTTGGAGTTCTTTGGAGTGATCTTTGGACTCGTTCAGTAATGAGATGTATTTTGGAATTTATTAAAATTACAAAAATGCCTCATTAAAGTTAGAACTCATACAGCCTAATATAATATATATTTTATCCATTTAAACATTTAAAACCATTTATTTGTATACTCAAAAGCTCGGATATTATTTATCTTATTATATCGGTGCGTTAAAAATAATCAAAAAGAACTGGATTAATACTATTACCTTTTAAGTTAAGTATGAATGAAAAATGAGTGTATGATGATTGTAGCGCAAATTTGTTGTCAAGTTACTGAATATTGAGCTTATTGTTGATAGTTATGAGCGATGGTCGGTGGATGTGATATACCCTGTTGTGGATTACGTCTGAACTACTGAGTACTATGTCTAGACCATCCGTAAATACCACCCTCATATTTAGACCAGTTCGTAATTCAGAGTCAAAAGTGGTTGGATCCCACGTTAAACTGTAGGTCTCTTAGATGCCATTGACGGTTAGGCTATTGACAAGATTACAAGATCGCACCACAATCATCTTTAATCCAATTCTAATTCATGATTGGCTTAAAATACCTACTTAAATTGGTCACCATTTCAATAGGTACAATAAGGCTGACATGTTCCTTAAGGTCGATGTACACGACGACAATAGTGGCGTCTAGTACAGGAGGCGTCTATACATTGTCCTCGTGTATAGCCGTACCAGACGCTTCAACGGGCAGTAGCTAGTAAATATAAACTTGTTGGCTTTTGCTAGCGGCGTTGATACGTTGGAAAAGTCCAATAACATAATATTAGTAACTAATGGTCTGCAGTGATTCACAGAGCCTGAATGACCCGCATTCACAGTCGCTTGTTGGTGGGGACCATTCATCGTCATTCATTGTGGTCTTTGTGTTACAGCTACGTCTGAAACCACTTCTCGCTGACCTTTCCACTGGTGTTATGTTAAATATTGTAGGCTACATTAATCGTTGTATAATAGTGAATGGGGCTCTCGACCCAGCAATAGTATTGGTCACATAACTTTAAATGTTTTCGATGAAAAAGCCTACCAACATCTTTATAAAATGACTAAGCTCATTTTGGGATAATTTTGGAATTTAAATATAATTAATCAACATATAAATAACAGTAGGGCACACTCATTATAAATTTTGAAAACTTGTGTGTTAAGGTATTATGTTTTTGTGCTGAAGTGTGTATCTTTTTGCCACAAATTTTTTTAAATAAATGAAATGCTTATAACTATGTTAAAAACAACTTAATTTAAAAATTTACTAGGGAAATCTTTAATTTTATTTTTTAATAATAATAACCTTATTCATCTCATTTACAGTATACACAGTTTGTTGGTCTTGTTACTATTTTACAATTTTTTAATATTAAAAAAAAATTAATTGTGAATAATTTAAGTCCACCTAGGCAAACTGCTTTTTTGTCTAAGGATTACAACAAAGGGGTATTGTTTTATGGGTGACATATTTATATTGCACGTTCTATCATATTTTAAATCTATACTATTACATTATATTTTTACGTTATCAAATTAATATAATTCTAGAACATAGTAATAGAAAACAATCTTTTAATAAAAGAGTCAATGTGAATGAATAAGTGACGACTAGCTAAGTTTCATTTACAACAATTTGAAAGCTCTATATATATTTACAAGCCAAATATTAAAATTTTATAAAATAACAAAATAAAAGTGTATACATTATATGGGACAATAAATAAGACAGAAAAATAAAACTTTCATCGTCCAACATACTTAAAATTTTGACTCAGTTAAAACTTTGAATTTGGAGAGAAACCGATGTCGGTGCAAGGGAGGCAGAGTGGTCTATTAAACAATTGAGTAATTAGTAAACGTGGTTGCGGTGGTTGCCGGTGGTCACGGTCACACAGTGTTGCCACAATATTCCAGTCACCGTAGCCAACATTACCGCAAAAATATCTGCTATCAATAATGGGTTCAATGAGGTAAGTTTAACAATAAATATAAAAATACTATTTTAACATTTTGGTGATAATTCCATTTATAACATCGATATAATTTTTATAAAACATATTGCTTCGTTCATATGTATTTTTTTGGAAGTGGAAGAATTCGTAGGATCATAATTAATACATATATCGAGTAATATTATCTCGAACTGCACACAATTTAAAGATTTATTACTAACCTAGGATAAAGCAATGTACAATAAGTACATTGTCAAGTCGATGGGTTAGTTGATAGCGTGGAGGACTTTAGACCTAAGGTAGTTTCCATCAGCTCGGAACCTATTGTTTTGTTAGTACTTGAACCGTATACTCATCCTTCACTTTCCCTGATACCCACGTACACATTTAGTCGATGTGGCTAGGACAAAGTCTATGTAAAATTACCCGCTTAAATAACACTCCCTTAGTTTAAGAAATATAACCGCAAGAATGTTTTTCAAATTTTATATTTAACTTGCAGCAAGCCCGGCCTTTGCATGGGCTATTTGGTTCTGAGTTAAGATGTATGTTTTATCATGACAAAATATAAACCTTAAAATGTGAACAATTATAAATAAAAAAAATCACAGCTCAATTATTTACAATTAATGATATGGTAATTAAACAAAATTATTCTCCAAAACAAATAGAATAGTAAAAAATGTTTCATAATTTTGAATGCTCATCATTTGGAAATAAATTAAGCTTGGTTGTAAACACAAAAGCTACCCTTCAGGAACTATTCAAATCAAAGCATTAGTGAGACGGTTCAAGGTGACTTTTATTAATTTATTTCTGAATCTATAAAAAACAAAGTATATTATGAATATACTGCAGCAGACCTGTTACTAAATTTAAATCAATAATAAAAAATAATATATGACAAATTTTAAAAAAAAATCTGTCCATAAACATTAATTATAATTGCCATAAGATTAACATGGCAAAGAGTGTGCAGGTTTTTCTGCTGTGAGGACAACTGAAATTAGGCATTTCTACCATAAATAATTTTATCTTAACATTATACCAACTTTCATCAACATCTGTCCATAAATAAAGGAGTTTGCTTATTCCCTATATATTAATATAAAAGAGTATGCAATGCTGCCATGATAAACACATAAACTAAGTTTTTTAAGCATAAATGGATAGATCTCAACCATATGAAGCTAAATATCAAGTTTTTATCCAAAATATTATTAATATGAAATATTAATTTTTCCCTATCTTCCATAAGATTAACATTAGAGCCCACAATACAAGTACTGTGTTTAGATTTTTAAATCTCTAACCGTTGGAGATGAGAAAAACTTTAAGGAACAAAATTGTGTAGTTTTTAAGCTGATTCTAATGGTGAAAAAAAAATTATAAATTCTGAATTACATGTGAAAAAAAACGCAAAAAACCCCATTTTGGGTACAAACAAACTACCCGTTCCCATTGACCGATATGTCTGGTTTACGAACTCGTCCGAGCAATTGTAGAATACACGTCTCTACCAAATTTGGTCTTGATGGATTATTTTACGAGAGTTATCGTGTTCACAGACACATATATATATATATACATATATATATATATATAAATTTTAACGACTATTGTTTTTGGACTCTGGGCACCTAAAGAAGAAAAAATAACATGGTCCCGGGCTTAAGTCACACCATGAGACCTACGGTAATAGCTTCTTCCCTATGGGAAATTCGCTAAAACACTACTTTTAAAAGCAGAGACTTTTACTCCCCTACAGGAATAGTTTAAATCCCTTCTAACAGAGGTTTAGTAATTATTGGTTTGGTCAATCCTTTGAAGAGATCTATCAACCGTCCAATTATATTATCAAAGTTGCTATTTCGGTTACCAAACTGGCGTTTCAGTCCAATTACTGACTGGATCATTGGAGCATCTCCGACATCTTTGTTACAGAATCATTCATATGTGGCTGGTAAGTATTTGATTTAATTAATACGATGAAATGAAACATGTATGTAACACATAATAACTTCCACTGAAAACTATAGTTAGTATGTCGATATTTACCATAAATTTCCAATATTCCAGTCACAAAAATCTATATTCCGGCTTAACTATTCGACATTTTAATGTTTAAAACTAAGTTTTAATAATAGAAAACAACTATTTGTAATACAATCTACATACAAAAAATAAAACTACCCACCCTGGTGGATAGTTAAGGATTAATATGAAAAAGAATGAATGTAATAGCTTCATTTTTTTTAATAAAAAAAGTTTTTTTACTGTACAAACTTCTCTGGTAATAGTTAATCTCTAAGTGATCAATGGTTATTTAATAAAAATAAAACATTCAGACGTTTTATCTGAAAGTATAATTATGTGCTTAAACAGCTTATAAGTTTAAAAGCAGAAATAGATTACCAAGTATAGATAAATGTATCACAGTTAATTATAACAGAATAAAAAAGCTTTGTATGTATTTATTTCCCTGTGGGAAATAGGTTAGATGATAATGTCTAAAGGGAATGTTTTCAGTTCATCTAAACAGCTGTTCTGGTAACCAAACTATGACGTAACTGTTTCAAATGTTGGTTACTCAAATTGCCAACCCCTCCCAGAGCTAAGACATATCCATGTCAAAATGATCCCCTGTAGGAAATATATTAGATCATGGATATGTCTGAATGGAATGTTTTCAGTTCCTGTGAACAGCTGTTCTCACAACCACATGACGTCACTTTCGTAACATATTTTGCGTACCACAAATTGCAAAAACACCCCCCTCCCTTAAAGCGTAGACATTACCATAACCAAATACCATAACATTCTTAGTCTCAATGGTTGGTTTATAATTAAAGGTATTAAAAATAAAATTAACGACTTCGACCATTAATTAGTTGGTTAGTTAATTAGTAGGTCTGTTACCTTTAAACTTTAAAAGTAAAGGCTGCAATATCTGCCGACAGTCATTTTTAGTCTTGCTAAACAAAAAAAATTATAATTAGTTATTTCTCCAGAACTCCGGAAGCAAAACTGTTTACAATTTACTTAAATGTTTTTGCACGATATACATTTTATTGATGTGAACGAGTACTGTTAGAAAAACATCCTTGTTGTTAAATAAATACAATATCGATTAAATCAAATACAATATTTATGCTCCGTTGGACTACAAAAGTTATCAGCGATTATAAATAGAACCAATCGAAAGCCTCGATGCCAACTGGAAATGTTCCAGGTTCCCTTTGTCTCTGGGATTAATTATCAAAATTACATTGAAATATTAATTATAATGGAGGCTTGCTTGTAATTTTCTACCATCTCTCAGGCAAACATTGTTGTAATTCAAATTAGACAATTAGCAAGATTTTCAGTTGAATTACAATAATTGTTTCATAAGTAATGTCAGTCAGTGAAATAAAATATTGAAGATTGAAATTTTAATAATTTTTGGGCTATAAAAATATATATAAAAGGAAGAGTCCTTAAAGTAAACACGTTATTGTCATATGAAAGGAAGAAATATGTTAACACAGTACACAGTAATAAGAAGTATATGTGTAGTATATTAGCCTAGCTTGTGCTGACATCTTCTCAGCTCTCACAGACAGCTATCTGACAGTAAAATCTATTACTATTTAACGGTATACTCTAATTAATTGATAGAACAGACTCGTGATTGATTAAGATATCAACCGCTCGGATCGCTAGTGGCATTATAGGAGTCCCTGCAGAGAGCGCGATGCAAATATGACACTGCTTCTCTATTGCCTATCAAAGTTTAAACGGCGTATCGTGTGTACAGGGTGGCATAATGTAGAACGAATAATACAAATATAATTAACGTTTTCTAAAATTCCCATTTGATATATCCATAATTTATAGACAAACAAGATTAATAGAAGAATAATTAAATAAATAAGATTACTTAAAAATAGTGAAATTTATGGCAATTAAATTATTTGTAGAGACTGATTTAGTCGACTGAACTACTAACGGAAAATTCCATAATATAGTGCAAACAAGCTTACTTGATCCTTTAAGAATTGGAGGATTAACTAAATTTGGGTTTTATAAAAACAGTTGCTTCTTCCCCATAGCTATACTAAATAAACTATATAAATTATTCAAAATTAATAATATTATACATGATAATTATGGTTAAATAAACAACTAATATAATTATGTTTATGTTTACGAATAAATAATAAGATTTGCAATACCGGTACATTAATAGTTTGATTTTTGACATGGATATGTATTAGCTGTCGTGGGGGGTGGCAATTCGAATGATGAAAATTTGAAACAGGTTTCCATTGGAACTTCCAGAGCTATTGTAGTGCATTTTTTAAATAAATATGAGAATAAGAACAGCTGTTTAGATGAACTGAAAACATTCCCTTTAGACATATTCATGATCTAACCTATTCCCACAAGGAAGTAAATACAAACATTTAAAAAAAATTGAAAATGGAGTGATTTTAGTTTTAAAAACAAATAAAAGTAGATAATTTTAGGTGTTGTTATTTAAACTAGAGAACTTTAGGGGTATTTTTCTAACAGCTGTACTTTACATGAGAGCATTAATTTAGTGTTATTGTTCTCCGCTTCGCAAACACTCAGTTGAGTTAACACGACAGCTGTTTGTAATCTTCTGGTCGTACAATGTCAGTACCCGGTCCTAAGCACACATACAAGTGTTCTGGAAATGGGTTTTGTTTGTTCAGGGCTGCGGCAACAACGGGTGGGCGAGTCTGTGTGTAGGTGGCGGGAGGGGGAGTGGTGGGTGCATTCTGTCATCTGTCATCGTCGTGTCTAGCAATGGAAAGGAGGCAAATGAAGTATTTAAAACTTACACTAGTACTTGGTGTACTGTGACTCCGAGTAAGGAGACATGATCTTGGAAAAATGGATATCTGGAAACTTAAACAAAAAAGAGTATTTATTATTTAATTATGCACATTAAATTTAAAAATTTGTTTTATTATTAAAATTTGATATATGTCAATATTGTAATATCAACAATAGATAAATTATTTTTAAATTGGTTTGGAAATAATGATCAATGTAAGAATGGATTATATTTATCAAAGTTTTAAAAACTCATTATTTTATTTTTATTGAATGTGGATCAGTTTAAAGCCCTTCAAAAACCTTCTCTAAAAGGTAAAGAATGATAATAAGATTAGCTTTTTAAATATCTCAATAACTAATAGAGCTAGAATCATGATTCAAAATTCTAAATTGTGTGATTTTTGAGCCGAATCCATAGGTGAAATGGGAAGTTAGATATTGAAAAACATATACAAATATAAATAGAATATACATAAATTATATACATAAGATAATATACATTGATTATAATCTATGATAACTTTTAATGACCCCCCAAAACGTGTTCATGGGGTTTAATTATGAAATTATTTCATAGCCTCGGGTTTAACTGTGACCACCCCGGTCATGTGAATAGTTCATTTTTCCAAAGGAAATTTGCTTAAAATTATTGCCATCAGCCTTTTGGCAACGCCATATGTCGACGCACCTTATAAAATGTTATAAAACACCTGATGTGAACGGATAATTATGTGTAAATATATATATTTGCATTTTTCGAGTTTTCCGTTTCGGCGCCCGAGGCAAGCGCGTTGCATGTCGGCGCCGAGCGACGTTTTACATCTCATGAATTGTAAGGAACCTTATTCCCTTCCCAAGAGTTAAGTGTCATATAAACTTTGTTGAATCATCTTTATAAATTCTTATAACAGTGTTCTGAACGAATATCAGTATGAGTGTTTATTATGAAATAATGAGATTTATTTCTATGCAGACCTAATTTTGAAACTTGGCCATGACTAAATTATTTCACGGGGTAGAAAAATTCGTGGATATTTTGAAAATGTTTTAACGAACGATAAGTAAAAAGTCTATGGAAACGTTCTAAGTATAATGGTGAATCTTGATATTATATTCAACTGGCCTAAATAAGGTGAAGACCTAATACTTAAATTTCACAGTACACATACCAGGTCTGGAATAATTGTGAAATAGTCCAAAGTCTTTTACCATGAGTTCTATGAGGGAGTTGATCGCTCTGCTCCAGGGGCAGTCTGGCTCCAGCTTGAAAATATAATCACTAAGATATAAATTAATAATGACTTTGTTTACTTTTCTAACTTTAATTGTTCATAGTTTTTAATTTAAATAATTCTAATACACTTAAAATAATTGTTAGACAAGTTCCCCTCTAGATACCAGATATCAGTAATGTATGCGTGTAGCTATAATATAATTTAAAAAAATATCGACATCAGTCCTGCTTAGTTATTCACCGTAACTGTACCATTTAATTTAAAATCGAAACCTATTCTTATACTCTTAAATTTGGTAACATAAGGTTAAGTATACCTAGTATAAATGTGACTTTAACCAATAATTTATAAATTTTAAGGTTGTAACACGAGTTGCCAGATGATCTGAGTGCAACTATCCAGCTGGGCTCCCAGGAGGCCATAACGTATGTTGCTAGAGTCTCATAAATGTCATTGTTACATCTCCGAGAAG
Organism: Nephotettix cincticeps; assembly: GCA_023375725.1. Lineage (NCBI taxonomy): Eukaryota > Metazoa > Arthropoda > Insecta > Hemiptera > Cicadellidae > Nephotettix > Nephotettix cincticeps. Next base: position 1,116,435 of record CM041786.1, on the reverse strand, counting down.
ATCAAATCTCGCGACGTCGACTTCAAGTTTACAACACCCATTACATTTTATCTTTTATTTTTATCTCTTTTTGTGACAATCCATCGTCTAGGATTTCCCAAACCTCTGGCTATGAACTGAAAAAAATATTTGGTAGTGTGCAATTAGTTAAATAGAAAACCTAACACATTTCTGGAAACACCAAAGATATCCGATATATTTTTCAGTTACCAGTCTTAGTTCAATAATGCGGGTTATTGATCCAACAATTTTATATCAAGTGAACAAATATATATTAGACCCCTGTTCGTATTACTGCTAATTTATGTGTTTAACAAAGGTTTAACACTCTTTAAAACGCTTTAAAGAAATTACCCAAACACACTTTGGGCTTCAGCATATAGTAATAGTATTCTTATCTCACCTCAGAATTTATTGAAAATGAACTAGAAAATTAAACATTTTCACGAATAGAATTGGATAATACTACCTTGTTTTCAGTAAACATATTTACTGGAAAGCCATGTGTTGCAGAAAAAATAAAAAACTAACGAAATTAAGTTACTATACCAATAATCAAAGATAAATCAAAATAAAGAAACCAAGATGCGGTTATAGTTTCGACTTCACTGTTAGGATGGTAATGACTGAGATGGTATCGTGTCCTGTAATCCAGGTACTTGGAGGTCACGAATCAAAGATGGTCACAGGATTAAACATTCTCTGGTGTTCTCTGCATGTCTGCACCTTTGAATACTTCGTTTTTCCTCAGAGACTATCCGTTATAAATATGCGGCTCTACAGTATAAGTCACAAAAATAAGTGAGAGTGAAAATAGACAACTGAAAAAGTCTCATATTATGTAAAGTTCAGAGGATAATGGAGATAGGTCAGTGTCGCAAGGTGATGTCTGCTGCTGAGGCGACGGTCCACAACGCCGAGGGAGGGAGCGTGTGCATGCAGCTTTGATGCGATCTTATCATGCTGAATACCGCAACTTCGTCACCCTCCCTCCTACAAAAGCACAGAGCTTCACGTACCCATGAAAGATACGTCGTAGATGAAACAAAAAACAACGTAAGTAGAAAAGTGACCGTTTTTATATTCGCATGAGCATTTTACACCTATTACTCGATCATTTTAGAACTATATTCAAGCAAAACTCTTGAAATAAAAGTGAAGCTTTTGAACGGATCTATGTGAAACACTATAAAACTAACCAAACAAAAATATTTATCGATGTATAATTTAATTAAAATCAAATTATAAATGCATTAGTTTTAAAACATAGTTAAGTTATATAGTTCTTTAATTGACGAGTTTATATAGAATTGTAATGTGTCTTTTCGGTCGTCAGGGTTTTTAACTCGTTCATCAGGTTCAAAGTTGATATGGGGAGAAAACAGTCAATAAATGAAAATAATAGTACTATTAAATTGTAGATTGCACTGCAGTAGGATTAGGGCCGGCCTCACGTTCAGAATTTTTGAGCAGATACGTAGCAAACGTGTGAATCAAATATTAATACTTGTTACATTTTCGAACGAAGATTCGAATTAAAAATTTTGACAACGTTGCCCGACTTTAGTTTAAAACCCGCAGTTTCCCCGGAGTGAATAAAATAGTTTTCTGAACGAGATACAGCAATAGACACGGTTAAATGGTCAACAAAGTTGTCAACCATTCCCATTGTCACATGCGGCAGCACTGCGGTTTACTGTCCTGACAGTGTTCACGTCTCAAAACTCCTGACGTCAGTAAAAATAATTGTTATCTGGCGTTAAACCGTAATACGAACGTAAAATATGAGAGTCTGTTTTTGAAAACAACACTCTTCCTTCATAACCAAATATGTATAGTTTGAGGTGTCCGGTTTATAATCATGTAATAAGGTTTTAGCTCTTCAAAATTATTGTTCTGTTTGGCGTAGATGTCACTGTCTCTGAAAATAACTTTTTTCAGTCTCCGTTTGAGCCTGTGATGTCCTGTGTGAGTTGACGAAATCGATTGCCAATTTAACAACTTTTGTTTACCGTTTCTATATAATAACAATATAAGTGTAAATATATTAAGCAGTGTTGGAAGACGAGAGTTTTACCTCTTCCTACACACAAACATACATACATATAAAAACCGACATACAAAACATATATTCATATAAACGTACAAACGTACAAACATACACACGTAACGTACAAAATACAAACATACAAAATACAAACATACAGACATACAAACAAACATACAAACATACAGACATACAGACATACAGACATACAGACATACAGACATACAGACATACAGACATACAGACATACAGACATACAGACATACAGACATACAGACATACAGACATACAGACATACAGACATACAGACATACAGACATACAGACATACAGACATACAGACATACAGACATACAGACATACAGACATACAGACATACAGACATACAGACATACAGACATACAGACATACAGACATACAGACATACAGACATACAGACATACAGACATACAGACATACAGACATACAAGCATACAAACGAACAAACGTACAAACATACTTCCTCTTAAAATTAGTAGGAAAGTCATCTCATTTATAGGGCGAATAAATGTATGTCATTTTCTCAAAAGTAAGGATATTTATGAAATATGTATAATATAAAACAGTTCGTTGAGTCTACCAGTGGTGAAGTCATCAACATTCGTCCAATCCTTGCTGTTTCAGACCTTGGTTAATTAAACATTCCAGAACATTTCCGACGGTTACTGATTAAATGGTAGCTGATGAATTACATTCTAATGTAAAGAAATTAGAAATACCAAATAAAATTGTGTGAGATCGTACAAAACTCACGAACTTCAACAATCAAAATGGTTTTTTATATTTTTTATCTTTCTGAAAAAATAATTTTAAGTTAAACTCTATATGAATTATAAAATAAAAAGCAACACGTATTATATGATACACGAAAAAAGACACCATATTTTTACTAAAGTAAAATAACTGAGGAAAAAATAATAGCAATTGAAATATTAGTCCAATAATATTTCAAAATGCGTTTGCTTTGAAGTAATTTACGTTATTCATTCCCTCACCAAACCTTCCAAGTTGTGGGTGAATATTCTAATATGAATAAAAAAGTTAAGTTTTTATTATAACTGTTAGTCTTATTATTGAAGGAAATGTGTTCTCAAGGAGGAAGGCACTAAGATTCATGAATAGTGAATATTGGGAGTAGTGTGGTCATTGGAGCCCAGCGCTGTTGCATAAAATACATGTCCATGTCCTCGGTGTACGACCTTATATGTACGTCTATATATTTATTTTTACAGAGCCTACTATATTGCGTTTTAATAAAACTTATATTTTTATTTGACTATAAATAAATAATGATATAATATTTTGTTAGATATACACAAAAGTAGAGTTTATCTTAACATTGCTTGGGGTAATGATATTCACGGTTATTTTTACGTATCAAACGCAGAATAAACTAAATGGACCTTATCTCAATTTCTGTCCGACTGTCTGTTACACTAAACATGTTATTTTTGTAACGCTTTGCTGTGAAACCGACGAACCATCTACTGATACGAAACTTGTTTTCCTTATTCTATTTTACAGAACGTTTCTGGTTTCTACTTACTCACACAATATGAAAATAAACTAATGAGTTCTCAAAAACCCAGTTTGCAGCACCAGTTTGGTAAGTGTTGACTTCGATAGAGCTATACAATTGCAACTCGTTAAAATCACCTAGTGTGACGTTGGAATTTGGAGGGTTAATAGTTATAGTTTTATAATTTTATAACATTATTGTTTCTCCAAAAAATGAAAAAACATTTTTTATTAAAAGCCTTTTAGCTCTATATTTAAAGAGAAGATATCTTTAAAAACTTAACAATAATCACTTTAAAAGAATATTTTTTGTAATAACAATGGAAGCTTTCAGGGTAAGTAAGTCCTACGTATAATTAAGTATTTACTTACATTTTGAAGGTTCTGTTAAAAAGAGATACAAACCTCACGTTTATCTAAATTGCAGTTACCACCAATTTCATGTGGTGTAAAAGCACTTATCATATAAAAGAATTTGTCTGACATAGCAACGCATATTAAAATTATCATTAGATCAACCAGTCTTAGGAATATATGTTTCATTCTATATTAAAAAAATAATTACAGATTTTACTTAGCTAATTTAGGTATATTTTTTATGATTCAAAATTTAGAATTTATGAAATGTTTGCATTTTACCCTCTAAAAGTTTGGTATATCTACTATTTTGACTAGGAATGTGGTATCTACCTCGAGTTTACATAATTGCATTTCTTTAGCAACCCGTTCAAAATTATTGGTCACTTAATTAAAGCTGTTACTCAAAAAAGATACCCTTTACCAATACCTGTAAGAGGGTCAACAAGTTTTTTCGGTACCATAAGACCCAATACCATGAACAGACTATTAATATCTATCTCTTTTGCTTTTAAAAACCACAAATTTGTTTCTACATTTAATGTATACAATGTTTATAAGTATATAATTATGTAGAGGGTTCTGTTTTGTACCCACTGCGTTGCTGGGAAGGAGATGCAGGATTGCAGGATTACGACTGAGCCACTGAGTATATAATCCCGCATCTTAACGAGTATCCAAGTATCAAACTTGTTCAAACTTTCAACTACCTATGTATCAGGTGTTGCTCATTGAAGCTGTAAACATATAGTGAAGGCTAGATCCCTTATCTACTAGTATCAATTATCATTGACTACATTATTTTTTTAATCAGAAAGATGAATGAGGTGTTTTATCATGTTTTTAAAGTGTTTTATATACTTAAAATTTACTAAAATAATAATTTATAAGCTTTTTTTATCATATGTACAAATTAATATTGAATTATTAAAACGAGGTAAATAAACAGATGTTTCGTGTGGATGTATTATACACATAATGCTAGAACGTTTGTGTTAAAGCCATGGAATAAGCACAAAAACGCGACTCTGTGTTGCATAAAGAGTAAAGAGCTGCTCTTTCCGGCGATGTCCACAGCCTTTGTTTACCTCTCTCTGAGAGGCTTTTCATGATCATGCGCTGTTTGGACGTCCAAGCTCAAACAACCTGCTTTGTCAACTGAATGTCATTTTAACACAACATACAAACACCAAAATACTAATTAAGCACCATAATTTTTGACATGACATTTTGATAAAACATTTTTAAAATGTCAAACATGAAAAAATCTTTTAGGTATTTGTTTATAAAAGGTTTAAAGTAACATTTTTTGTATCTGAAGAAAACTATAATCACCATAAAATTTCCTAAGAGACAAAAATGACTACTCCTAGGATGCACAAATAAATATTTCTACAAGTTTTTTTACGTTTATATGACATTATAAAATGTCCAAAAATTGTCTCCCGCTTCACATATACAAGTAAAAAAGTTACAAAAATTTCCCAATTTTACTAACCTGAATCATTATCACTACTTTCCAAGTTGGATAACATAGCCTCAAAGCAGTGAATACCAACTATCAGCTGACCATTCAAGAGTTAATTAATTACCACAAACTGTTAGCCACTAACACTCCTGATGGTACATTACAGGGTTCCTTCTAACTTATTTTTATGAGACTAATTTAGTCCCTTGGGACCGACTATAAACCAGACTCTTTTGGTCTCTTGGGACTAAAAGTATTACTTTAGTACTCAACTACAGAGGTAAAACATGGCATTAAATTGTTGGTGTAAGAAATAATTTGCATGAAAAAATGAAGGTTTTCTAATAATGTCGTACAATATGTTTTGTGACTAATAGGAAATGAAGTAGCAAAACAAGGAAATAATTGATTAAAAAAAATAAAAAGGTTGGTTGTTTTTACAGATTTAGCAGTTAATTTGTACATATTAATTAGTTAAAATCGATGCAAATGATAAGGTACAATGGTTAAAGGAGAAAAATAAAACAAAGTTATTCTATTTCTATATTAGTTCTCTAAAACTGTACCTCGTTCATCTGAACATTTCCCAACGTAATTTTATGTATATGTCATGCAGAGTTGTGTAAATGTAAATTTATTTCAATTTAAATCCATAGTATAATACATTAGCACTACTGTTCATACTGTCATCATAAATGATCACACCATTATTGATGAATGCATACAAAAATGTGAGAGTGTAAACTATATAACTAAATACCATAGTTTCAAGGTTATTCAACAGTGCTATTCAGGTGGGATTGTTAATTATTTCATTGTTTACTGGGAATCGGCACCCCTGTTCCTTTGTTCCCGGGCTAGCTGTTTAATTACATAGAATACAAGAGAGTGCAGGTTTCCACCACTTAATTATTAATCGAACGCTGAGGTCCAGCTGAATATTGTGGTCCAACTGTAAATGTTATCGATGTTCACGGTAGAGTTATTATTGTATTTAGCCGAATGAACACAATAAATAGAGACAGATAATTGTTCCCTTTCAGATCAAAGGTTAAAAAGTATGACATTATATTATTTATTTGAACAATAGATACGTGTTACGTTCTTACATGTTTCACATACAATTTTCTCTCTTATCACAATTTTTTAGTTTAATCTTTTAAAGCTGTGGAAATAAATTTTAAATAAATACTGAGAAAGTGAATTATAAAATTATATTAAACGCATAAACCAACTAGTATACCTTTGTTTCTCAGTTATTTTGTGCTTTTGCACATGTTTCAATCCCTAAAATTTTGACCCACGTATTACGGGTACAATCCCTTTAGTTTTGAAAACCTACTACAAACGCGTTTCAGTTTATTTCGCGTTTAGTTTAAAAAATTTAACCACTTAGTCACACTGCCAGTTAATGATTAAAAATGTTTAGTTGAATTATTTTTAGAGGTTGTAGAGTTTTACCAGCCTTTTTTAACAGTCACAGGGTTTGTTGTCAACATGAAATGGGGGTCTTATTTAGATCTGAATTTTAATTTAACTTTTGTTGGAATTGAATAATTCCTGGTCCTTCAATATAATACATTTTTTCTTTCTATTCAACAGAGGTTGACTTCAGTATTCAGATTAATACAGATAAAAAATTAATTAATTGTAGATGGTGAGGGATGAAAGTAAGGTATCCAGTGTCCACAGAAGTCTAACAACAACCCTATCAACTCCAAGACTTAAACTTGAGTCATTGCGTAGAGAAGTAATGTGGGATGAAGAAAAAAATCAAATCTAGAATTTACAAAATAGGAACGATTCATTATTCTATCCAATACTATAATACGAGCAAGGTTTGTATATATATATATATATATATATATATATATTTGCACACGGATCTCGAAAACGGTGCCGAGGAATTTATTTAAATTTTGGAAATAACTAATTTCCGAGTAGAAAATAAGTTCTAGATAGGTCTAATGTCCAGGAAAATTCGTGTTTTACTGTAATATTAAGTTTAAAATCTAAAAATTTAACATTACGCTTATGGAGAATAAAATGTAAACAATACAAACCAAAACAGCTGTTTATAACCGTTTGACAGTTCTTGATTGAAGACTGCGGGGAACAATATAGAGGTTATGCATTAATATTTATTTTATGAATTAAATAAATGCAAAATTATCAGGTTACTAAACAATTTGTAAAAACTTAAGGGTTTAAGGAGCTTAAGGATAGCTGTGCGAAATAAAAGCAGAAAAAAAGTATTTCCAAAATCTTCCGTGTTTTGATAGAAAACGTATTCATTGTATTGCTTGAAGCCACTGTAACAAACCAATTAATTTATGTAAATTAAATTTCTCTTTTGCTTTTCAATCCTCATTCCGTTTATAACAAAATCAGTTGATCACAGGCTAATAATAACGGTATGGATAATTAGACAGTAAATGATCGGCTTTGGCTAAAAGACGTTAAACGGCATCGCTCAATTGATTAACGTCGTAGCCGAGTTGTAGCGTGTCGGCCTCAAGAACTATAGGCCGCGAGTTCCATTCCCACCAGGGGCGATACTTTTTCTTCAGTGCTATATTAATTATGGTGTATTAAATCGGTTTTATTTCAACCACATAAATGTTTTCATCGGGCAGTAAATTTGTTTTAATTTTGCTAATTAACTTGTAAAAACATGTCTTATTGTATCCGAGCAAAGCTCGGTCACCAGGTACTTAAATTTAACTGATGTAATTTTCTTTACAAGAATATGAACTGTATGAAGAATATGAATAAGAACTGTAAGTCTTTCAAAAGGAAAGTTTCATAAGACCTCATATACATGTTGCATATCAAAAGGCGAGAGCCTATACCATATTCCGTAACATTCCTCTATCATATAACTGTAACCAGCAAAAGTTTTGAGTTCAATTGTACCTCTTTGTATGCATTGCATGCACTGATAGTATGCATGATAGTATGCAGTGATAGTATGCATTTGTATGCACTGTATGCACTCTAAAAGTTTACTCTCTAGCAGTGCATTGTACTCATGACCCTTATATTGGAAACGATTAGTTTCTATAGTTTAAAACTCTAATTTAACTTTCAAGCAGATTATCGTACCTTCTGAGGTCAAGGTTAAATCTCAAGAACCGTGGAGTGCAGCTCAAGACACGGTTGTTATGACATATCTAACATGCAAATTACTTAAATACGTTTTTCCATATAAAAACAAGAAACATATTTATTAGCAAAACACTTATTTATAGCACCTTCCTATGAGTAAAAATTTAAGCATTATTATAGCATATTCTTGAAGTATCTGAGAATACAAATCCACATACAGAAAAAGACATCGGGGAGTCTGTTACGAAAAAAACAGTTTGAGAACTTAGATCTACGGTCATAATGTGACGCAAACACTCTAGCCACACCGTTGACACAGATTTCTTTAGCAACTTGCTAGCAAGCACTATTTTACAGAAACTATTAAAACAGGTTCTTAATAATGACAGTTATGAGTGCTATTACATAATACTAGTGTAACGATTTCGATTTGTGTTGCTGATGTAAGGTAAATGAGTTAAGTAGGCGTTATAAAAATTAAAAAACATACGTCTTCAAAACACGCATTCGAAGAATTAACGAGCAATAGATCCAGGGACTTCTGGTTACATCTTCTCGATGGCCTAGGCTCCTGATATATGATCGTCTTTTCAGATCAAGGCTTTAATTTACTAAAAATTACACTATTTAAGGTCACATATTATTTAATAACACTTTAAAACTAGGGATAGTAAACAATTATTAAATATTATTTATTTTTCAAATAAACAAGCTGCGAATAATGCTGCTGTTTTTGTTGTGTTTTTAATTTAAGTGTGTTTCTTGATGCCTCCGAGATGCCTCACAGTGTCTAATCGACAAATAACCTAAACATCAAATTCCGATGCTTTAAAGTGGAGCACTTGGACCCGTCATATTAACTAGTCTTTTTTTTGAATTAGCGATCCCATCGAATCGGATCATCGCCTATCGGTGATCTGTCGGGACCAGAAACCTATATTTTTTATTCATACTCTAAGAAACCTATATAGGGCATCAACTTTGATTGCTGTCTCACTATCATAAGCTAGACTCAAAGATATTAGAGATGTAAAGGAGGACCGTTTGGATGTACTCAATCATTTATCATTTTGCGGGTTATAATTCATCCCAGCCCCGCTTCTATATTTTATTGTTGAAACTATATTTGTAAATATAAGTCTTTTTTTATGGCTGTTCCAGTTCTTTATTGTGGTCAGTTGTTTGAGAGATTTGGCGAGAAAAATCCAAACATTGTAATCGCTGTCTCAACGTCTACAACGAAAACGGTAGAAAAATAAAAACAACATTTAATTTTGCAAATAATTAATAGAAACTATAATTAATTAGTGCCGAAGAAAAAAAATTACGGTTTATTAAAAAAAATTAAAAACGTATTTAGTTGAAAATAGTTTTAAGTCCAATTACTGGATTGTCTTGAGTTACTGGAACGTAAACTGTTGTCACTGAACCAATAAACATTACTCGTACAAAATACAAGCATCTACTTTATTGTATAAAAGGTGGCAAGTATGATTTGAGAGCTCTTGTGAACAGAGTTTCATCATACAGCGGGATATAATCGTTGCTTTGTATGGCATTTCGCAAATGCTTTTCAATCAGCGAAACGATTGAAGCCGAGTCAATCCTTACGTTTAAATTTTATAGGTTAATGAAATTATTAAAAAAGTTTGAAATATTAACAATTAACAAAAATTAATTAATTAAATTAACAATTTTATTTAACTATGATAATATTTAAATGTAAGAAACAGAGTGTTATATTTACGTATCACAAGTAATTAACGAGATTTAAAATGTATTTGGTTACAATAACTGGAGGTACGTATTCATTTCTAAACGTTTTTTAAGTTTAGTTTGATTACAGTATTTTCAATGGTGTCATTGAGTGGCAATAATGAGAGCCTAGTGATTAACTTAACACAGACGTACACTACTTCATTATATTAATATATCCCAATATGTTACTGAAACTAAACAAGAAATCTCATTCAACTTTCCAGAGAAGGGACTTATAAAAGAATATATTTAAATAAAATTAGAGTTTTTTAGTATTTTGGAATTACGTTTTTTACGTTTTATGCCCTCAAAGATCCGAATTGGGTGTTTTATCAAATTATGTACACTTGTATTTATGTAACACAAAACTAGGCATTAGTGTTTGTTGAAAGTGCTCAGTGAAAGCCAGAGCACCCATAATGATGAAATTTATTTTCGTTAGTAAAAAAAAACTTTTGGAAGAAGAATTTGTTTGTTTTAAACCGACTCATACCCTATTAAAAATAATATAACGATCAAAGCTCCAATTTTAGTCATATAAAAAAGTTTTACTATAAATAGGATCTATTAAATTAAAGTTATTGAAATAATTAACCAGTAGTCAAATCAAATCAAAATTAACCCTACTTACATTTATCAATTATTTTAAACTCATTTCAAAACTATAGGGCTATTATATTAAAGTGTTAGGAAAGAGTATAGACAGTTCCTAACTTTATAAAATGTCTGTAATTCAACACTAATATTAAACAATGGATCTGAGAACTTTTATTAAAAAAACTAGAAATAACTAATTATTAAAAATATCTTGTTTCATATACCAAGGTTGTACAGCTTATACAAAGAAAGAAGTTAAATATAAATTCAAATTAGTTTATTTACTTACATTTCAGATATTGTCGTTATCTATTTATTTTGGTGTTCATTAGGGGTGGAGGGTGTGACAGAGACGGTGAGAGAGAGGGGAGAAAGAGAGAGAGGGAGATACAGCTGATTGGGCCCCGTGATTGGTCACTAATTGAACGATTCTATTCCAGTGGTAATTGCGTGAATAAAATAAATCGTGTATCGACAATATTCTAATTGTTTAACAGCTTGGTGATGTTTCAATTTTAGAATAATTGATAGTTAAGATAGTTAAATGTAACTTTTTATAGTTGTTTCATAACTATTGGTAATTAGTAAGTTTTATAATACATATATAGTGTGAATCAATTAAGACTGTATAGACATAGACAAATAGGAGAGTATATGTAGCTGTTATTAAAGTAAAAAACATTTATTTACTATTGCATTGACGGAGTTTCCTGGCTTGTAACTGGTGAATCTTTTGCATTGACGAAGTTTCTTGACTTGTAACTGGTGGATCTCTTGCATTGACGGAGTTTCCTGGCTTGTAACTGGTGGATCTCTTGCATTGACGAAGTTTCCTGACTTGTTACTGGTGGATCTCTTGCATTGACGGAGTTTCCTGGCTTGTAACTGGTGAATCTCTTGCGTTGACGAAGTTTCCTGGCTTGTTACTGGTGGATCTCTTGCATTGACGAAGTTTCTTGACTTGTAACTGGTGGATCTCTTGCATTGACAAAGTTTTCTGACTTGTTACTGGTGGATCTCTTGCATTGAGGGTGTTTCCTGACTTGTTCCTGGTGGATCTGTTGCATTGACGAAGTTTCCTGGCTTGTTACTGGTGGATCTCTTGCATTGACGAAGTTTCCTGACTTGTTACTGGTGGATCTGTTGCATTGACGAAGTTTCCTGGCTTGTAACTGGTGGATCTCTTGCATTGACGAAGTTTCCTGACTTGTATCTGGTGGATCTCTTGTATTGAGGAGGTTTCCTGACTTGTAACTAGTGGATCTTTTGCATTGACGAGGTTTCCTGACTTGTAACTGGTGGATCTGTTGCATTGGAAGTTTGATTTCTTAGTATGATATTTTCATATACAACAATTGATCGTTTACTCCTCGGAATGTATTTCGGTAACAGTGGGTTGAATGAAAATAATAAGTGTTGTCAAATAATCTGTGTTTGTTAATTCAAGTACATTTTTTACAAGTTTTAAACGCAAATTAAACATATAACTAATATTAAACTGTATAAAATCAATAGTATACCTATTGATTGTTGACCAACCGCAATCTATGAGTTTGAATCTATGCCAAATAAAATAAATATGTCATTATATTTGTTATGAATTATATATTTTGTAGTTTGACACTGTGGGATACTGTGCGAGATCACCAATTCCATTAGGTAAACCGTGAATATGTACGTACCGCCATAGCGTACCTCTGATAATGGAGACTCATACAACCTCGAATAAAACAGAATAAATGAATAATTGAAATGAAATATATATTTATATGAATTATTTATTCATAAGAAGTCAATAAACTACAGTAAATTTTAAATATTTTAACAGAAAAAGGTCAGTCTAAAATTAGGAAAAGTATAATTTAAATATTTTATAATTGCCACCAAATAGTATATTCACTTTACGACTTGAGATCAAGAGTTAGATACTGAAAGTTCAAGTAGGTACATTTTTTAGGTTGGGGTTTGTCCACCTTGAACAAGGGTCCTCCTGTTAATTAAGAGAGAGCTTTTTGAGTGGTTTCTGAGAGCGTTTCCCGCCATTTTCAGCTTTTAAAACTTCACCAAGAACACAAAACCACTCAAATCGAGACAATCATCGTTGTCAACAAACCATTACTTTTACGTAGAAATTTTGTATTGATATACGTACATTTTATAACCATATAATATAATATGGTTAATATGGTATAATATGGTAGTATAATATGGTGGTATAATATCCAAGAAAGAATTATTCAAATGGAACTTGTGATAACTGGAAATGTATAAATTTATGTATTACAATAAATGGTTTTTAAGGTTTGGTTTTATACTGCAAAATCAGTTTCGACGCAAAGTATCATTTGCGGCCACTAACAACCCTTGACATAGTCTGTATTTAATTTTATAAAAACACACTTTATAGAATATTAAAAAACGAGATGAATCCAATGGTTCCAATACCTGCACTAGAATGATTCCCATGACGCAGCTGATCAGCTCGTTGTAATATAATTAGGAAATAATGTACATTCCTTTCGTCGAACATGCGATATTCAGTATTGCAAAACAATACATCCCGAATATATTAACCATTAATGCTGTTAACATGAACCAAATACATACGCATTAAATTTACATAATGCAGTTGCTGTTGAAAATCAATCAATAGATATTGGTGACCTGAACATAGAAAGCTAGAGTAACTCATACATTTTTTAGTTATTAAATTCATAGATTGTTCGTATTGTTTTTAGAATTTAATTTAATTTCACGTTCAAATACATGTTTATGTACCAATAAATACCCGAAATGTAACCAATAATCTTTTAAATGTTTAAAACTTTTGAGATAAAGTATTTTATTTCAGTATTCGTAAAATGAAGAAAATATAAAGCTAATCTTGATAAATAAATTTGGTGCACAAACTATGGAATTACTGGGGTAGCTTGAGTCAGCTTCTTATATAAACAACTCAGGCTTAGCTAAATTTGCATTCACTTAGTTCCTGTAAAAGCTTAGTTTTGTCTAATCCCCAACCGGGCTGTTTGGTTTGGCTACGTTTTTAATCGGGATATATCTTGTATGGATTATGTTTAAAAAGGTACGGTTTAATTTAGTCTAATGTTTGGTTGTGAAAAACTAAAACATTTGGTTTATTTGGTGGTTTATATTTAATTATTATTACTCTTTGTAATTTTGTTATTAATCAGTAAGGTGTGGGTTTATTGATGTTAAACTACGATAGTTGATTAATTCATACTACGTTATGAAAAGACTGATTGTATTAACACATGTACGCATATTATTTTACTAGACTAACGTTGCCCACGTTGCTGTGATGTACAAAACCGATTCCTTAGGTTTAGACTCACTGGCAAATATGAAACATAATATAACTATTATTTATTATATATAAAAATGAGTGTGTTCATGTCAATTTGAAACATCAAAACATATATGAAACTTTTTGACAGACTATATCATCGTACACCGGGGTACCTTTGATCATTTTACAGCCTGGTAAATACAAACACACACTCATACGCACAAAATAAAATATTCTTTAACAATACACAATACCATACTTTTTCAGATAGCGAAAGGATAATATAAACAATATAACACATATGGGGAAACGTAATATGAATAAAAATTGTAATTATTTTTTATTTGATTATATATAAACATGTGTTTTTCAATCATTATACATAATCTCCCAAAACTGTAAAATATTAGCGTTGTGAATAAAATTTTTCATTATCACGGTACATATTTTCTTTATAGTTTTACGTTTTATAAGCGTATTGCTAATTGTTTACATTTGAACAAATCGCAGTTAAAATAAGCTTTCAAACTATTAATCACAGCTGTTAATTTGTAAATCTTGGCACTTCACCTTTTAATGTCCTTTAGGGTGGATCCTTTTGGACGGATTTGCACCAAATTTCACAGAAACAATCCTGGAATCATGCTTAATAATGCTTGAAATTTTCATTACAATGTTTTAAACTGTTCTTGAGTCTATAGGGAGCATACTCACATACCTTTTTTATACACTAGGATTAAGTTTACTCAGGTATAATATTGATAAAATTTTAGAGTGTGTAATATATAAAAACAACGATATAAATTTTCATTTGGGCTGGTTTTTGTTAAGTTTTTCAAAACTCCTAATCTACGTAATCGTAGTTTTAAAAAGAATCTATAATTATAGAACAATTTACAAAAAAAAGTCAAATAAGTTAATTAGAAAGAGTTTACATTGTGAAACCTGAGACAGGATGGAAAACTCATATGTTGTTAGTGTTAGTGTTGACGTGGAGTTGATATTGATGCACAACTAACAACATTACCTCTAGGCAGCTCTCCCTGTCTGCAAGGGTTGTTCAACACTATCGCTAGATCTGCATCCACAGCCTCTTGTACCAACGAGACTGTGTACTCTAACCAAATTAGAGATAGAAAAAATGCATTTAAAAATGGTTTTCATATTTACTTCCCTTTAAGAAAAATGTTAGATCACGGATTTGTCTAAGACAATGTTTTCAGTGACTCAAAATAGCTGTCTTTAAAGAAATATGACGTCATCGTTTAAAATTTTTGTTTCAGGGATTGACAATACCCCCTCCCCTCCAGAGCTAAATCATACCCAAGTCAAAAATAAAATACAATATTTATCATACCTAATTTTGAAAATAAAAATTGTGGTTCGGAATCCAAGTTAAACTGTAAGAACATTAAATGTAACTGGGCTTCTAATTAACAGTTCTGTCTAAGTAAAATATCAGTCTTAGTCAGTTTCAAGACCACATGATCATTCATATTTGGCTCAAAATAACTACCTGGGTATGTCATCGTTACAGGAAGGTAATAATTGTAATAATTACATACACAATTTTACCAATCGCAAAAAAACTTTAAAGTTAAATATAATTTATGTGGTAATTAAATATGTACTAAATAACAAAGTTGAATTTTTGTTCTTCGAAGACCTATTTATTTTTATGAAATGAGTAAAAGTTTCATAGCAATATGATACTGTTTCATAATACAAAATGCCGAGTCATTCAAATAACGGGTCTACAGCTGATATTAAAAAGGAAAATGTGGTTGGCAAAGATGGCTGGCTCAACGTTCCTAAGCATCGTTATTCATATGGTGTTTTGTGATGTTACAAGCCAGTTTTAACCAGAATATATGTGGAATGAACTCTTGTAATACGCTTCTGTTGCTTGTAGATGGTAAATAATGTCTCGTATTTAAAAATGTAGTCGTAAATAATAGTGGAGTCTATCCGATCATCCGGTCATCAGCTTCAACTGATTGAGAAGAACTGTCATCAGTCTCCTAATGGGACTGGATGGGATCCATAGCCTCGCACAGAATTTGGACTAAGGCTTTCGCCCTCTAGCTCAGTATAAATCATTATCGAACATACTACTGAGAGTTTACAAAACTCACATTAAAGCAATTAAACGGATTAAAAATAAATTAAGTAATATATAACTTTAGTAAAGCTATCAAATTAATTAATGAATAAATAATTAGAAAAATTAAATTAACTAAATCCTGTTTTATACAGTTGATAAGTTTATCTCTTTCTAATCGCGAAGATTAATCATTGAATAATACTGGTACGCTATGACCTAAAGTATTTTTTTCGTATTTGTTAAAAAATCTTGATTTCTGGTATCTTTACAATGTTTTAAACATATAATGATCTTTGTAATTTGCTTTTCTAAATGTGTAATCGTTAAAATATAATTTTACTATCAAGTATTTTTATAACTCACTCGGGTATAGCTTCATTGAAGTGTCTAACCTTGCTCAATACATCTGCCCTTATAACCATATGGCATCACTTACGTTTAAAATCTTGGTTTGACGCATTGCCAATACCCTCCCCCCCAAAGCTAAGATATATCCATGTCAATATTCTTTTGGAAAATTCACGAGATACGAAGAATAGTCGTACAAGAGTTTCGTAATCAAGAGGAAAGGTTATTTTTTATTTTGAATGCAGAAAACTTTCCTTATTTACCTGACTTGTGTTCATTCTTGCTGAAACCTGGATGTAGTTGAAGCGGTCCCAAGGTGATATAGATGACGTCACTAATGATGGTAGCTGTGTAGAGCCGTCCTTACCCAGTAATACCAAGCAACCCAACTGTGGTGGGTCATACATTGTGGAAGTAATATATGTATATATATATACTAATGTTAAGGTGGTTAAAAGATTATATTTTGAAAACCATATTGACTATGACACTGTATAACATGGTAACATGTTTGCATAGTAATAGTTTAACGATATAAAACACATAAAAATGTCGGTGTATAAGTACAATTTAGAGAACACGGAATCCTTACTTAAACTTATCAATTTATTTGTAAGAATTATATATATGTATGTCATTTTTTATTCATTAAAAACAAAAAAATGATTGAATTTGTTATCACAACATAATATAATCTTGGAGAAACATCTTATGTGGTCATCACAAAACGACGTTTGTAAAACTTGTCGCATAGGGTATCTGGATAAAATACCTATATTAAAGTAATGTATTCAGTCCAAATACTCTTTTGAGAAAAAAAACAAATTTATGTTGTATTAAACTAATTTCATTGTATTATATCATTTTGAAAATGCAGTATTAAAATATTATAACAAAGTTATCCTCTCAACTGTTTATCATTAGTCCTTATAAATTAAAGAAACAGTAACTTTTCATAGACATCTGGGAGGAAACAATTTTTTGGTTTATTGTTTTACTTGTTTGTATTTTTCGCTGCTAAACTATTAGAGTTTGTAATTAGTTAGAGTAGTATGCTATTGAGTTTATAATTAATTGCTAATAAACCCAACTGTTGAAAAAACATCCTGTTATTCCCTTGTTAATTGGTAGTTGCTGGAGCTAATATGCTCAAAAAATGTTGTACTATTAAAAAATGGTTAACTTAAATTTATCTCAGTAAGGATCATTTGAAATGTTCACATGTACTTAAACCCTGTAATCAAGGGATTGACGTAAATAATATTTTCTTAAATATGTACTGGTTTGATCAATCATACTTTTTAGTTTATTTTTCAATGTTGAAGTCACTGTAACCCAGGCTTTTTCCTCTATTAGACTAAACACTGAGTTGTTTATTGCCCATTAGAAGAAGGCAATTTCGAAAACTGATTAGAAGTTATGAAAAAACTAAATGTGTGAGTTCATTAAAATTTACTCGTATACCTAAAGAATTGATTGGTAATTAATGATGAAATTTATACGAATAAGATTTATGTTTTATACAACTGCAGTGCCCAGTTATGGCATATGAGGAATGCAAAATATGCGCATGAAATGATAACGCAAATGAGGAAACAAGTGATATATGCTGCAGAGTCAACGACCTTTGTTGCAAACATATCACTTACTGCGATACTGTGATATACGAGTAGCTAGCGTCCAAGAGTACATAGGTTGAACTGTTGCATCATCGTGTGTTCCTCTATTCTAACCTCTTCTAAGTCTTAATTATATTTTGGGATGGGTTGTATGATTCAGTGTTAAGAACCAGGCACTTTTTAAGACAACAAAATATAAAACTAAAATTGTAAACGAAAAACAACAAACGTAAATGAAGGCACAGTTTAATTGTTTAGCACTAATCTAAAATTATATGAATTAAAAATATACAGCTATTAAAAATTTGCTATACGTTAAGATAGCTTTTATTACAATCTAGTTTTTAAATAGGTTCAAAATGAACGATAAATGTTTGAAACAAACTAAAATTGATATTAACTTGATAGTTCATAGTTATATATTTTTTCAATTAAACTACTTTTATAGGTCACACGTTCTGTAAAACTAATAAATATGTCCAATTCATATATTCATTTTCATAGTACTTGGATCGAAATCGAAACATTATCCGAAAGTTATAGAGCAACAAAAATTAATTTCATATCTGTCGGTGCAATAATTTACACGGAGAAGTGTTTACTTTATTTAGAGCTACAGAAAGACAGACAGAGAAACAGAAATTGAGATAAGGCTCCAGATTATCGGGGGTGTAAAAAATAAAAATAACCAAACAATCAAGTAATGTACAGACAATGCTCTAATTTTTATTTGTTTGGATTTTACACATTTATTTATCAGTTTAAAAATTCATCAGTTGATGCAGTGCACTACCATAGAATCAACTGTTCATTGTTACGTTTATCTTTTGCTTTCTGTTCATATTTGACCAACATGCCACTTTTTAGTTGCTATTTCATATCTAATCTAGTTTCGTGTTAAATAAAAGCTGATCGTGACGTTATATATTTTTATAATGGCCAATCTATTGAAGGAGGTATTTCAAATACTTCAATCAAAATAATCTGCTTCTAGAAATAAAACTAGGTTTTTCATTTTTAAACGGTTAATAGAATACTGTTTGCCACTAATAATTGAAACATTTCTGGAATATTATGATATAGGCCTATTTATAATAAACCTGATAAAAACTTAGATATAAATATTTTATAAGCTAAAACAGGAAGGTTCGATTGTAGCACAATTATTGTCCTTCATAATTGGAAAATTAATTAACTATCCATGTTATAAGAAGCATTTTAATTTTGGATTTAAACTTTTTACAAATAATTTTTAGATAGACAGGAAGGCTTAATAATACAAAACCAAAACAATCAGATTCAATTTGGGTAATTACTTTAGGGACACTCCAAATAGATTTGAATCCAGACAAATTATCGTTATGAAGGTAACCAATGAGTGTAATTCAATAACTTTCTTATTATGATGGGTATTTTAATGATAAAATAAAAGTTTTTGTAGCAACGTCAACAAAGTGGGCACATTTCAGGAAATATGGAGTAGATAAACAATGTAAAAACGAAACAATATATTTTCCATATTTATGTTTTCGTAATAAAAACAGATTCTATGTAAAGCTAAATTGCAATATTATTACCCAATATGAAGTTTGAAATAACTAAAAAGAATGACTTTATAAAGGAAAGTTGCCGGCTGTAGAACTAAATTGGAGCTTGGGGATCCATTGAAACTTCTTTCAGGGAGGACTAATAAAGCTCTCATTTAGACAACTATTACTCAACCATCAGTGGAGGAGTTCTTTCAGCTAAATTGCTACATGAAGCGCGTTACATTGACATTGTCCTCTACACAAGTGTTAGGTAGACTATATATTGAAAGCAAATATTAAAATTATCATTGAAAAAAACACTGAAGGGTGAACCAAAATATGCAGATTTTTAAAACGAATGTTCAATGTTAAATCCACTCTGAAATGAGGTGGCCGTCAGCTGCGGTAACATGTCCGCTGTCCGGTCCACTGTTGCGTCGGCGTTGGTTCTGCATCACCGATTAATTTTATTTAAAAATAGGATTCGTAATTTTAGTCCGTATGTGTCTGACACTAAAAAGGTTTTAAATGTTTTACTTATTCTAAATAACCTTGAAAAACAATGAACAAATCATAATAAATATTAATTTATGTATTATTTTCAATAAGTTTGTAAATTATTTAATATCTTTAATGGACTTAAAAGTCCAATAAACGCGTCTGGGGTTTTAATTACACAACGTTTTTTGAGGTGGAGATACTCCTCCCGTTTTCAAGTGATTACCTGATAATTAAAAAATTTAAGTTACGATATTAATTATAACATGTTGTCAATGATATTATACTATATCATGCACAATACAAAACTACATTGATAACGCAAAAAATAACCACAACGCTCTGCCTCCGAGCTAGCGAAGCGACACAAGATAGCGTAATGCTCCACTCTTCTTGACAAAATGATATAATTAATGTATGTAACTCAAACTTTCAATGTAAACTATTAGGTAATCACTTGAAAACGGTGGGAGTTTTTCCAACTCCAGAAACACAGACGCGTTAGAAAAGTCCAATAAAAGATATTGAATCATTAATAACCAACACTATTATGAATTCTAAATATTCTGAAGTTTGTAAATTTTACGAAAACACAAAAATGTAAATCCATACTCATCATGATTTGCAGGCTTAAAAAGTAATCAGACCGTATAGGCTCCGGTACCATTTCTGAATCCCTATTGTCGTATTAATTTAACTAAATGTGTTCTCGGGCAGTATACAAGTTAATAGAATTAGGCTGTCTGTAGTACTCTAATAAAATTAATACTTTTTATATGGACAAATAATCGTATAATTCCATCATGGGTTGCTGATTTGCAAGTTGAACCCAAGAATATGTTTACATACCTTGATTCACAAAGCACTTCAACGAAGCACTGATAAGAGCCGAAGTTAAAATGTTTGCTTGACATTTTGCAGCTTCACCTTATGGCCTACCTATGACATTTAAATGCCATTGTGTAACTCAAACCCTCTTTCGTCCAGAAATTTAATGTCCATAATTTCTCAATGGAGCCTGAATTTAATAAATTGGAAGTGGCATAAATAACTTTTCACAATATATGTCTATGTATGGTTAGTTTAGCCATTTCCGTTTACACTGAAAAAGACATTTTTAGACTCATTTCAATTACTGTAATTATTTCTATTTAAAATGTGATAGATTTACAACCTCTTAGGAAAATCTAACATTAACAAGGGACTTTGATAATAAAGTAAAATAATACTGTTTAGTTTTACTGGTTAGTTTATATAATACTGTTTAGGTTTTTACCTCTATGATTATTCTAACTAGTCAACGTGCTCAAAGGTTTTCGTGAAGGGATCGTAGTTTTCTAAATAAACACAAACGATTTTGGAAATTTATTGATCTGATCATTATTCAAAACGGTTGTTTTGACGCCATTCATGTTTTAAAATATTTTTTCCAATTTGTTTTTTTAAACATATCATATTCATAATTTTCCAAGTTTTTATACACATGTTACAACGTGTTACTGACATTGTATGCCATCTTCACTCTACACCTGTTACAAAGGAGATCATCATTGCTTATTAAAGTGCTTCCTTAATGGAAAAATATTCAGTTTAAGCCCTCGAGAACGATGGTAATGTTGTGAACGAATTTTTGGTCACACGATCGTATAATTATATTTGGCGTGTGCAAATCAAGGTTCGTGTCGTTATATAGTAGACTATTTAATTAAATTTACATTTTTGTATCATAAAAAAGGTAATTTCTTATTAGTATATGATTATAGTTGTGAAGTAATTATTTATTTTCATAGCTCAGAATGTAAAATATTAGGATAAATGGAAAAAAAGAATATATACCTACCTAGTTTAGTATTGTATAACTCCATAAAATAATTTGTTCACTTATCGGTTTTCTCGATTCAAACACATTCAAATATTCAAAGCCAATTGTTTACGCAGTATTAAAAGTTTTTTTAGCAAAGAGCACGCTTTTGAAATGTTGAGTGATGCAGTTTTACAAATGACACCAAAATGTCAAAGCAAGTCATTTGCTTTTGACTAGGAACATTCAAAGAGGACATACTGCATGAACAGCTCTCAAAGGCCGAGCTAAACAAAGAGACTGTGCATTACCGACAAGCGCGCAGTCCGTACGTGTTAGAAATTGTGGCTTTTCCTTTATTATGCTCCTGCAACCTCCGGTTAAACAATTCAGATCAAAACACTACAGCAAATCTTAAATGTCGTTTATATACAGATTTAACTCAATGATTACTTTTAAATTCCGCCACTTAAAAAAAAAACATTAAAATACTCAATGAAACTTGAAAGGACTTTTATTTGTTGAAGACTTAAAAAATGGAAAGGCCAAAAAATAATCCAGGAAGAAAATATAGAAATATAAAAGAATATTAAAATAACATTTTCTGCGAACTACACAGAATTTAGACTAAGCAGGATCCAATAACATTCCCCTTCGCTCATTTCAGCCATAGTTAAAAAGCTAACTACAAAAGAACGAACAGAGATGTACGCAAAGAAGAGGCCGGGACTCCCTTCATTTAAACAGTTTGATTTTCAGCTTTTTTACGTGCCGTCATTGGTGGCACGTCTTGGACAGGCAGCACGGCGCGGACGGGCAGCACTGCTCGGACTGGCGGCACGGCTCGGACGGGCAGCACAGCTCGGACTGGCGGCACGGCTCGGACTGGCGGCACGGCTCGGACGGGCAGCACAGCTCGGACTGGCGGCACGGCTCGGACGGGCAGCACGGCTCGGACTGGTGGCACGGCACGGACGGGCAGCACGGCACGGACGGGCGGCACGGCACGGACGGGCAGCACGGCACGGACTGGCGGCACGGCACGGACTGGCGGCACGGCACGGACGCGGCACGGACGGGCAGCACGGCACGGACGGGCGGCACGGCACGGACGGGTGGCACGGCACGGACGAGCGGCACGTGCATCATAGAAATAATATGAATAGTGTTCTGTAATTATATAGCAAAATGTGAATATTGGGACACTAATTGCAAAATTCAAGAAATAAAAAAGGTTAAAGGATGTAAGTCAGGATTAGGGAGCATTTTGTCGAGAGTCTTGCAGGAGCCTCAGATTACAGCTGTCCTTGTAATCCCAGAGGAGGAAGTTAGGGGGGTTTCACCACCGGAGCTCACAGCAGGACTAGGAACATCGTGATCTGCTTAGATCTGACAACCCGGGTGTAACAGTAACTCAGCAGGTACTCCTTACTTGCTGAGGTTTATGGTAAGAGGGCCAGCCGAGACATAACAATGCAATGAGAAAAACGCAGGACTAAAGATTTTGCAAAGTAGAAATTACCACTAATTAGATAGGTTAAATACTATATTTAAACAATATAAATTATTTATTACATTTGATCTATTTTGTATTTGTAAACGCCGATCACAGTGTTTAATAATTTTGATTCGGTGGAAACCCTGGCCTTATACATAACATCAACTTAATGTTAGACAAGCTTTCATTAGATACCTCAATCACACAGCTGTTGAACATTTTAGTTTCCAATGAATGATTTAATGTTATATTAAATATCTTAAATAGTTCTTTATATATAAAGTTTTTTGTATAAAATACATAATGGCGGCTAGCGGCTAAACGAAGGATTTTTCGACAAATGTTTATAGGTAAGTTTTTGTTTATTTTGATGAATACTATCACCCCTCGAAGTTTGTCCCCAACTTTAATGAACACCCTGTATATATACAGTATAAAACCCCGATCACTTGTTCAACTCTTTCTATCTTATTTTATTTTGAGTTATAATCCCTAATTCCCAATAGGGAGGTTTTTCATATTTTGTGTGGATTAGAGTTATTATGAAGTGAAACTCGGTTTGAACAGTCAATTTGTTTTTCATTCGCGAAGGGTTAAACCTTAATAGAAACGACACGAGATCACGTATCCTGGATGCATAGACCCTACAATCAGTGAGGACTACGGTTGCTCCTCTGAACTTAGTCAAATCCATACGAGAGCTTCCTCGCATTCTACAAATAAAAAGGATAACCCACATTTCGGTGAGGTATCCATAGATGATATTTTAAATAAAAGTATCATTTAAAATTTAAATTAGTTGTGTTGTGTAAAACTTGTGAAACCATTGATAAAATAAATACTAAGATGCGAGCCGGAGAGGAGGAACGATTTTTCACCTTCGAACGATCCGAAGCTCGGATAGGTCCCTTGGCATTAGCCAACTTAAACACCATTCGTTACCCGTGCCTTAATAAACCGTACTCGCTTGTGGATTAATTCTACCTAACAGTTTTTATCCAAACAGTAAAGACAACTATAGAAAATAATTTAATAGTTAATGATTTAAAAACTGTGATCTATTTAATTTTGTCGTTTATTAATAGCATACGTTCCTAATTTTCATTAATTTTTATATTTTTTATCATGTACTCCTGTATTTCATCACATTCAAGGAAAATTACTGTAAAACCACATAAACCTTTTACGTCAACATATTTACAATCTCTGTAGGCTTCTCGTATGACCACGTGAAAATATGTTAACAGAACTGTATTTACTTCCCTTTGGGGAATAACTTAGGCCATTGAGTTATGTGTGAAGGGAATGTTTTCACTTCTTCTAAACAGCTGTTCTCATGGCCATATGACGTCAATTCCGTTACACTTTTTGCGTCTCAAAATTGCTACCACTCCCCCTTGCGGATCTTAGACATATCAATGTCAAAACATTTATGCAGTTTAAATCATAAGTTTCCTCTGAAGATACCACATGTGTGGTGAAATGTGCATGAAGAATATATTATTTTAGGTAGAGGCGGAAGAAATGCTTTATGTACGCAGGTGGCCAGCCTGTAGTGTAGGACTCCCCTAAAAACAGGGTTACCCAGTTCCCTAAAAAACCTGCTCTACTCTTCCTAGGATTCCAAACTGGTACTGTTTGTCAAATTAAAACAGGCTAGACTTAAATTTGGCTCACGTCCTTTGGGCTCACTCCATGTCTAGACACTTGTTTAGAGAATCTGGGCCACTTAGCAGTCCAGAACGCTTTTCTAAGGCGATAAGAGCCGCAACGTCATCAGCGTACCCAACCAAGATGGTCTCCACTGGCATCTCGGATCTCAGAAGGCTGTTGTAAGCGACTTTTCAGAGATCCTGGCTGAGTATTGAACCTTGGGCGGCACCAGAAGTGACTTCCATCGTCCGCGCTCCTTCATGGGTGTCGGAATTCAGGTGTCTGGAGCGGAGATAGCTCTCGACGAGCCTCAGAAGTATGGAATACGAAAAGTGTTACGAAGCGCATCCAACACATCTACCCACCTCGCTGAGTTGAAAGCATTCCTGACATCAAGCGTAACAAGAAGCACTACTCTAGGGCTACTACTAGGGTAAGAGAAATGGTTGTGGCTCTCGGCCCTCTCCACGGATCTCTGGACTTTGGCGATTGCGTTGATTGTTGATCGTCCCTTTCTGAAGCCATGACTGCATGAAAAAAATAAAGATTGTATACCGATTATTAAACTGTAAATCTATATAAATAAAATTAGAGTTTTGTCTGTACATTGCTCAGAATTATTCATTTTTTAGTTATTTTTACTTTTCGTGCGTTAGAGAAGCCGAAAACGGTCTTATCTCAATTTTTGTCTGTTTGTCTGTGACGCTCCAGGAGGCATTTTACGCCGTCTTCTCCGAAAAAAAACGGGAGAACTGATTACAATGAAATTTATTTAATGTATTCTCTACATTCCAGAGAAGGTTCGTAAATGCTTGAAATCGCCCGCCGCCCCTTGAAAAGTAAATAACGAGCATTTAAAACCCTACTTTTACGTGATATTACTCGCATTTTCATTCAGTTTTCAATGAATAACCAACTGGTAATAATCAGCTGTCTTTGTAAGATTTAATAGAAACTAGCCAAGGTGTAGGCTCTACTGATAAATTTAAGTTATTGTTAATTAATTCTTCATTTTTTACAAAATAACAAAACACAAGTGTCTAAACATTTCAAAGTAACATCTGTCAAATATTGGGAGAGGATTAATGTAATAGAGACAGTCGTCGGAAAAAACTTAAAATCTACCATTCCACTATTTCAAATAATTCACTAATTTCGATCCAACAGTTTGTCTGAAAAATCAACTTTATTTCTTCTTCTTCCCGAACTGTCAAAATATAGTGCAAACGGATGTTGTCATTAGAAAATGTAAACATTGAAACCTAGGTCGGTCACGGCAGATCTTTCTTCTTCTTCTTCCCGAACTGTCAAATTTTAGTGTTCACAGCTGTTGACATTCAAGTAATTTTATGTTTTCATTCTTTGAAAATGTAAACATTGAAACTTAGGACTTTGATGGATGATACTTGCTTCGATATGGGTTGATTTTGATCAAAGGGATACACACGATATAACAATGTATTATCACAGGGATTTTGAATGAAAATGAACGAAGTTAATCAAGTTGGACTTGAAATTTGGTGTAAAACTGTTACAATTAGGAACGTTATCCCAATTTGTACGAACACGTATAGATTCTTATTAAGTAAATGTAACCATAAATAAACATAAATCACAATAAAATAATTTTATAGTAGATTTCATAAGCTTTTTATTATCTTAAACAGTATCAGTTCCAGTATTGACTGAGTTCAACGATCTTTGTCCCAGCTACTCTGCGACTCGATAAAAACAAACACTTCACAACACAAAGTTCCCAGTTCCATCACTCCAGGTGTCGCTGACAAATAGGAGCGGAAGTGAAAAACGACGTCGAATGGACTGCGAACAATCGCGAAACGGTCCGCTTTGTCCCGCCGCTGTAGGGAAAACAGAAAACAATCAAGCTTGAAGATGAGTATAATTTGCAGATGACAGTAGGTGGCGGTCGCGGAGGGACAGAGATTGAATTAGAGAGGGAGCGAGCGAGCGGACGGCCGGGTGAGGGTGTGGGTGAGGGTGAGGCGCGCAGATGCGACGGAGGCTGGGTGGTGCTGAGACCAGTACAGCCGGTACAGCGTCACTGGTGACCCCGCGGCCCGCTGCATGCTCTTGCCTCACACAGGAGGTATCCGTGCGTCACACTCGCGTCACGTAACCACACGTCACCTCACGTCACCTCACCACACGTCACGTGCGCCCCTGGACCCAGCTTGCCCGGGACACGTCGCCCTCCTTCCTCCGGCGTGAGTCTCCTACCTCGTACTCATCGACCTTGTAATCTCTAACTCTCCTTGTACATGAGCTGTAGTTTTCAAAACACTTAATTATGTGTTTATTGTGTATGAATTTTAAGAATGAATGTTGCATCACCACGCCCTAAACATCGTGACATGTCTTGTTTCGTGTTCAATCTCAGACGAAGTAAATATGAAAAAAGGTAAATAATGTTTCCGTTTTTGAAAACTTTATAGTAATACTGCAAATGCAATGATTTTAAATAGTTAAATAATAATTTCCTTGTAGGCAAATGTCATTGTATAGTATCAATTATACGTTCTTTGTATATATCCATTCTTCTACGATATATCCATTGAGAAAAAAATAATCCGAGATTGTGTAAGGTAATAATAGCTGGTTTTTTAATATTTTGATACAAATCTTGAGCAGTGTGCATTGTAAATAATCTTATTTTTTTAAAGATTAATTATTATTTTATTTAACTTTTTAGCATAATTTTTATAACGTTAAAAATACTTAAGCGTTTTTATATGAGAATAAATTAATTTCAACAATATTATAGAAAAAATTAAACAAATAAATATTTTCCAATAATTAAATAATTATTTTAAAACACTTTTGGCAGCATTTGTTTTGGTTATGATAACGAATTAAATTTCAATGATTGATATTAAAAACAAGTTAAATACAAACTGTTAATTAATTGGTACAATACATACATTATACATAGTAATATTATCAAAACTTGTAATAAGAAATTATTATTTCAGATACCCTTTTGGTGAATACTGTACATTCAATTTTGACATTCGGTCTTGGAAGAAAACATACACACACAAATATATTTTATGGGTGATTTAGTTATAAGCACTGCGTTGGGGAGTATTGTGGCTGCAGCTCGGTTTCAAGGCTAATAGTGTTGGTTACAATTGATTACGAAATAACTGATTATTTGCAGAATATTAAGATAACTTAGAACTTTCTAAGGTTTAACAGTAGTTGGTAACATTCTGTATAATGCATGAGCTATTATAGCAAAATACCGTGTGTTCAAACATTTTACACACCTTTAATTAATTGTTCGATGATAACCTAGCGATGATCGTAAACCACTGAAATGTATTCCAGATGAAACAGTTGAAACACAGCTTAATTTTCAGACCCATAGTACCCATCGTTGTTATTATATTTCGTGTACCAGGAATATTTTTATAAATATAGAAACTGGGCAAATTTCGCAAATAAAAATTCCAGTATTTTTACTAAGTTTTTTGCTAAGTTCACAGTATTTTTACTGGTTTACTAAGTTCACCTTAAAAGTGAGGTAACTTTCCACACATCGGGATAATATTCTTTTCCAGAAGTTAAACGCAATTCCAAGTGACATGTTATTGGACTATTATTTATTCGCAGAAACCACAATTGATATGATTATTTGTGTTTATGCTAAAGCTCAATGATTTTCCAAAAATTCAGGATACATATTTTATCTTGCTAAAACGCAGGTATCACACTATGCTTAGACATCATTCAAAATGTTTGAGTAAAATTCTTCCTGAAAGCTGGATCAGTCTTAATCGAAGGATCAGTAATGGAAGTAGCTGATGGCGCGCCTGGCAGGAAGTGTGCGTCGTGAGTTAGAGGATCCTGGGGAGTCCTGCAGAAAGTGTGTGTCGTTAGCGAGATGTTCCTGGGGCACCCTTCTAGAAGTGTGAGTCATAAATAAGAGGTTCCTGGGTCATCCTGCAGGATGTTTTCGCCATTAGCAAGAGGTTCCTGAGTCGCTCTAGCAGGAAGTGTGCGTCGTGAGTTAGAGATTCCTGGGGAGTCCTGCAGAAAGTGTGTATCGTTATCGAGATGTTCCTGGGACACCCTTCTAGAAGTGTGAGTAATAAATGAGAGGTTCCTGGGTCACCCTGCAGGAAGTGTGTGTCATTAGCAAGATGTTCCAGGGGCACACTTCTTGAAGTGTGCGTTGTTAGCAAGACGTCCCTCGGTCACCCTGCAGGAAGTGTGTGTTGTTATCAAGAGGTTCCTGAGGCGCCCGCGCAGGAAGTGTGTATCGTGATCGAGAGATAGCTGGTGGCGCGCCCTGCAGAAAGTGTGTGTCATAGGTGATAGGTTCCTGGGGAGCCCTGCAGGAAGTGTGTGACGTTAGCGAGAAGTTCCTACGGCGCCCTGCAGGAAATGTCTGACGTAAACGAGAGGTTCCTGGGGCACTCTGTAAGAAGTGTGTGTCATAAAAGAGAGGTTGATGGTGGCGCTCTGCAGGAAATGTGTGTCGTGAGCGAAAGATTGTTGGTGGTACACCTTGCAGGAAGTGTGTGGTGTGAGAGAGAGTTTGCTGGTGGTACACCTTGCAGGAAGTGTGTGGTGAGAGAGAATGTTTGCCGGTGGCACACCCTGCAGGAAGTGTGTAGTGAGAGAGAGGGTTTGCTGGTGGTACATCTTTTAGAAAGTGTGTGGTGATAGAGAGAGAGAGAGAGAGTTTTCCGGTGGTATACCCTGCAGGAAGTGTGTGGGGCGAGCGAGAGGTTGTTGGTGGTACACCATAAAGGAAGAGTGGGGGTGAGAGAGAGGTTGCCGGTGGAATACCCTGCTGGAAGTGTTTGTCTTGAGCGAGAGATTGCTGTTGGTACACACTGCAGGATGTGTGTGGGGCGAGTGAGAGGTTTCTGGGGTTTACGACCAGGTAGATCGCGGCCGGCAACTCCTACCAGATCACCTCAGAATGAGCGGTCACCTCCTGCTAGCTATGTAACTAATGCTGCTATAGTTCCTCGCTGTCTTTAACTCATTACACATATAAACGGAACCCTGTTGCATTGTGGTTTTCGCGAGAGGCTCTAAGCCTATTACGCTATGCCCTTGGCAAGGCACCACATTCGATGGCGGGGTGTCGTTCGCCCCCTACCACCACGGATGTCCGCCTGCACGGTTTCACCCGCCCAGTCGTTACCCAGCCTACCGACCAGTTGTGGCTATCGATGCCACCCCGACCGGTGTATAGCCCACCGGCAAGCATCTCCCCCCTGCCCCCCGATTTCACCGGTCAAGACCGGCTATCCGCCCTCGGCGGCCCAGAGACGAGAGACACCGTACCATAGGCAAACCTCACTCTGGAAGGAACAGGGGTTCGACTAGCGCATTTCGGCACCAACCACCCCCACTACGAATACAAACCCAGGAGGGAGTGAAGCCCCCTCCGTCCCGTAGTACCGTCACCTTTTTAAGCCGGAACGGTGTTAGGCCGAGATCATGTCTCTACCCATTCGGTGGTCGAAGACACCGCCATCCCTGGGTTACGGGATTTGGCTAGAGGTCCGCGTGGTCGCCTTCCACGTCCCACACGTATGAGAGCCCCTGCGGGGAATTCACCACACAGTGGAGATTAATAAAAAGTAGAGGTTAATAAAACAGATTAAGTTGAGTGAACTTTTTATTTATTTGTATCATACTACACAATACCGCCATACAACCCGTAAACATTACTGGCTTACTGGTATTCGAACGTAAAATACCATTGCAGTGGAATATTTGTCATATTGTTGATAAATCGAGAAATAATCATATGTAAATATAAATAATTTTAGTAATACGGTAAAAAAACAAATTTTTTAGTTTTTACGGGAAAATGTTTAACTTGTTAGGCTAAAACGATACGATTAAAATGTATTGAAGAATCGTTGTTGCAAGGGCTGAGCCAGCTTGGGTCAACTTTGATACATCAAACATATGATCCAAGAGAGATTTGTCGTGGAATATCAATGTTTGTTCCTTCCTAAAAGATCACTGGACGATATTACAGGGAAAACCTGTACAGAAATCTCTTTTTTATTGGTGAATTTTTCAGCCATTGTTTCCTTCATTATTTAATTACAAATTACACATTACAGAGTTAACTGGTTCAACTTATGGTTGAAAAGTTTTTTTATAATTTTTTTATGTGAACATTTTATGCTCTGAGATTTTAAGCTCCGGTGGTGTTAGCAATTAGTAAGACCCAAAAAGGTGTCGCAAAAGTGACGTCATTAATTACATCACTTATTATTTGTGTACGCTACAATACACATAACATTACATATGAAATACATATGACTACTTATATGTCTAGTATTTTTAAGCAAATTTCTGATATATTAAAATGTTACGTTATATTCCAAAAGTAATAAAATTACTAGAGAAACAAAAATGCTTATACAATAAGTTTTTTATTTTAAATTTATGTTTTTCAACTTTGATATTTCAAACGTTTTTAAAGAAACTAATCTGTACATAAAGCGGGATGTCGTCCAATGAACGTGTTAAAATGTGCCATATACATCAATTAGAGGAGAGGAACCATCAAGAAAATGCTGAATTCCTCAGGAATGCCCTGTTTTCATCAGTATTCTTAGATTTCTTTCTCCCTGACGGATGAATTATGTAATGTTAATCGTAATAGTTGTTATAATCTTCATAGATGTACAGTATAAGCAACAAATAGGTCAAAAGAAGCAGCCTCCTTTAGACATACCCATGATCTAAGCTGTTTCCCACAGATAAGTCATTCCACAACTCTGTAGTTCACATCTCTTTTTCACGAGTGAAACACTGTGGTTCATATGCAAATGGACCATTCTCACCATGCTGCATATTTTTGCATCTAGGTATTACGATAAAGCAATTCATTAGTCAATTCCTTAATCGGTATAATTCTTATTGATATACATGTCACAACAATTAACAAATAACTTTTGATTAATTCAATTTTTCTGGTATACTGCTATGGCAAGTTTACGCATCATAATTCATTGCTGTGGTCACAAGACCTATTCTGACCTGTGGTCTGTTTTTAGAAAGTTAAAAGATAACTCAGGTTTAATGGGTATTAAAGTTGCCATAAGGAATAACCTTTTTATCTTTTACACTTTACACTCTGACGCAAAAGAGGCACACGTTGTAATCATAATTTACAACAAATGAAATGCCATTTTAAGGTGTAATCTTTCTGTACAGTGCACTGATTAAAGTAAAAGCTCTAAATTATGTAATATTATTATCTATTAATAAAACACAATACAATTGAGGTATTAAATGTCGAAATATTTTATACATTTCCAATATACTCGTAATCAATGCTCTGCAACCAAGTGAAGTTTAAATCATAAATTAAATTATTTAAATTAAGTACCAGTCAAGAGATAATAAAAAATTAGAACTAATTAAGAACTCAACTGTGATTGAGCAAAATTATCCTTCACCATTTATGTGGTAAATCGGGTATGAAAATACAAAGTGCGAGAATAATAAGGAAAGAGTGATTAAATTATTGATTCAGTATAATTAGTAGAGAAGCGCCCTGATTGGAAGTAATTACTGAGCGGATCACCGCCAGCGATCATAGTCGGAGGGCGACGACGCTCAACAAGACAGCTCGCGGTACATCTCACATCCGGCCTTCATTTCAATCTGTTTATTAATTTATTGTGAAACAAATTGTAATGGCTTATTTAATTCCTATTATTTATCCAGATTTCATCTGTGTTATAAGCGAGGAATAACTTTGAATTACAATTACATTCCTGCGTGACCGATCCCAAATTGCCCAAATTTCTGGTCAGGCATCCAGCTCAAAGTTCATGAGATACGGAGCCCCGCAGGGTTCAATTCTCAGTCCTCTCCTCTTTCTGATATACGTGAATGATATTGGCTCATCACTACAACACAGGCGACTCTTGAAGTACGCTGATGATACGACTCTCTGCATCTGAAACAAATAAAAAACCGAATTAGAAATTGACACTTTTCTTGAATTAAATGAATGTGTACAACATTTTAACAAAACAAACCTTCAGACAAATTCTTCCAAATCAAATTTCATCAATTTTCGTCTCCGACCCACGGAAATTAAGTTTGGTCCATCGGTCATGTTGGAAGACACTCTATTGGAGGAAGTCTATTCAAAAAAAGTTTCTTGGAATTTACCTTGATCAAGGGCTGACTTGGAATACCCACGATGATAGTGCATTCCCGCACTAGGGTGGATATGATCTCATTACCACCCTAGTGCGGCAAAGTAACCGGCCAATCACATGCGCGGAACGCTCCAAATCTATATGAAACCAACCAATAGCATGCGCTAAGCACTTAGTCAGCTGATAGACAGTCGCCGTTCCTACATCACTAACTTCCGGATTCGCGCAATGAAACTGAGGTTACCGGAAACTTAAAAGTTATGTTTACATTTATCCCAACGGGAAAATCAAACATAACCTATATTACTTTTTTATTGTAGGAAATAGCTATTTGTGTAACAAGAGCGTAAACGATGTGATATCGCACGAGAGAGTAGTTTGCGCTCTAGTTACACAAATAGCTATTTCGAATTGATATTACATTGCAGTTTTGGACTTGGTCTTGTTATGTGTTTGGCTTTAAACCCTCACATTGATTATCCTAACAATAAAAATATATCAACCTGTTTTGAAGCTATTTAGATTTTAAAATATTTATTTTGTTCTCTTGTTGAAATTATTAAAAAAAAATATTTTTATTTTGACTAAATTTAAGAGTTACAGCTTGGCCCATTCATCTTACAAACACATAAGAGGGGCCTTGTAATGACAGGAAAGGGAAAAGAAATACACAAGAGAAGATGGATTCTGCAAAGATACTAAAAAAGAGAGGGATGCTGCAGGAACCTGAAAGAGAGGAGGGCTCCCATGGGGATATGAAAGGAAAGAGGAATCTTGTAGGAATTTAGAAGGGGAGACGAATACTGTAGGAATATAAAAGGGTGAGGGATCCTGTAGTGATTCAAGAATTTCCTTTCCATCCCTTGGTTAGCAGACGATGTATTCATTCCATGGGAGAAGGCGGAGACACGCGGTATTTTGCCACAGAAGTGTTGCTGGGTGTAGTTATAAGATCATCAGCTTCCTCTCTCGGCCATCTGTCACGCCTATAACTTCTCACTGTTTCTTACTCACGACATCGATCGGTAGAACGCCTGAGGAGGTGTTTGCATTTATGTAGAACGTAAAATATCTAAAATACTTTTGTGTAAGCTATTTGTGTCTAACATCTTTTTATTATGATATACTATTATTTACGGTTTATCTGCTGCCATGAATTTCCACTCTTTTAGCGAATTTCCCATAGGGAAGAAGCTATTACCGTCGGTCTCATGGTTAGACTTAAGCCCGGGACCATGTTATTTTTTCTTCTTTAGGTGCCCAGAGTCCAAAAACAATAGTCGTTAAAATTTATATATATATATATATATATATATATATATATATGTGTGTGTGTGTGTGTGTGTGTGTGTGTGTGTGTGTGTGTGTCTGTGAACACGATAACTCTCGTAAAAATGGTCCGATCAAGACCAAATTTGGTAGAGACGTGTATTCCTACAAATGCTCGGACGAGTTCGTAAACCAGACATATCCGTCAATGGGAACGGGTAGTTTGGGAGGGTTTTGTACCCCAAAATGGGGTTTTTTACGTTTTTCACGTGTAATTTTTAAAAATTTCTAATTTTATATTTCACTATTATAATAAGCTTAAAAAACTACACAATTAAGTTCCTTAAAGTTTTTCTCTATCTCCAACGGTTACCGAGATATTAAAAATCTAAACACAGTACATTGTATTGTGGGGCTCCAATGTTAATCTTATGGAGGATAGGGAAAAATTAATATTTCCCATATTAATCAATATTTTTGGATAAAACTTGATATTTAGCTTCATCTGGTTGAGATCTATCCACTTATGCTTAAAAATCATAGTTTATGTGTTTATCATGGCAGCAAATCTGCATACTCTTTTCCCATATTAATCATATAGGGAATAGGCAAACTCCTTTATTTATGGACAGATGTTGATGAAAGTTGGTATAAATGTTAAGATAAAATTATTTATGGCAGAAATGCCCAATTTCAGTGTTCCTCACGGCAGCAAACCTGCACACTCTTTCCCATGTTAATCTTATGGAGAATAGGCAAATAATTCTCATGTTTATGGACAGATTTTTTTAAAACTTGTCATATATTATTATTATTATTTATAATTGATTTGGAAATTCGCTGAGTACGCAGGTCTGCTGCGACGGGGGTATTTTTCTTGTACTGGGCCCAGCTTTATTAGTTCATTGGGTTATTAATAAATAATCTTGGGAAATGAATAAGCTGATCTTTGTCAATATTAAAGTTACGTGGCGTCTAGTCTTACGCACTCACACTTCACTTATATTTACGCTTAGACTAATATAAAAATATAAAATATAAAAAGTTTAATAATATAATAATTTTTTAATATGAATATTAATATTCTTGGTAGTATTCCTTTTCAAATTAGAAGAACTCATATTCAGCTTAGTTAGGTTGGTGATTCTAGAAAAAAATGAAAATCTGTTAATTTAAATTCCAAGCACTCCAATTTGACTATTTTCAATACGTTTGGAAAATAAAATTAAAATATAATAATAATAAAACAGTAATAAATATTAAACTTATATAAATAAAACAAAAATACAATGCAATGGGAGTGAAAACAATTACAATGCAAATTTAAGATAAATCCCGGTTAGCGCACTGTAGCTGTAAGGAGTCGATTGTGAAGGATGGAAGGATGAACGGTTGAGCGAAGCTCTGTCTGCCGCGAGAGTTGACTCGCTACGTCAAAGGGATGTTTTCAATAGGGATTTGTCGTCGAAATTAGAATACCTGCAGTGCCGGTAAACGAATGCTCTGTCTGCATGTTCACGCTCGCAGTGACTGGAGCATTCATTCTCAAATTACTGCTGATTTGTCTTTCTCTCGACCATTTACAATTATTACAGGTGTTTCTATTTACTGGCCCGTCATTTCTTCAAAGAAGCGTTTAAGAAATAAATACAGGGTAGTTAAAAAAGAATTATAAGCCTTTATAAATCAGTATAGGCCTAACCAAAACAGAATAATTTAAACTCGTAATATTGTCATTAATTTGTTGCTGATTGTTGATTGATTGTTGTTTCATTGCCCAGATTCATTTTCGTTTAAAAATGGTGAACGTCAAACAAGTTTATAGTGCTTAAAACAGAGCAAAATCAGTCACAGTAGTAAAAAATTCGTTCAAATCAGGTTTGAAGTCTGATTCTGTTTTGAAAAAAAATATAAATTCAGAAATAAAGGTAGTTTGTACAAATCCAAATTTTAATCGCTAGTAGAAAACGTGTTGATCAGTTCCCAAAAGTCCGACAGACTGAACAGAATTTAATTATAGACCTAAAGACTGTCATGTGATCCATGGGGCGCATATAGTTTTCTCTTCATCTTTCTGAAAAATCTTTTTAATGCACACTTTCTAATAGTAAATTTTTTTCTGTTGATTGTACCTTTTTAATACCCCTGTAAGGCAATCGGCCTTTTATTTTATTTAAGGGTAGTTTACCGCTAAACATCTAAAAAACGTGAAAATTCTCAAACTCCACTAAAGTTTTTATTGGGTTTTGAAGTTTCATGGTTTATAGTGTTGTTAAGATCCAAAATAATATACACCTCCTTATGTCAGTATAGCTAATGGTTCAAACTTTATCGGCTTTTAAATCTACAAATTAATTTTTTTCTGGCTAACGATAAAATTGTAAAATAGCTTTAGTTTGTGAATAAAATAGTATTTTGAATTATTAGCGACTGACGAAAAAAGTTAAATTTAATTTCTGTAGTAAACGCAGTACGTTGTCTGAGAGAACCCAATGTAATTCTAATTTATAATATTGAAAAATTAATTTCTTCCTTATTTCTAAACCGTTTTCGAAAAAATTGGCTATGCAGTATAGTTTCACATCATAACTGAAACGGTGGCGACGTCCCGTATTCCAGCTACTTGTAGGTCTTGAATTGTGGATAGTTGTGAGCGATGGTTGGTGAGTGTAGTGTTCTTTTATGTGGGTTAGCGTCCGTCCAATTGAATACTATCTAATCCGAAAAGACCATCCTCATAATTAGATAAACAAAGTTTAATGTTTAGACTTTAAACTACGCTACGATGCATGTCGTTTAACGCATCTTTGTGTAACATTAAAAAATGTAACTTTTTACTTGACACTAAATCGCGTCTCAATAAAATTGAATAATGAGCCCTCAAAAAAACTAAAACTATTTTTTACATTGATCATTGACTGGGACGGTGGCAACGTCCTGTAACCCAGCAACTTGGAGGTCACGAATTGTGGATAGTTATGAGCTATGGTCGGTGGGTGTAGTGTTCTCTTGTTTGGATTAACGTCCACACTATTGAATACTACGTTAATCCGCAAATACCATCATCATAATTGGACCAGTTCGTAATTCAGAGGCCGTGGTTAAGATTCCACGTTGAACTGTAGGTCCCTTAGTTGCCATCGGCTGTTGAGCTATTAATTAAAATTCCTGTCTAAGGAACATGTTAACCTTGGTTAGTAACAAGACTACAAGATCGCACCACAATCATCTTGCATGCTATCCTCATTTATACTTGGCTTAAAATACCTGCCTTGTGGTATGGTTGCCATTTCAATAATATAATCTAATCTAATAAACAAAACCCACACAAAAAGCTTGGTATTACTTGAGGGGGAGGGGTTATGTCCCCTAAAAGTAATACATTTATTTCTCCTTGTTGTTCGTATAAGAAATTGGATGATTTTTGAAACAATAAATTTCTATATTTTATTTAAATAAATACGATTGAATATTAATTTAAAAATTTATTAAAAAAATTACTAAATTGCTAAATTTACTAAAGGTCATGTTGTTTTTTATTTACCTTAAGAGAGAATCTATATGTCAGTCAACCGTTACAGTTTATTTTTGGTTTTGTAAAACACATCTATAAGCTATAAATAAGCTTTAATATGTGCCTTCTTACAGTTAGTTGAGAAACTATTGATTTAGTCTGTAGCATTCAATTAGTTAAACTATTAATCTCTCTAATTAGAAACGATTGTCCCCAGCCTCTGAACTAAAGTGGAACAATCAGGGAAAGACAGAGCTCCAATTTATCGATTCTCTCTAATTAAAGGTAATCACTCGAGGCCAATTTTCCCGCGCGGTTTGCTTTACTGAAATGTCAAACCTGAAATCACATTAAACAAACACTTCTACGAGCTTTTGATGTCCATTCTTTTAAAACTATATATAAATTACGAGTGGTTTTCTGAAACACGTATTAGAAGATAATTTTCAATGCCTATTTTAATAATTATTTAAGTAATATCAGTTTTTGTGTTGTGTAAGTCCCTTTTTGGACTACTAGGGTTTGGACCGTTCCACATCAAAACGTTAAAAAATTCCGAAAGAAGTATAAAGACACAAAAAAACACTCATATATACAAAAATTAACGCAGAAACCAATTTTCTGTCCAACACGACTTGAAAGTTCTTGTAAAACACACAAAAGTTCAAGGTCAGAAATTCTTTGCCAGATGAACCCAAACTGTTGTCAATCAACAAATTTATAACAGATTGTATTATATAACAGTTTCTACAGCTAGGGAGACTTTTATGCGGTCAATCGCCGACCCTTTCAGGTTGTGTAAATGTTCATTACCTAACCTTACCTCTCCATCGTTTGACGAGATCCAACGCGGGTAGGCCAACTGACATTTGCCGGTGACAAAGCTAAATATCAGAAATATTTATTAGTCAGTAACAAGACTACAATATCTCACCACAATCATCCTAAACTCATTTCCCATTCATATTTGGCGTAAAATCGTGGCAAAATGGCAACCTACCCAGGTAGGTAACCTGGGTAGGTTACCATTTCAGTGAAAGTATAAAGTGTAAGATGTTTTCCTCATCATTTCGTCCATGTTTGTCAGAAAACCAAAATGCTGTACTCTAGGACCTATTAAATAGTTTTATTACAGAACAAGAAAATTATTTCATATGATTTTTTTACGTTATTTAATATAAAAAGATAAGCTTAAACCTGCTTATATTTATTTACTATTCATCAACAATATAGAGATATTTGTTCAAGTGCCATTTTTACGTTTTTCAGTTAGGCCTACAGTTAGGCTAAAATTGAAGTAATAGTTGTTAAAACACTCATTAAAAATTATCATTAAATGTTAACTGCTAATTTTAAGTCTTTATTAAATTTGAAAATTAGTTTTGGTTTAATTTTGTATAAAATAATTATAATTATTAAAAATTGAATCGGAATTAATGAAATCTTTTTTTGTAAATTGCTTACAATTAATTACAGCATCATTCACTGCTACAGCTGTTACATTGAACGATCTCGTTTGTAGTAATGGGCGCCCGGGCCAGGAGGCTGCCCTGTGATAGGATGCGCCCTGTCAACCCCACCTTATCGCCCTTTTACCTTTCATCCCCTGACCAATGAGGCGTAATCTGACTAAATTGGGGCTCAATATGTTGAAACATACGTAGAAGCCAGACTTAAACTTTCTAGAGCATATCGACTATATAGTGAATCTCTGTGAACCCAACTCATAAACAAATATTAGATTATGATTTGTAATAAAGGTAATAAAAGGAAAAAAACTTTATACTGTACTAACATACGTATGTGTTATTCCCAGTTGTACTCATCCTAACGTTTGGTTTTTACGAATTACATAACAGTATTAGGATTTGTGTCCAAATTTTCAAAAAGAAATAATATTCTCATGAGTTTTACCTACGAACAAAATTTTACGTCAACTCAATAATTACACTTTATTGGGACTACTTGGGAGATAAAGGTTTAATTGTATTTGGTGAATGTAGTTAATGATAGAATATAACATAAATTGGCTTTATTAATATTTTTTTGGGTCCTCCACGCAATAGAGAAATGGAAGACTTAAGTGATGTACAAATTTAAAGGATTAATTTTTTTATTTTGTAGAAATTTATAATTTTATATGTAGTGAAAATCCACACTCGAACTAGGGATTATACTGTATACCGTTTGTCCTCATCTAATATCTACTATTGTAGGAAATATCCAAATCTGTTGAATAAATCTAAGCAATTAGATTAATCGACAAGTGTTATAGTAAAGTGTTATTACAGAAGTAAAATATCTAATTCTTTTCATAAGTTTAATTTTAAAGCTATTAAAAAAAATTAAAATTGGTGTGTCCCATGGTATGTCCTGCGAGGGGGTCCCAGCGTATCGTTAACGGGTAGTGTCATTAGGGGAAAGAGGGTGTCGGGTGGTGTGGAGGGGCTGCATAAGTTATAGCAAGTGTTATTAGGGTCCATTACAGGCCTGTAGTAGTGGCATCGTACAGCCACCAATGCTGCACAACTGCTGATAAATACTTCGAAAATAGGCATCAACGACCGAGATACTGATGTTCAACAGTTACAGCTGGGTCAAGTGCATTAACAACCATCCGAAATGTGTTTATTTGGACTATGTATGTGTTGCTGAAAATGGTAGTTTCTAAATACTATTATTATAATCATTTTTCAACGCTTACCAATGCTAGTGCCAAGCATCATTGTTTGACTGAGATATCTAAGAAAACATAATTAACTAATTATTAATTTATTAAAACTATAAATTAATATTTACTACTTACTCCTACTTACTCCCAGGGCTATGCATATCTAAGTAGAGAATTGGCCGCACCAACAACGCCCCTCCATCTCTTTCGGTCTTCTGCATCTTCTTCTGCTGCTCCTATCCGCTCCAGATCTCCCTTCATCTGATTCCAAAATTTTGGTCATGGCCTTCTTCTTGGCCTTCTTCCTTCAGGATTCCTTATTACAACTTAGTTTTAGGTTGATGTCTTCACTCCTTTTAAGAACTTGCCCAGCCCATCTAATCCTTCTACATTTACTACATCTGGATCTTTATACAAATATCTTAATTCCCTGTTGTGTCGTTTCCTTCACTCCGTCTTCAAAAGTTGGCCCATACATTTTTCTAAGAATTTTATTTTCAAATACGATCAATTTACTCACCTCCTTTTTGTTTAATTTTACATGTTTCTGCTCCATAGAGTAATATTGGACTAACTATGGTTTTGTATAACCTTATTTTGGTTTTTCGGGACAGTAATTTTGAAGTAAAGAGTTTATTGCATGAATATCTAAATTAAAATTAAAATCTAATCAAAAATTCTAATTAAAATTTAATATCTAATTAAAATTTAAACTTGGTCATTAATACAGTCCTTACCGACCAATCAGCGATGTTGTTACCATTCACGAAACGAATGCCAAGGCTTAGCAAAGTGCCCTCGAGAAAAAAAATTATTGTTTGAGAAATGTATAGTTTCAAATCACTAAAGCTATTTAATATAATTTCCAAACACAGAGTTTAAGGGAGTAGTTTAATAGTTTGAAAATAG
Organism: Nephotettix cincticeps; assembly: GCA_023375725.1. Classification (NCBI taxonomy): domain Eukaryota; kingdom Metazoa; phylum Arthropoda; class Insecta; order Hemiptera; family Cicadellidae; genus Nephotettix; species Nephotettix cincticeps. Next base: position 1,074,644 of record CM041786.1, on the reverse strand, counting down.
GTTGATCCCTTGCTGGCAAGATCAATACAAAATTTGTTGAATAAGTAAGAAAAGTATTGAATTCAAGTCATGAAAGAAGCTATTTCATTGTTCATGGAAGTAACATTTTTTTCTAAAATTTACAAAATACGACAAAACACGTCATAAAAACAAGCAAAAGTCTTTCAGTACAAAAGATGAAAGACATGGGGAGGTTCTGTTTTGTCTGATTACCTCTTTGCTGTTCATTAATGAATAAAATGTGTATTTTGCATTTATAATATGTAATTTACATTTTGTTTTGAAACATAGTTATTAAACTTTCCAACCGTATTAGATTTTAATTATGTAAGAGCCTTCAGAAACGCTGTTTCGCTGTGTATCGATGAAGGTTCATTGCAAATGTCATCTAGGTTGATTAACAGAATTGAAAGAAATACAAAATTAATATGCATAATGTCCATACACCCAACATGGGAATGAGCACTCTAAGTTAGCGTCAAATATGTTTAATAATATTATAAATTTGAGCCACACCCTCGCTCGCGCACCCAGGCCAAACCAGCATTGGAAGCTCGCCTCCATGAAAACGGATGAGGGGGCGCTCAAAGCCCTATCTAAATATGAAGGCCTAAATGTAAATGTTTGGCTACGATAATTCGTTGCTTACTTTTTTACGATATTTAGCTAGAAATTGATTATTCAGAGAGGTAAATAAAAAATAAAGAACTGCCTAAGGAAATGAATTTTTCAAGTAATTTCTTAAGAAATTTAGAGTTCTTACTGATGTTGACCTAAACTACGTCAGTTTGGCTTAGAATCACTTTTGAATAATTTAAGTTATACTATACATGAGTAAAACGTCAATAAAGTTAACAATCTGCTTTTTGGAATATAAATAGATTATCTTCCAAAGTTCGTCATTGGAAACCGGTAGTGTTAATGCACTAAATCACAGGTGTGTAAAACCTAATTAAATCAGTATTCAACCCGCGATGTGAATTACTAGTTGAAATACCAACTTATTATATATTCTATTTTAAGGTTAAAATTTTACAGCCTTTTGAATTAAAAAATGAACTCTTTCATCTCGATAATTTGGAAATAAAAATGCACTTGTTCAATAATAATTATTGTTGTATTAATTAATTGTTTAGGAATTAAGATTTATCATTACTTTTTAGGGGGGTACTGTATTGTTTGGTATATCGTTAAGAGTATTACAAATGTTCTACAAATTTTAACGAATGAAAAAATAACCAGCTAAAACTATCTTTTTATTTATGAATTGTAAACGAACTGTAAAAATATGCTTTTTCACCAACTATTAAAGAACTGCGTATAGTTTAACTGTCAAATTTGGCTTTTGACCCTTATATTTCCTAGATCTCTATGAGAAAACTTTTAACTAAAACAATAATTGTTATTTCATCAGAGCCGTTGGAGTGAATGACGCCATTTCCGTAATGATTTCCTGAACTTAAATTGATTTAGACTATCTTATCTACTGTCTATTTTAATTTATAAAATTGTTAAATAGCTTTGTTACAGTTTTCAATAAAAGGTTTTTTAAAGTATGATTGAATATAACACTGTTTAAATATCAATGTTTACTAATACATCAAAGTCATAAAACGTTGTTGTTGTCGAGTTTCTTTATTGAAATATTCTGAACACGTTTATGATATTCCCAATAGTTTTACTTTCCTGGAAGACCCTTTTTCGTCGTTATGGCCGTAATATACCATACGCCCGGTACATCATACACCTTATCTTCTGGCCAAAGGCCACGTGTCACTATCCATCAGGTCGTTTTTGAGCCAGTTCTACATATAAGAACAGTTCAGTTAAGCAAAACCATTTAATGTTAAAAGGTTTTTCTTACTTGCTTTATCCTTTGGTTATCTTTGCAATTTGGGACAGAGTTGCGCTTTTATACATTAACCATGACGAAAAGATTCTTTGCAACTTTATGAAATATACATTTCTAACTTATTAGTAACGTATGTGGGATACAATAACAATCAAGTAACGAAACAAACTTTAAAATAGAACTTTAGTTAGCTATAACATATTTTATAATATTATAACGATTATATATCTGTATAATTTGTCCAACCTTCATGTTAAGCTACAGTAGTCCAAATGACTACAACTGGTACAGTAGATACAGTAAGGTAACGATCTACCCCTCTAGGTAAGTCAAACGTCGTTGGTTCGAAACCAGTCGCCAGCGACCCCTGTCAGATGGGGCGATCACCTCCGACTGGTCTATGTGACTCTCGCACTATGTTACCTCGTTTTCTTTCATTCACCAAAAGCTCATATTAATAGTATTGTATTTTAACATGTAAAAATATTGAATGTGAATTAATACAAATTAACGCTGTTTCTTACAAATGAAAATCTTAAAAAAGTAAACAGATTACTGATGATTTCACCAGGAAATTGTGCTTGCAGGAAGTTCACACTTGAATAGAAATTAACCACGACAAAAGTAATTGTTTGTCACTTGAAAGTAAAGCAGCTCCTGGTTGACTGTTTGAAGAGTCCTCACAACCGAGTGCCTGCGAGAGTCTTAATAGAGCTGCATTTTCGTCGTTGATTATTTAAAAATACCTCTTGTTATACAAAAAAGCTATTAACTTTACAAAAAACTGTTTGGATAACTAACATAGTCATTTTAATTTATAATAAATCTTTTTGTGCCAATTTGTAAACAAGATACGGTACCTAGTGCCAATGACGAAAAAGATTAAATGGGATCTGCTATAGAGATTTGTTTAACAATGGAGCTTGAAGTTCCACACTGTTTGTTAAGCAAACGTATTATTTTTATTTGATTTTTAACAATTATATTAAAAATTGGTAGTGTGCTTAGTAATTGGCTATTCCTTTTGTACAATTATGAAATACAGTCACAGATACTGAAACCGACCATAGCTACAATTTCACCACAAGTATTCAAAACAAATTGAACATTTTTACCACAGATAGTATTTAGTAAGTTTTTTTGTAAGTACATGCATACTAATAATATTTAATATTCACTACGAAAGAAACATATCGCTGAAATGAAAAGAATATCAAAAAAGTATTTTTAAATTTCATGTAATAATATTTAACATTATGTTAATGTTTTGATTAGTTAAACATGAATTTACGCAATAGGTTTTTTATTTCAACCTTTCCTTTAGAGAGAAGGTTGTAGTTTTCGATCAGCAAAGTATAAATTATTCATTAAGGGTGAGGTGCCTTTATCCGTCTACTTGTTAAACGGTAAATGAGCGTTCATAAATATTTTAAAGGTTAGCTAAATGAATCAATCATCTGTAGCCTTTGATCACCAAATCGTTTTTAAGGTATAGGGCGAATTGTCCTTAAAAATGTTAAGTAAAAATGTACAAGTATTGCAACCATTATTTTTTGAATTTCAGGAAGTAATATAAAAGCTACTATCACTTAAGGCAACTGTTTCTGAAAAAACTGATTTTAAAACTAACAACAAGGTTGATGTAAATGAATTCAAACTGTACTGTACACTATATGGAAAGTCAAATTGAAAGGCAATAACTGTACTATATTGAAAGTACACAATGCTACGGTTAATTTCAGTCTATATCTAAGAAGCTTAAACCGTACAAATATAAATTTCAAACACTTATTAAACTGTTTAAAATATATGAAGATATTCGTTTTACTTTACCATAAATAATGTTGGTAGTATAAAGGGGTATAAAATAAATATTTTTAAGTCTCATGACAAATGATAGTTTAGTAATATAAGTAAATAGTAATATGTTGAATGGGAGTAAATTCAAGAGCATACTAAAACGTTAACGATGGGGTGTCAAATAAAAAGGTTTTGTCAATATTAATGTTTGAAATACTTATTTGTATTAAAGGCCACTTATGAAATTTAAAGGTAACTGCTGTTTATAAATTTGAAAAGCTATTCCAATTTTTCTACAAATAGTAAATAGTATGGACTTTTTCGAATGGAAATATATTACTGTTCTGATTCGTGTCTATTTGTTTTCTTTTCGTTTAATGTTTTTTTGTTATGTTGATGTTTTGTATTTATTTGTTTAAAATTTTTTGTATGTGATATTACAGGTTCTTTTTCTAGTGTTATTTTGCATGTGTTTATTTTATTTTTCATTATTGTTACTTATGTTATATCCTTTTTGTTTTGTTTCCTTTTAGATCGTTTTATTTATCAACTTACGCGTTTAGCTTGGGGTTTCATGTGTGATTTTTCCAGTTTATTCTTTTGTATTTTGAATACAGTTCTAAAAATATTACAAATCTAATAAAAATACGACTTTTACAACCTTGGGATGGAATATTCGGTGAGGTCTATGTTCTTGCTTTATAACTAGTTCATTAGGATTTACCAATGTTATTAATGTAGTTTTGCGTTATCACAAGTAACCTTTACATGTTATGCGGTTTTACAAACCTATTAAAATACAAACTATACATCTAAAGGTTACATTAAATCTTAACACGGAATGATGAAAAAACAATAAAAAGATTTATACAACTATAATTAAAATTCTTGAGTGAAAATGTTTTCAAACCTTTTCAATGAAATTTAATTGCAGTTAATTAGGAAAGAAGCCTTGAAAATATTATTAGCAATAAAATATAAAAAACACAAACTTGTAGATATATATTTATCTATATTACATTTTGAATTATTAGTTGACCAACAGGACTACGTATTCTTTACGTAATCATCGTAACATAAGACCTCTTCTGATATTATTTTACATAAAATGAGATAATAAATAAATAAAAATCTGAAAGCAAATATCAATAGAATTTTACTTCATAAACTCATTATAATACCTGTATGTAGAGATAAACATATATAGGTGCTTATAGCGTCTCCAAACAGGCAAACATCTGTGAAACTTTGCGGCATCATACTTTGAGTGTTCCTGTACCCACTTCAAACTTTTCCATTTTAAGTTACCTATCCAGTTACATTTGTCTGAGTGCTTTAGGCTCCAAATAATTTGAGATCACTGCCACAGGTTTACAGTAAACACTGAAAACTGTCTCATTTAAATAATAATTATTCGCGTATAATGAGGCCTACTTATAATTATATTAAACTTTATTCTTTAGCTTTGATGTTTTAATTATATCATAACTTTTTACTATCAACATTCATTAAATTGTTTATTTCGACTGCTTGAGGCTCGAAATTGTTTACTGTTTTTCGTTTATACTTTATAGTTTTAAATGTATAATTAGTTTTTAATTACACACTTATACACTCTATATTTTACAAGATTTATCGGTAAAACTCAAATGTTTCATCACACGTTAAAATATCAATATATAATGTTAGTGATTTATTTTGTTGTAGTGTAACACTCTTCACGTGAAAAAAATATCTGCTGACATACAGTACGTCAGACATCATAGCTATAATCGATCCTAAAACTACATTTTACACAATGATTCAACGTTAATATACGAGTATTAGACAAAATGGTGTAACGTTTATCTATCATTGACGACTGGCGAAATGCATTTCAATCTTAATCTGTTGATAAACACACACACACACACACACACACACACATATATACATATATACATATATACATATACATGTATATATTATACTTATTACGTATTATATATAGTACCTGGTGACCGAGCTTTGCTCGTTTAGAATAATACATGTATTATAAAAATTAATTAGAAAAATTAAAACACATTTATTACTCAATGAAAACATTTATGTGGTTGAAATAAAACCGATTTAATACACCATAATTAATATAGCACTGAACAAAAAGTATCGCCCCTGGTGGAGATGGAACTCGCGGCCTATAGTTCTTGAGGCCGACACGCTACAACTCGGCTACGACGTTAGTCAATTGAGCGATGCCGTTTAACGTCTTTTAGCCAAAGCCGATCATTTACTGTTTAATTATCCATACCGTTATTATTAGCCTGTGATCAACTGATTTTGTTATAAACGGAATGAGGATTAAAAAGCAAAAGAGAAATTTAATTTACATCAATTAATTGGTTTGTTACAGTGGCTTCAAGCAATACAACGAATACGTTTTCTATTAAAACACGGAAGATTTTGGAAATACTTTTTTCTGCTTTTATTTCGCACAGCTATGTTATCCTTAAGTTTTTACAAATTGTTTAGTAACCTGATAATTTTGCATTTATTTCATTCATAAAATAAATATTAATGCATAACCTCTATATTGTTCCCCGCAGTCTTCAATCAAGAACTGTCAACCGGTTATAAACAGCTGTTTTGGTTTGTATTGTTTACATTTTATTCTCCATAAGCGTAATGTTAAATTTTTTAGATTTTAAACTTAATATTACAGTAAAACACGAATTTTCCTGGACATTAGACCTATAGAACTTATTTTCTACTCGAAAATTAGTTATTTCAAAATATAAAGAAATTCCTGTGCCGTTTTCGAGATTGTGCAAATATATATATATATATATATATATATATATATATATACAAACCTTGCTCGTATTATAGTATTGGATATAATGCGTGTATAAGTGCTGTATTGTGTGACGGAAAATATTGAAATTATTCATGCAAATTATTGATGTAAAAACATGATTGGAGGAATTAAAATTTGTAAGTGACAGGTTGTGGTAGATTACAGCGATTTGTAACCCGGGAACCAAGCCACGGAATAGATTTCATGCGGGCAAACAACAAACACGGCTTATTCTACAAGGTACCTGACGTATTTTTAAGCATTTCAATAATCAAAATTCATCCACGAAAGTGATTGAGATAGAGAAGATAGGTATAAAGGGCTCGGTCAGCTAATATATAAGTCGAGAGGTCGACTCCACCCTGCCAGGCCCTTGACTTTTGGGGAGTTTGAGGTTTCTAGCGACATCGTGCCAAAACCGCTCATACACTAACCTCCACCAGTACAAATTCATGTGGTACACGATCGGTTTAAGTATTCATATCATACATGATCGACGTAAAACTATTCATATCGGAAACGATTGGCAAAACGTATTCATGACGTACACAATCGGCATAAAGTATCAATATCGTACACGATCAGCATAAAGTATTAATATCGTACACGATCGGCATAAAGTATTAATATCGTACACGATCGGCATAAAGTATTAATATCGTAAACGATCGGCATAAAGTATTAATATCGTACACGATCGGCATGAAGTATTGATGTCGTACACGATCGGCATAAATTATTAACATCGTACACGATCAGCAGGAAGTATACGATCGGCAAAAAGTATTAATATCGTACACGATTGGCGTGAAGTATTGATGTCGTACACAATCGCCAAAAGGTATTAATATCGTACACGATTGGCATGAAGTATTGATGTCGTACACGATCGGCATGAAGTATTGATGCCGTACACGATCGGCAAAAAGTATTAATATCGTACTTGATTGCATAATGTATTCATGACGTACACCATCGGCATAAAGTCGTACACTGTCGAATACTATCGGTATTCATATCGAGTGTGCATCAGCTACACTGGAGTTGATACATTCCACGCGACAAAGCTCAGTTATCGGTGCCACATCGACTCCACTTCGCCTGTCCGTCCATTGTGTTGTATTGATCACGTGACTCTGCTGGCTTGCTGCGTCATCCTCTTAACTATTTACTTATTTATTTTTATTTATATTCATGGTGGGCTTATAACAGTAAATAGCTTGATTGCTAATATTCCATTTTATACGTAATAAATATGGACACTCGTTTAGGTATTTGCATACTACATGCACAAATACGTATACATAAGAGAACTTCGGCATTTTTATAATAACTAACTGTAAAAATAGAGGTTTAATCTTCTAAGCCTCTGCTAATGTAAATGAATTTAACTTTTTTCGTATTTTTCATTAATGGTGATTTATGAACTTTGTACCCCTGCCTAAAAAATGTAAAGTTAAAACATATTTGTCTCTACTTAGTAATAATTGATGATTTTATAATTTTAATTCAACATTAATTGGATAAATCTATTGCACATTTTTCCAATTAATTGAATAGATAACCTTTAAAACTGTTTATATATCTCATTCTATGAATCATTGTTCCTAAAAGACTGAAATTGCGAAACGAGAGATACCTAAACGGCGTGGGTGGAAAGGTTTATAAATATTATGTAATAAGGCGTTTTCATCTGCAAGAGCGATGGCCGCGTAATGAGTCACACTCCATCAACGACTGTTGCCGCGCCGCAACATTCCTTAACTTCCTCCAGACCTTCAAGAATCTCGGCGTCACGATCTCTGCTACAGTAGGGTCTATACAGCATCGCACAGGAACATTCACTTCAATATCACTTTCAATGGCTTCTTACTCACATACACTTACCCACACTATGGATAGTAATATTCTTGATTATTTTGGTTTAAACAATCGAGGGTTAAAATTCCACTAGGTAAAGTGGAACATGTCCTATCTTCCTGTTTCCTGGTGTGGTTAACCTGGTTTGGAACCGAAATTATCATGGGTGAGATAAGTAACCAAAGAAACTAATCTCAGAATGGTCGGGATAACTTTACAGACGTCACAAATGTGAGATGCAATTTTGACATGTATATGTCGACCAAAATTTGAAACATTGTCGTCATTTAGTTAGTGAAGTCATATGATTAGTGACATCATAGTCCAGTTATAAGAAAAACTGTTGTAAGAACAACTGAAAACATTTCCTTTAGACATATCCATGATCTAACGTATTTCTCACAGGAAAGTAAATACAAACATTTTTTAGTTTTGCTTCACTCGGTGAAAGTAACAGTTTAAAGTATTTATAAACTATTTTTCAGTTTTATAATTCTTCTTTCATAATTGTTACCAAGAAAATCTATGTACATCCTTCTAAATCTGTCTTTATTATTGATCTGTTTACATTTTCTTTTTAATTTAGCAAATCGATATCTTAATTTAAGCCTTTTATATCCGAAATAATTGTTATGGTTAGAATGGAGTAATTTTGTTTCAAATATAGAAACTTCTGCGGCTTTATAGGTGTCTATAAATACTTAATAAAACAAATGGAAACATATGAACAATTGATCGTCAAAATAGTACGCATGATAGTTATAGAATTAGTATATCTTGTGGACGAACCACAAGATCTCGACCGCTTGGGAGGGGGGTGGGGGGGAGAAAGCCTTGTCACATCAAACGGATCTGAGGCTGCCATTAAGTTAGTGATATTGTTGGCTTTACTGTCTTTCTATTGAGTCCTGCTATAATAATTGCATCGTCTTTTCCTTTATATAGCTGTGTGGCCTTTTTACTCTGTGTGTGGAAGGAGATTACAATGATAGCACTCCCTAAGTGAACTCTTAAAACTAATGATGTTCTTTTTTATCATGAAACCTCATGTTACCGATTACCTTTTAAAATTGTGTATCATTCCACTTGAGTGGGATGATTGTGGCGCGATCTAGTAGTCTTGTTACAGACTAATGCTGACATATTTCTTAGAGAGAGCTGTTAATTGCTAACTCATCAGCTAATGGAACCTAAGGGACCTACAGTCAATCACGGGATCTGAACCCCACTTTTACCTCTGAGTTACGAAATTATAAATACAGGTAAATGTAGTCCTCAAAAGTGCGTTAGTTAACAACTCTAGTGAATACCACAACTACTGATAACCGATTATAAATATCCTCAACTTGGGACCTCCACGTAGCCTGACTGCAGGACACGCCACTAATGTTAAAACTGTGTACTTGTAGCTTCCACGTTACACCGTTTCTGTTTAAAACGTGTTTGAAAAATACTAAGAAAAAATATTAAAATATATTGTATGAGATAAATAAAAAATACTACTATGAAATTGGAAACAGTAAAAATAACATTATTCATTTTACAATCAATCGGACTTTTCCTATCGCTCTTGTGTTTTAAACTACCCAACGTTTCTGGAGGTAGAGAAACTCCTCCCGTTTTCAAGTGATTACCTTAAATATTTAAGGTATGTTAACAGACATTAATTGTATCATGTTGTCAATAATACTATACTTAACTATCATGCACAATACAAAAACTATATATCTCGTGCATTTTGTGTCGCCCCGCTAGCTTGGAGGCGGAGTGTTGAGTTTGTTGCTTTATTAATATAGATTTTAGTGTTGTACATGTAGTGTAAGTATAGCATTATTGAAAATATGATATAATTAATATGTGTAGCTCGAACATTCAATTTTTAATGTAAAGTGTTAGGAAATCACTTGAAAACGAGAGGAGTTACTCCACCCCCACAAACGTTCTGTAGTTTAAAACGTAAGAGCGATAGGAAAAGTCCAATTATTGATTGTAAAATAAATAATTAAAAATCCATCGCTATCATGAATTTCAAACGAACAAAAATTAACATATTAAACTTATGTATCAATTACGTTATAAAGCTGTATAACCTTTACAAATAGTTTAAATTTATTTAATTCAATATGAGACTAGCTTCACAATAATATGAAAATTTACGTCGAAAGAAAAAAAATATCATAATATATTCAAAATAATTTACTGTAATGAGGCAGGTTGAAGATAATTAAGAAAACATATAAATTAAATCGATTGTGAACGGGGAACGGAGAGAAGCAAAGCTAGAGGTAAATAAGAAGATTGCGGTATTTTCGATCAAGGATGGATAAATTATTCATTCTGCTCTGATGCACCTCTGGCTTCACACTGGGATGATGGATGGAAATTTATAGACCTGGGGTTAATGGCAAATATTAAATTGGAAATGAGAAAACTGCTCGTTACGAACGCGTATTATTTTTCTTTTTGAACTACTTATGTGTTGGTGAGGTATATTTCAAATTGTCTTTTGTAACTGAGGATATTTAGGGATTATGCGACGCAAATTGAACGCCAAATTTTGACTTTTTTTTCTCCACACATGGGTTGAACTAGTCACGTAACTAGTCACCTGTGCGCCAGAAAAGAACAGTAATTCCTGAAAAAAGGATTTTACGTTTCTAGTCCAGTGTAACGTCTAAATGTAGTGACTGGAAATAATTTCTTGTCGGGTTTTCGTGTTGTGTTAGTGTGTTATTGTTTGAAGAGTTAATGTAAAAGATGAGTGAACCAAATACATCAAATAATAAAACCACTCAAGTTGTAATAGTTCAAAATGTGATAGGAAAAACGATAAGAACTGTTTAAGAGGAATGGTATATAAAACTTGGATGTGGAGCATTGCTATTGTTATCAGGAAGGTGACGTTAGTTGGTGGTGATCCAATCACTAAAAACACCCGTAACTTCCAGGTCACCGGACACGACGATGGCGTTCCGTAGTAACTGCTTATAAGGAACCTTGTAGGAACACGTCAGCTGCGACTGAATTGAATAACATGAACCGAGTGTGTAGTAATTTTGTATTCTTTTCTCTCCCAACTTGTACACTTGCGAATAAATATTTAGTGAGATACTGGTAATTATTTTGATACTTTGATTCAAGATTAAACAGAATTTTTCAAATAGAAACATTAAAAATCTATTTAATTCCCTGTGGGAAATAGGTTAGATCATGGATATGTCTAAAGGGAATGTTTTCAATTCATCTAAACAGCTGTTCTTATTCTTTTTTTTCTTCACCCCCCCAAAGCTAAGACATATCCATGTCAAAAGTTTCATAATTAAATTTAAACGTTTATTTTAATCGTTTATCAAATTATATATATTTGTACAACCGATACAACAGGTACTTTTCAATAACACATAAAACTGTTTTGTATGTGTATAGCTGTATACAGAGTTAAGATTTAAGTTAAGTTTGCTAATTAAATACATATCCATTCTAGGGGGGTGGATACCCCCTAGGAGAACATGGAAAATCCTAAATTCTCAGACTGAACTTGATTTAAATTACAATTATTTTGCTTAAAGTCTATATTGATTAAAGTTAAAAAAATCCGCATTCCTGTAAAATCAACAGTTCAAAGGTTATGGACTTTCGTTTTCTAAAATTTAAAATGATTTTTCTACTCTCTGTAGATATAAACATTCACAGAAGTTATCCATGTTTAAATCGGTTTGTAAATTTGTTCAAACTACACTTTTAATAGAAGAGTTTTTGTATTCAACATTTTTATTTCAAGGTATTTACTTTTACTTGAAAATCCAAATCTTCCAAACGAATGGGTAAGATTGGAAAGATCCATTAAAATTTTACACTTCCATGAATGTCAAAGGAATCTTCCCTGTTCCCCAGGGATAAGTTGTATCAGAACTCTCACGGTGCTATTTTCAAAAATGAATATTTTTTCAAATACGTTTATTGAAATTCTAGGGATATGTAGAAACATTTATTTGGTGATATAAGATCTAACTTAATTCAATGTGTGTTAAATTTCAACATTTAATAACGATTTATTAATTTATATTTTGTTTTCAAAGGTTTTCAAATTGATCTTTTTTAAAGATAAATAATGTATATAGTAGTGAAGTTTACCTTGAATTCCCTGATATAACGTAGATAAGTAATATAAAGTAAAATTTAGATAAAATTAAACATGTAATATAAATATTATACCAGGTACCCCGAATAGTTTGTTATACATAAATAAGTGTCCATAACTTGTGTTGTTGTTTTAGAACAATATTAAATATAAATTTGAATGTGCAGTATTTGTCAAAATTTTCAAATAAGAGGCCAAAGTAGAAATGTCCGTTTTGAGGCTACCAAATATTTTTAGTCGGTTTATGTATGTTGATTAATAGATTATGACACGACTGCTATAAATGGATGGTTTTAAATGGTATAGAATTTGAAATGTAAAAAGGATTGATTTTGTTTGTAAAAATAAGTTTCACATAGCCTGTGACATAATAATAAAACAAAATAATCTTGAGATATACAAAAACAATACATTTTTGAGCTGAGCCCATGAAAAATTTTTTTTCCAAAACATTATACGTTAAATTTTTGAAAAATCTATTGTTGAGATAGAACAAACCTCAAAATTGTCGTCTGAATGCGTTGCTAAAGGAACCTGTCCAAGATATTACAGTAGGTAACAACTCTACCGAATGTTATAATCACCATACATAATTTTAATTTTATCGTTACGAAACCTATTTACCTATATACCACCTGTTTATATGTTCGGTATAACATTTTGAACTACCCTCCTCCCAAACATTGTCAAGGGGTTGAACTATGAACTATATCATGTTCCCAAACATAACTGTGGCCAAACGAGACATGTGAACAGCTCACATTTCCGTAGGAAAATCCCTAAAAATATAAAAAAAACTATCATCATCGAGTATGATGGTGTTTGACGTTTCTCTGTGTGTCGTCACTACTCCCCCTCATTCCCTCACCCCCCACCCCTCCACCAGGGGTAGTGGTTCGTCAGACAATGTTGTAATCACAGGGTCGGCTCGCCTCGACAGTCGTCGACTCGTTGATTGAACACCTTTTGTCTCGCCACACTTGCACCAATACAAAGACTCATTGTTCCGTGCTTTAAAATACTCCTTTAAAATAAAAACAAAATCTTTTATTTAGTAATGCGAAATAAAAGCTATGAACTCAGATATGACTTCATCGATTAAGAAGAGATGATGAACATATTTGCAATACGGTACGAGATACATAATAAAGATTCATTTTTATTAATTGAAAATATATTGCATATACGATCAAGATACTGATATCGATTCCAAAAATATTTTGCATATTCAAGTGCTTTTCTTAACGAAACTTCTTTTATAACGTTGAAATGATAAATACTGAATTACCACAATTATTTTGGTTTCGAAAAGACACAGACTGACAGAAGACTGGTACATTGACCTCTCTCTTTAGTGGTGTAAGGGTTTGGTGTAGATTGTCTGTTATCTTAACTGGCACTGTACAAAACTTAATACCATACTATTGAATATTGTATGGGATATTTAACTAATTATTAATTATTTAGTTAATTTTGTAAATATGTATGAAACTCTTTTTAAGTTTTAAACTGTTCTAGTGATTCAGGTTTTTGTCCACACTGCTGATGTGCCAATTTCTAACATAGTCCAAAGAGTGATTATGATCCGAGAGATGCTAGACAAAAGTTAGGGTTTGCTTGTCTGTACAATATAAAAAATGAGGGCAGTCCATACAGTTAATTTTGTACACACTAGACTTATCCAGTTTCTTGTTACTTCCCGTTTTTTTTGTTTTTTTGTGGGGTGGTGGGATGATTAGTGATGTAAAATAAAGTTGTAAGATTTGTTGTATGAGAACTTGGTTTCAAATCATATTGTTTAAATGTTAGACTCAAGCTATCACGAGACAAATTACTTTATTCTATAGATGAGTATTTTATTCCGGGACTTTAGTAAACATATCTTTTGGAATCATGTAAAAAGTGTGGTAAATCCAAAACTTTATGGCATATGAGGACTATTATAAAGAAAAGCTTTTAATATCTTATCTACGAGTATTATCTATGTCATATGCTAACTTTTAATCTTACGATATTAAGATTCTCTCTTCCAACCAATTTCGTAAATTGTAGGAAAAAATTATATACGTTACGCACAGTTATCATTACCTCCGTAACCGCACTGATGTACTCAATATTTGGTACACAAAACGTTTCTGTGAAGATAATGAACAAACTTACACTCTTTTGTTTGAAGATCTAAATTCTTCTTCATCATCAGTATTGTTCCCTCAAGGTTTTGTAATTTGGCATCTTTTTACACAAAGGTTTTTTATACATTTAGTATAGAGTATAAACTGTTCAACTGTTCCGGTGGTACAAATAATTGTCCATAAATATAGAAATATGTTCCTATAAAAAATATGAAAGTGGTGGAAAGAGTGGGTGTTATAATCGTAAGAGTGAATGGTGCGATATGACACAGATGTGTAGGAAGTGGAAGGCGGTGATGTCAGAATTCTCCTTTTAGTTCATAAAAATGTTAAATTTACGTTACCATCAAAAACACGACACAGTATGTGTATAGAACCAAAGACCTATAAATTGAAAACCACCCTATACAGTGTGCTATAAAATGTGTAATTTATGTATGATTTTTTATTGGATATATTTATTGAATATTCAAAGGTCGATCTATTATTTCATAATAGATAGATATTATAAATGTTTATGTATTGTGTTTATTTTAGTGATTAGTGGTGTTTAAAAGCTTCTTTAAAATATTCTCAATTATCTGGAACCACCATAACTGGTATCCACTCAAATGGTTTATTAAGGAATAAAAACAAGAAAACAATGACTCCAAATATGTCAAAGTTTGTTACAGTAAATATTTATTGTAAGTTTATTTGTATAAGCAATTATTTTAATTTTGTAACATTTAATAATACTATAATTAAATAAAAAATATACTTCTCCGGATGTTTCCATAACTATTTAAGTGGTTTCACCGAAGAATTCTCAGCCATATTTAATTATCATTCCTCGTCTCTTGGGCACAATACAACTAGAAGTGAAATTTGGCGTTGGGCTTTTTTAATTAACGGATGTAGTAAACAAAAGGCCAACCTCGTCATAATTTGGCCAAGCCAGGTGTCGGAAATATCCAACATTTTAAAAACAATTAACACTAATTACAATCAAACTGTTCTATTAAAAATCTGAATAAGTATTCGAATAGTTTATAATAATGTAGATTAATAATATGAATAACAATAGAGAGGTTTCTCCCCACACACTAAAATGAAACAAAACACTAAAGTATTAAATGTTTCTTATTTTCATTATTATTTTTTACGTGTAGCGTTTAGCTTGACTCTTTAACTTAGTTAGGAAAAACTCTTTATTATTTAGGATCACTTACCAAAAGTACTCTGAAAAAGGTAATTAGAAAAGAAGAGAGGCGAGGGTAATGAACAAACTTCCCACAAAACATGTGGTATTTTTGACCAGTGACGTAATTGTTTATTTACACAAATAACTGATGAATGTTAATTTTAAAATCTGGTTTACTTCTAAACTGTGGTTACATTTTATTATTCCATAGTTATCGTATATGTTGTAAAATATCTAGTTGTTGTAAATCATAATAAAAGTATTCCTAAAATTTTTCTTAATACGGTTTTAAGAGATATGAAATTGACCTACTTTCGTATCGTATGGGAATCGTAAAGGGGGGGTTGGTAACCTCCCACAAGATTAGATTAGAATAGATTAGATTATTTGAAATGGTGACCATACCACAAGGTAGGTATTTTAAGTATGAATGAGGATTGAATGTAAGATGATTGTGGCGCGATTTGTAGTCTTGTTACTGACTAAGGCTGACATGTTCCTTAGACAGGACTGTTAATTAATAGCCCAACAGCCGATGGCAACTAAGGGACCTACAGTTCAACGTGGAATCCGAACCACGGCCTCTGAATTACGAATTGGTCTAATTATGAGGATGGTCTTTGCGGAGACCTAGAGACCAGTCCTAAACCCATTCCTCTTCAGGGTACGTGCATAAAGCGTCCCCCTACATAAAAACATACGATACTTAAACATTTTTGCCATCAATTCCGTCACAGATGTCATTTTAATTTTGAAAAAAGACAATACAGAAGTCAGATGATATTATATAGAGATTAACATGTCAGGCTTATATGGAGTGTAATGAAAACAACGTCCTCCCTCTCGCCCACCGACGCTGCATCCCTCACCATGCATTCGCTCCATCTGCGATACGATTCGATGTTTTATCTCGTATCAAATAGTTCATAATACATTATAACAATATAAACAATTGCAGGAAATAAATTTTTTTATAGATTTCACATTCAAATAATGAGATTAATTTTGTTTATGTTTAAATATAAATTATATCGTAATTTATTTATTGAATAGTGGAATATTATTTTAAAATTAACTAATGCATGATTTTCAGATATTAACTATGGAAGAGTCAATCTCGAGGAATATACTGACGACTGATTCTGGGCACCAATGATACCAAAAACACATTTAATTGTAAGTACATAATATAAATTTTCTTCACACTTTTTGGTTAGATTATATCTAGATAAGTTCCTAACAACTTTTATTGCATGGATAGAATGGTTAAAAAATGCGATGATATTTCAAATATTATAGTTTAGGCTAGTTTAATTTTTATCTGTATAAATAAAATTGGACTTGCGTCTGTACATTGCTTAGAGTTATTAATTTTCTAGTTATTTTTACGTTTCGTGCATTAGAGAAGCCGTAACAAGTCTTATCTCAATTTGTGTCTGTCTTTCTGTTTGTCCGTCTGATTGTCTGTGACGCTCCAGGAGGCATTTTACGCCGTCTTCTCCGAAAAACTAGAGGACTGATAACAATGAAACTTATTACATGCATTCTCTACATTCCAGCGAAGGGTTTTCTATGCTTGAAATTGTCTATCGTCTTTTGTTGTTTTTAACAGTAAATTCTTTAAGCATTAATTATTGGATTTGAAAATATGTGATGTATAAGTGATTTTATAAATAAGAAAACAAACAGCTAGCAAGTTTAAATCAATACTGTTTTGTTTACATGAATAACTTCTTGATTAGCATTATACATGTTGGTTTTATTGTAGGATGAAGTAGAAATTCACGTCTTCCAACACTAACTTATTATATTTACACTAATATTTTAATTATATATGAGACAATAAATATAAATATATATAAGGTGGGTGCCGCCATGAATATTTACATGTATGAATAGTTGAGAAAAAAAACTCCCTTCCAAATTATGACCAATTGAGGCTGTAGCTGCAAGAATGGCCTAAGTCCAAAAACCATGTGTTGAGAAAACAGATGTTGAAAATTTACTTATGTAACAAAATTGAATATATAATTTTGAAGCTTTCAACTAGTTATTGATAAAAGGATTGGTATCTCTTTTTACTAAATATAGAACAGATTATAGTATTTAAAGTAAAGCTTTAAAAAGGGCTTAATTTGAATTAGGCCTTTTAATTAGAGTAATTACTCTAATTAAAAGGTCAGCTTGAACGAAAAATCTACCTAATTAAAATAGTTTTTATACGATCCATTTCATTATCAAAGGTTATTATTTTAACGAGCTTCATTTCCAGATGATCCAGTGTACGGTCCTCATCAGCTGCCTCTTTGCGTTTGGAGGCGGATCTGGCCTCACAGGTAACAATACTTATACAGGCATTGGTTTAAATTACTACTTAAACTCTAGACTAGTAATTTTATGGACATCTATTCTAGTTTACAGTTTATCCAAGCTTTGGAGTATAATAAAAAACACAGTTATATAATTGGTAGAATTATTTAGGAACAAATATTTTTTTAAATGTAAAAAACATCGATATTAAAAAAGAAAGTTACAGAATCTAAATCAGTTTTAGTTATAAAAGCGCTAAAGAACATAAGTTGTCGAGGCTTACAGCATTATAAGCTGCATAGCTGTGTCACTCTCCTGAAATATCACCCCATAGCTTTCCACCTTTATCAAACCTGGAGCTCATTTAGGAAGGAGTCATTTAGGTTCTTATTTATCTCGGCTTGTATTGAAGATTTGAAATGGAAATAACAGATCCAGATACAACTTGAATTTATTCCAGTGACTAGCTGAGCCGGTGAATTTCGTATCGCTTAACAGTAATGCATGTCAAGTAAACCTTTTGAACTTAATTGGGTTTTATTAGTCTAATAAACTATGTTTTAGTTCCATCATCTTATTATAAAATAGATTATAATAACAACAATAAATCAAAATAAACTCTACATTAAATAATGTACACATTAAATGGCTTGTTTGCAAGACTTATGTTTTATTTAGGACGTTTTTGTATCTTGGGCTGCATCTTCAGTAAAGTACCCTATGACATACAACGGTTATTCGTTTTTGTTATCAGGTGGATAAACATATAAATGTGAGGGTTTCTGACATGTAAACATGCTAAGTATTATCATGCAAACACTTACTCGAGGTTAAATACAAACCTGGCTATGTCGGAGCTATGTTACTCGGAGCAAAGACGAATCTAAAAATCAAAGATCATTAAAATCGGTCCAGCCGTTATCGAGTTATAAATGGTTGAACCAACACGACTTTGTTTGATACATTTGTATACTACCAGTCAAACATGTTTAGGATGGTTTACTTTTCTAGGTTCCACAGTGACTGTGAAGACGACCACTCCATCGCCGAATACGCCCGGCCCTCCCCTACATGTAGACCAACCCCTCGGAGTCACCCTGAGCTCACCACATGAGGGCCGACGGCTACCCCTCACCAACCTCACGACACCCTTCACCAACCTGACGACACTCCCTCTGACACCGTCGACGGCCCCAGCAGCAGCGTCTTTGGGCTCCACCGCGAGCACCTTGACGGCCAAGAGCACCGACCACGAGACCACCCACAGACCGACCGATAACACAAGTGTCACTAAGGAACCAGTCCAGCCACTCACCCTCAAGTCGAGCAGGGAGTGGTACATTAGAAGAAAACATAAGGGACCATACTTTGAAAAGAGAGTGAAAAAGCTATCGGCAACGCTCAGGTCCCCGGAGTTCAAGCAAGTGAACAAACAGAGGAGGTTTAACATTTCAGAAACCACGCCCGACTTAAAAGACTTTCCCGGACTTAGGGCGGCGAACGCTCTTGATTCCAAAGGTATCAGTTTAAGCAGGAGTGATGTTTTAAAAAACCTAAAAATCAATAGGGCCGTGGACGTTGCTCAGGTTAGAAATTTGAAGAACAGTTCTAAAAGGGGGAACTTAAGCAAACTGAGGAAAAAACCTATTGCGATGGGCATCCCCGCGTCTTCGACAGTGCTGCTGACTCCTACACCGTCTGCGACACCTCCAACCTCCACCTCAGTTCCTCGGGCGGACGTCCCTCAGGAGTCGGACGAGTACTACTCCTCCTACGGCGAGTACCCGGACGTTCCGCTGATGGGATACAACAACTCGGGTGAGCTTGTCCACAGCTAGGGATCAAGTAAAACATAACATTTACTGACATGAAATAACAAGTGGTCGGATATGTATTCAATTGAGTTGTAATTTACTCTAAACAAATTTACATACTGCAACCTGATAAATACTTATATAATTTGATTTAAAATATTTAAAGATTAGAACCAATTAATTGTAGTTATTACATATTTATTCTGCACAGCGTATGCTGAAGCTGCAGTGCTTCCTGACCCAGAAGTGGAGGTCGAAGAGGAAGAGACGGAACAGGAAGTGGAGGTGGCACTTCCGGACGACAGCCTCGCAGACACAGACTTACATGACCACGACCTCATAGACAGTGTCATGTACATCTACTTCGGCTCCTCGGAACGGGACGAGAGGGGTGCTGGCAGACAGGTCAGACGAATGCACTAATATCTGCAGTATTATTTTAAATTATTTTTTTAGACAAACTATTGTCAATGAAGAAACATTTATTGAGCTAACATTAACGAATTTTAAACAGGACAAAGTAGAAAGTAAAACCTTTTTCACTTCACACGAAAAATTCCCTATTTGCTGCATAACTTTAACTTCATCATCATCATCATCTTCGTCCTCACCTCCTCCTTCTCCTCCTTCTCGATCTCCTCCTCCTTTTCCTCCTCCTCCTTTTCCTACTTCTCCTTCTCCTTCTCCTTCTTCTCTTCCTTCTCCTCTTTCTCCTCCCCCTCCTCCTCCTCCTTCTCCTCCTTCTCCTTATTCTCCTCCTTCTCCTCCCCCCTCCTTCTCCTTCTCCTTCTCCTCCTTCTCCTTCTCCTTCTTCTTATCTTCCTTCTCCTCCTTCTCCTCCTTCTCCTTCTCCTCCTTCTCCTTATTCTCCTCCTTCTCCCCCTCCTCCTTTTCCTTCTTCTCCTCCCTCTCCTCCCCCTCTTCCGCCTTCTCCTCCTTATCCTTATTCTCCTTCTCCTCCTTCTCCTTATTCTCCTTATTCTCCTCCTTCTCCTCTCCCCTCTTCCTACTTCTCCTCCTTATCCTTATTCTCCTTCTCCTTATTCTCTTTATTCTCCTCCCCCCTCTTCGTCCTCCTCCTCCTCCTCCACCTCCTCCTCCTTCTTCTTCTTCTTTTTCCTCTTTTTTTCCTCCCTCCGTACTCATCATCCTTTGTTTACTTTAACCAGGTTCTTTATCCGTTTATTTGGGTATTAATCTATCAAATCCGTATCTTTTGTGTATAGGTTTTTAAATTTAATAAAACAGAATAAGAAGTTTCCAGTGAATCCTTCGGCTGGAATACGAAAAATGTAAATCAATTTCTTTTCAAACGTTGCATATTTTTATTTCGTTCACAAACTAAGGCATAGTGAATCCAGATTTTCCCCGGTTATAGATGGTGTTATACTATCTTGCTAAAATCCCGGATAAATAAATAGTTTAAAATCATTTAAGTCGGCGTCAAATGAAAATGAAATCCATAACGCCAGGATAAAACCATATTCACCTATAATAATTTTTTTTGTTTTTATACGTCTTGAATACAATGATGAAAGTCTTTAATGTATAGAATGACACATCTGTCACCCAAATGACAACTTAGTCTAAAGTTAAAACCTGGTTTTGACAGAATGTGAGTTACGCTGGCTTTTATCTTTGGAAGATTAAACAATTCCTAAATATGTCATGTATGCTCGGGACAATATCTCTGGGTTTTCAAATTATTCGTTTTTTACCTTACTCTAAAAGCGGCTAAAGGTTACAATGTTGCCAATTTTCAGGTCCCCTGCGATTGACCTTTTTTATTACGTTGGCGTACACTTTTTTTATGTTTAAGGATATACAGTTATAGGTCATATATTTATAACCAATTTTAACATTATTTCTGTATTAAGGGAATGGTACGTGATTAGGTGATCAAATTTTAAATTTAAATTAATTTAAGTGGTTTAATCCTATTAACGACGCCATGTATAAGGGTATACGAAATCTAAGAGACTTCCGGAGGAGCTAAAACTACAAATTACACCTTAGACTTTGAACATATATGTACTTTACTTTTTTTCGAAAAACGTTAGGAGCGTTTGTCGGATATTACGATAGTTTGTGTCACTCTGATTGTGACGTCAGGTGCTGATCGTGGGAGCGGTGATCTCCCTGGTGGCGCAGTTCCTGACACTGGTCAGCGTACTGAGGCGCCTTCACTCCCACCCCGGTGAGTCTGCCAGCCTCATCCTGCTCAATGCCGAGCTCGCCCTCACCGCCGGCAACCTCGTCTTCATGCTCGGTGTCCAGGTAGGAGGTTAAAAAATAAAAGATAAACATATTTTCCTTTTAGCTACCGTTAACCTTTTCCTTAACCTTTCGTGTGACAAGAATATGAATTACAATTTAGCATTATTATTTTAGGATTAAATAAAAAAATAAAAAAAATAATTTGTAAGCTAAAGGTGATGAATCAGTGTATGCACCCAGCTGTCTGTCTAACCTTCTGTGTGCCCACAGGCGACCGGCAGCAAGAGGCGCTGCGAGCTGGTGGCGGTCACCCTGCACTACCTACACCTCGTCACGTCTTGTTGGTTCCTCGTCAACTCCGTGTTCTCCTACCTAGGTCTCCGCAAGCCCGAGGCTCGCCGGAGGTTGCGCCCCTGGTGGGTGGCCGCCTGGTTTGTCCCAGCTGCTGTTGTTGTCGTAAGTCACCACTCACTACTTATCTCTATACAACCCTCTCTCATCCCTGTGTTGCCTAAGTGATCCCCCCAAACCCCTTTATACGATGCTTTAAGGCTAGACACATTGGTTTGCAGTATTATTACACAACGAAGACTACTTATGATCATCTGGATTTGAACTCGGGATCTCAGGCACGGATCTCGGACGATGAAATCCGTTATCAGGGATAAGTCTATACCTGGGCTCTTCCTATGGGAATCCTAGTTATAGCTAAAACCGACAATACTGTCATATCTTTTCTACGTTTTTTGTATAAAATATTTGTGTTTTGTGCATTCCAGGATATTACTTTGTGTTTCATGCATTCCTCTAAAAGACACTAACTACCATGTGAATGTTGCCATATCTGATCTAATACGACTCAAAGAAAGAAACATTTACTCCTATCTGTGTTCACATCCTTTGTAGTCAGACAAAATACAGCACATGGAATAGGAGTCATTGACGTTTTTGTGGTAAAATGTGACGGTAATTATAGACATCTTTGTAATTTTATTAATATAGGCAATACCTAACTATTTATGTCAAATTAATATGTCATACGAGTATAACGTCCGGTATACTATGAGATCCGGTCAAGGGGTTCAAAATATGAAATTTTGTAATTACTGTGTTTTTACGCTGAACTGAATGTGATATTTAGTCACTTTGACTGCTCACAAACATACAAGGTTTTCCTCTGCTTTTCGGTCGGCTTACCAGTGCTGTAGCAAATCAATAAATCGCATTGCAGATAATACTATCCATGCGTTACAATGATGTATGAATCCATCAATTACCACCTCTCCAGATTATGAGATATGTAATCACAACTTGTTCTCGCGGTGATGTCGTGAGACTAGAAACGAGTTTGGTTTTCTTTTGTATGTGAAAATATTTAAATATTTACATAATTAAGGGCAACAATTTTAGATTTTCATAGTAATATTGAAATTCACATTTGTGAACCTAAAACATAGTAATAAAAGTGAATGTACATACCAGGTCTTATGTACATGTTGAGGTGTCTTATCTTGAAGAGGTATTGACTGACTAGTAAGGTGAATGGATCATAATTTTCATAACAATAAAACGTTTTAAATCCAAATTTTCTACTCCGTTCGTTTTGTTTACTTTCTACTACGGTGGAGTCTAACATTGTAATTCGTAGAGGTCCAAATATTAACCCTTTTATCATCCACCATCATCATTTCGATTGTTAAGTAACTAATTAATAGTCCAAATAAAATCTACTTCTTTGTGTTGTATGTACAATGAAGTATTTTAAATTTTCAAACGAAATTCATGTAAATTTACAAGTATGAATTCATCAAAAGTGTTTTGTTCAAGCGGTAGACTTATCGTTTGAGCAACGAAGTTTTAATTTTAATATTGTTAACAGTTTAACAAGCTTATAGAAAAGATGCGAATTTTCCCACCAATAGTTTGAACTTATAACGTAAAGCTCAAATTAATAGTACAGTGGTGGAATAAATACCATAGTTGATATTGCATTATAGGACCTCAACACTTATTTTAAAACATTAGTTGTTGTGAAAGTATAACAAAAATGTTAAATTCCAAAATTTGAGTTCTTGAAAGGTTTTCAATAACCTAGGACAAATTTTGAAATATTGTGGTATTAGTAAAATGACTTCTAGGTCATAGAGAAAAAAATGGATGGCTAACCTCTGCCCGTACGGTTCATACTTTGTTTCTTCTACAGTTTTGTTAGTCATATAATTAATTTAAAAAAATTTAGAAACAAAAAATTTACAGTAAAATGAGAGGTTACCACTGGTGATCACAACAATATTAATGTATTCAATCGTTAACTTATATTTAAAAGAAATAAATCTACATTGTGCTCAGTACTTTCGGATATTGAAATTGTAATAATTTTCCGTGAGTTCAGAAATAAGGAAGCAATGAAATGCAGAAGGCTCCCAATATCTATGGTAATATGTTGAAGTGTGTGATATTGCGCATATCTCTGCCACCTGGCCCTCTCTCTCTCCCCCTCTCTCTCTCTTCTATTTCTCTTTACTGCTCTCAAAAACTATGACTCGTTCCCAATCTAAGTGGTATGTGTACTTCGTGTACTCCATCCCCGGTGCAAATGTACATCGGGGTGGTGGGGGGGTGGTACACGATCGCTATAACGTCAAAGCAATTATGTTACATTTAAAACACTTCTGAAATCGTCTGTAGCATCTAGAACTTATTTAAGAATTTATGAAACAACATATTGTTTTAGCTAAATAATATTCAACTCTTCCTATCCAGGTGTTTTAAGCCAAGTATGAATGAGAAATAATAGTGTCAGTAAAGTAGTTCTGTGCTCCACCTCCGTCTGAGTCTTCGTGTTCTCTTGGTAGTTATTGAATGAGTGAGTTAATGTGGAAAAATGTCTTGACGTTGAATCTTGTGTATAATTCTTTAGCAAATAGAATCTCTAGATCGTTGTTCCTGGCACATGTCGGAGTGTCAGTAACAAGTCTTAATAGTTTTTCCTGGAATGCTTGACTTATGTTTAAGTTTTTCATTGGTGTTCCTAGTAGTTGAATTTCTTAGGTCCAAATTTGTCTAAGGGAGATTTTGAATTTAATATGTTTATGTTTTTATTGCATAGGACATTCATTGCAGGAGCCTGTGAAGTAATTTTAGTCAATAATGATTGATGTCTTTTGCAAGATAAAAATAAAAACATTTTATGTATAAGGAATTTAGGGTCGGATGAAATGACCTATAATTTCTAAGGTAGTCAATAATTATAACAGTTGAAACCAATAAAAAAATACTAAATCCAAACTAATGTCCCTGCTGTCTTTTTTGAAATTGTTTTAACCATTCTAACCTGAAAATAAAAGAACTCATTTTGAGACAGGTCCTTTTCGAAATCATCATAGTACCATGTTATAGTTCCAGTTCATTTAAGCATGTTATAGATTTTTTAAATCCACGTTATTTGAACTACTGTATCATGTTTTGTCATAACAGTTCATATTATTGTAATTGGTACAACATTTATTAAGGAGATATTTTGGTTAGATTCTTGGTAAGTTATGTATACAAAATTTATTTGTTTTTTTGAGGGTCGGTGGCTCACACACACATTTATTTTATTTAATAAATGCAGGCTATCCGCAAATAGGGGTTGCATTAAACTCTTTGATTTAAAGTTGACTCAATTTTCAGATTAAATCTTAACTTAGGTTATCAAATTTCATTACTGTATGACCTTTATCCTATAGACCGTTGTTGCAGGCTAGCGTCATGTTCAACCGGCGCGGTTACGAGACAAGGGCGTTCTGCTGGATGTCCGTGGCTCGGGGCATGCTCTACTCCTTCATGGTGCCAGTTGCCGTCCTCATCTTGGTAGGCCTACACTACACCACTACCACCTTATTATGTACACTTACCATATGGGCACTACTACTTCATATTTTGGTCACATTCGCTAACCATCTAATCGTATACACTTATCATATAGTCACTACACTGTTACTAAACATTTAACCGTATACACATACCATATGTCACTATCACTAACCATCCGATCGTATTCACTTTGAAGCTATTCAATATTCATAACACGTTACTCGTCACAACAACCTTGCACTACATTGTCACTCACATTGTAATTAATTACTAAACAAATTTTATAATTAAATATATACATTCTAGAGCCTGACAAGGGGCAACAAAAAAGTTGTTATCTTACTATTTAAAGAGGAAAAGTCATTTTAAGTTGTTAACTTGAAAATGAAGAATTCCCTTTCAGAATATTTGCCCATTTTATACAATTATTAATCAATGTTAATGGAAACCACCGCATGCTAAGTGGTCTGCTGCTCTGTGTACCTTCGACACGCTTTATCATATTTTGTGTGATTAATGGTTGTCGCCGTTCAGTAAACAATCCTCTCTCGCAGCTCAACACCTGGCTGTCCGTACTGGGGCTGCGCCATCTCTCTCTGTCCGACAAGACAGAGGATGGAGACCGGAAGTCTATGAGGGTCTCCGCCACCCTGCTTCCGGTGTTTGCAGTCGTCTGGTTCCTCGGCGTAGTTGCTTTGGAAAATTCTATATCTCTCGTGTTTCCGCTACTTTTTGTGGCAAGCAGTGGATTTCTGGTGAGTTGACGGAAAATTAACCATGAAAACTCATTAACTTCCTCCATAAGCTGAGGACTAATGAACATTTATATGTGGGTTCTTCAAGTCAATATTTATAAATGTAAAAATAAACTGAAAACGTTTGTGAACCTTTATAAAGTGAAAAGATACACCAAGAAAAAACTGATAACATAGCACTAATTAAACATGATTATAGTGCGTTTTCATTGTTATGAAGGTATATATAATAGGTAGCTAGTTGACTAGGGTTTTAGAGATGTTTTAATACACCTGCACTAACGAGAGCTGTCCAGGAGTTGTGATGTACTTCGTTCTGTGAAATAATGGAGAGAAACTGAAGTAAGTCTGGTTGTTTAAAAGGGTTGTAGATACATCCTGGCAGATTGTGTTACAACAAAGTACATAAAATATATCTACGTTGTATTGTAATTTGACTAGTTAGAGTGAGATACTTACTTCGTTCTGACAGGGAAGCAGATGTATTGCATATTTACAAGATATGAAAATAATACATTATGATGGATGTCATAGTAACAGCGGAATTAGAGACATGAGAGATTGTATGATTAGAGAGTTAGAGAGAAAATGATTGATCATATGTTGACATGGGATGAAGATACAGTATATTGAAAGTACATTGCTCGTTGAAAAAGGATGTAAATAGATTATGATGGACGTCAATATTACCTTTCTAAAATCACAAACTACCCAGGTAGGTATTTTAAGCCAAGTATGAATGAGAAAGGAGTGTAATATGATTGTGGCACGGTCTTGTAGTCTTGTGGCTGGCAGTTGCTTAGATAGGACTGTAAATTTCCCAATAGTCAATAACATTTAGGGGCCTTCAGATAAACAAGAAATGTGTTGTTCGCAGAACTGGTTTGTGCTGGCCTGTTGGCTACCGGCGGACTTGTCCCTGTGGCGGGAGTCCGAGGACGATTACGAGGACGACGACGACGACATCTACGAGGAGGTGCTCAAGTCACCACCAGACTCCCAGCCGCTTCTGGACGACGGCCAGGTCTACGCCCATATGGACGCCCATGTGTACGCGTGCGGCCGGCGGGACCCTTGCGACCTGCAGATGGACCCTATCTGTACCATCAGTGGATACTCCACGCAACTGAATACCATCTGAATGGTTACGTGTTTTATATAAACAGATCTGACCAGGATGTGGTGTGGAAACGACGGTGGTTGTTACTATCGTACCTTAAACTGTAAGCAGTAACTAAAGCTCATATATTTATTTTCGGGCTGTAGTAAGTTACCATATTTCTTATTTTATATACTAGCCACCTATGGACTTAAATAGATCAGGAAAACCTATATGCCAATTTGTTTACCTTTGATAGGTAGATTGTCTCTATCTCGAAATTATAATATACTTTTTTATATTCTGGTGGACCCAATATGGTGGCCGAAATCAATAAGTTAAAAAAAGATAAATGTTTGATCTAACAAAAATCTATGATGAGTTCAGACCCGTAAATATTTAGCAGTTTACACTTTTTTTGAATACAGTGTGATATCCGAAGTGTAAAAGTTAAAAAAATCTGTATTGTATCTAGGTTGCAAAATTTGTAGCTAGGAAATCAAAGGGAATTCCAAACTATTCTGCACCTCGCCCTGGTCGGTTCTGATAATATTTGGCTTTATTTTAGTATGGATTTATGAAACAGAATTGTGCTTATTTATTACCGATATAACGTATTTAAGTTATTCTTATAATAAAAATTTGATTTATGTAGAAAAACGATTGTTTAGTGGGAAAAAGTAGGTAAAAATATAGTTGTGAACGAATCAATTTATATAAAATTTCTGGTTAAATTTAAAGAACCTATGTATGTATCACATCCAATAATAATGATGCGAAACAATGTCCTAAATATTCGTTCATGAATCTTTAAAACTGAGGGTACAAAAATTTAAATTTACATTTCTCTAATCGTCGTTATTGAAAATTAAAAACAATATTATTTAGTTTTTAGCTGCAGTTTTAGTTGATATTGTAAGAAGTTTCACGGGTGAATATAAAAATGTTTTCACAACTTAATATAAAGTACTGGTATTTGAAAATGTTGAATTTAAAAATACAATAATTAGTTTTCCATTAATTTGAAAAAGTATTTAAAACAGGTGAAGCGTTATTATTATGTTATTAGCGATATACAATCGACTACAGTATTCCAAATTGTGAGCAACAATGTTAAAATGTAATTCAACAATCAGATTTATCTTAACAATTATTACTTCATGAATATCGTTAATTATTATTGTAAAACGAAATGGGGGTATTCAAACGTGTACTGTGACATTATTTAAATCGTAATTCAAGTCTAAGTGTCTCGATTTATGCGTTTGCTCAATACTTTTGGATTATTATTAGCCTATTTAGCTATATAGTAACTTAAACAGTCGTCGATGTTCGGTTCAGATGCACAACAATGTAGAACGAAACTCTCGCGGAATGAAACCAGTCAATCATGGCTTTTGTATATTATCTTCCTTGGAAATTCTATTTTTTCGATGTTTAATTGGTGTTTGAAGTTCCGAAATCATTAGAATTCATGTTAATATTTTTCATTCCACAAATATGTTCATTAATTCTTGACAGTTTCAACATAAAATAAATCAAATGTAAAACAAATTCAAAATCTAGATTGTATCTTTTTTATATAATTTAACTTCATTAAAAATCGTTAATTATTTTGTTATTTTAGTGTGATATGAATCATACATATTTCTTTTATTATAAAAAATGTTATAATATTGTGTTTATAAGTAAGATAATTAGATAATTTAAAATTTTGTGATTATAAATGTGTCTTTTTGTGATAAGTTTATCTAACTGTCGTAGATTTTAATTTTTAATGGACAATTAGATTAAAGATTTGTTTAAATTAAATAAAGTTGTTATTTAATGTAATTTTGTAAAATTGTATGTTATCTTTCCTTTTATACTTTATTCTATTCATTTTATTAGAAGTATGAAATTATAGTAAATTTGATATTTTCATATTCAAATCTATTTTTATGCGTTTTCAATTATTTGGTAATACACTATTATACCCCTAATCAAGTTCTATAAATATTAATTCTTAACTTCTTTTTAGAATAATAAAATGACATTCCGCTATTGTATATTTTGACAGAAATATAATTTGTGAATATAATCAAAACAATTAATAAATATCATACAAAAAAAAAATTGATTATTCTTCGAATGTGTTTAAAAATTTTATTATTTTTCTTTTTTATTTAAACTGTTTGAATTTAATTTATATAATATAATGTAAAAATAAAAAATGTAGCTCTGAATTTGTTTTTTCATATTAATATCTGTGTAATTTGAATAGTTTTTTTGATTATATCACATCAGTAATTTGTTGAGTACTATGTTGTTTTGAAAATTTGTATTTCTATGCTATTTTTTGATTCAAAAACACTAAGTTTGTTTTTCAGTAATGGATTTTTTCTTTTTATTCTCATAATTAAGGATTTTTGCACAATATTCATCTATCTGTAAAAATTGATCATACTACAAAATAAAAATTTATACATTGAATGGTTTACTTTTTTGGAATAAAATGGAAAAATTCATCATAAATCACATTAAGGTCATGCGTTTATCCCATTATATACTCATTGTTTTATGGAACTGGAACTCATAATTTATACTAAATTTGAATCATTAAAATATGATGCAAATCGTATTTCCCATCAAATGATCAGTCCCTACCAATGACCACTAACAGATAAGTGGCCCTTGCAAGAACAAATACACAAATCCTCTTGTCGTTTGTTGTAATCAAGTTTTTACCAGAGAGAATAAAAATTTAACGTTTCTTAAAGCATCGGAGATATATTTTACACCTAGAAATAGTGGATCTTCTAAAAAAGCTTTTATTTCCGTGTATTTTTACTTTATTTTTATTACCTGTGTAGCTACGATGAGCATCTTACTAATACATAAGAAATAAAATAAATACTCTCAACAAAATAAAGAATCTGTAAATAATTAATTAGCTGTTTAAAAAAATATTTTTCAAAAAGTTTTTAGAATTTTAATACAGGATTAAACAAATGTCAAGTTTTTTGTATAAATTTGTAACTCTAATTTTGTTAATAAGATAAAGCCTGTGTTTACTTGTTGTGTATATTATTGTACCAACTGTCAGAATAAGCTGTGTGATATTGCAACGGAAGTGAAGATTTGATTATTCAATACATCCACTACCGGGTTGGTAGCTGAAACACACTTTTTAAGTGCTTTTTTTGTAACCTTCATGTCATTTAAATTCACCTTAATTCATGCAGCTCCATTTTTATGTGTCCACATTCTTTTCACGTATTCAATTTAAACCATTGATTTGTTTTTTTTCTACATTTTAATAATATAATTCATATGATTTAGATTAGTCCAGCATCACTCAGCATCTACAAACTAATTTAGCTTTTAAAATTTACTATGTACAAAAACATTGAAATATAATAAAATTAAATTATAAAATAAGAAAATCCTAGGTAAAAAATAAGTTATTCCTTCATCTCAATAAAAAAATATTTTAATTTGAAACTACTTCAAAAATAAAAATGGTTTCCAAACTGAGGCATGTTCTGTTCACTAGACTGTGAAGGGAGTGATACCCACTTGACAGACTCCCCAACTTTTCTCATGTAATTATACAAGTAGTGTAAAGTGCACTAATTAAGATTGAATTAACGGTTTGAGGGCTTAAGCAGAAACAGTCTATTTTCTTAAACTCTGTTTGTTACCATAGACGTATGTTATGTTTTCTGCTTCACATCTCGGTAAGTCTCCTCAATGCGGTGTGTAGCGCTGACTAGTTTATAGCGGGTGTGATCGCGTCTTTCACGTACCATATTACTACATTACTACGCTGAGCTATTGTCAAGTGACTGAGTATTTTTCACTGTTCATAATGTAATTCTAAAGTATTATAATGTAGATATATATCCTTGTTTTGATTGAGATATTTTAATGTATATAACAGTTGGTTTTATTGTATCTGATATTAAAAATATAATAATTATGTTGTGCTATTTATTAACCCTTTTTCTTTTAAGGCTTCGAGAAATTCTCGAGTGTTTTAGGCTCTAGTGAGGCAAAGTTACAGGAATAAAATATATTCAAAATACTTAATTACTTTTTTAGTTTTAAAAATTGCATTACTACAAATTTATTAATACGAATGTAATCAATACTTTATTTTTCATTGTTTCAATACCATTTTATGAATTCATGACCTTACCTTACCCTTCTGTGAGGTACTAATCTTTAAAACGGGTTAGCTTTATTAACAGTATTTTATAAATTGAATTAAGACAAGTTAAAATATCTAACAATTATATTTTATGGAAATTTTTCATTTTTCACATTAAATATTTCTTTCAAATGCCAGTTAACTATGGAAATTGTTTTCATACGAAGTGCTCCAGAAAACAATCACTTACCTCTATTTTTCAATCTAATGTTCTTAATTTTTATTAAAAACTTTTTAATAATTAAATTGTTTTGCTATTTTTACTTGCCTTTTTTACTTTAACTTTAACTTTGAGAGGTTAAGCTATAAAAAAGATAAGTAAAAATACCTAATATTTCTTCAAGTATTGTAAAAATTAACATAAAAATTAAGACTGTAAAATATAAATTCCGATAAAAATATAAGTAAGTGTTATTTATAATACTTAAAAATGTATTTGCTATATTTACATAACTTTTTTATACCTTATTTATGTTTTTATTTTCACACTTTTATACCTTATCTTTTATGCCAGATCCATAAGATTTTAGGTCCTTTACAGAAATGTGACAACAAAGTTTGCGTGAAAGTCGTAAAGCCTTACTTATAACTGTTACGGCCAAATGTATGTTCGCAGTAAACCCCGGCCGTGGTAATATCCTGGCCACTAGCCAAATGTGACCGGGCCATAAATGTGGCTTTACCGCGAGAGGAAAGCCGTCTCTGAACCAAAGAAAATACTGTTTACTCTTTGATGTAATATACGAGCACATTGCATTTTTAAGTACCGTAAATAATAGTATATTTCATCACTAAAACCAAAAACAGGCGTTTTTGACACGAGCACAAGTTTAACAGCCGAGGCTGTTAAACGTGCGAGTATTTATAGAAAAGCCAATTTTGGACCGTGTAATGAACTATATTTTTCGTCATACTGCAAATAAAATGAAACAGACTCGTAAAACATGCATTATTACCTAATTTGTAACCAGTGGACACCGGTTTTGCTTTTA
This sequence comes from Nephotettix cincticeps, assembly GCA_023375725.1. Lineage (NCBI taxonomy): Eukaryota > Metazoa > Arthropoda > Insecta > Hemiptera > Cicadellidae > Nephotettix > Nephotettix cincticeps. The sequence continues at coordinate 1,041,603 of CM041786.1, read as the reverse complement.
TAGTCAGTAGCTATAAAGTGTGGGCATTTTTGTGTTTTGTAGTTTAAACTTTGTATTTTAAGAAGAAGGATGCAGGGACAAAGTAAAAAAATAAAAATTAAGTTCAAAAGTTCATCCTCTTGGAGGGTTAAGCGGCAGTTTTTGTAATAATTAAAAAAGCTAATAAAAATGATCAGTTACTAAATAGTCTATTTACAAATTTATGATGTTCTTTAAGTATTTATGAAAACCTATTATTGTGTTACTGCGACGATGGTAGCAAAAACATATTGCATTAATGTTTAATTACCAGCAGTCTGGGTAAAGTCAGATGTTCAAATAAAATGCCTGATATTGCATTGAGTGCAGTCAAATAATACATTGAAGGGTCAAGGGATCTCACAAATTGAGGGTTCTCTGGCAAGTGCTCTTACCTTCCAGAAGCAGGTAATTCTTTTGACTACTTTCATCTAGCATATATAAGGTTTTAGTTTTTGCTCTTTAATTTATTTCCTATCAAACCCATATAAAGTGTATTATGAGGGCATTGATAATTTTTTTATTTTCTAACTTTTCACAATTTTAACAGTGATATGCTATCAATCTAGGTTGTGACCCAGTCTCAAACTATAAGAAAATAAATATACAAAAAACACAAAACAAAAGGCACCAACTGGTACATGCATTTAAAAGGCAATAACTAGTGCATGATTTTACAAATAGGTGATAAAAATTTATAAGAAATAAACATAGAAAACATATAAATAAAATAATAATAATTAAACAAGGAGGTTGTAGAAAAACAGTATAGTAATTACTTCTCTGTGGGAAATAGGATCATGGAAACCTCTGAGGGGAATGTTTTCAATTCCTCTATAAAGCTGTTCTCAAATTACTAACACCCTAACATAGCTTAGACATATCTATTTTAAAAGAGAATCTTTACTGACGGATATATGAAATGTTCGCTAACAAGTAAAATATTGAACTGCCACGTGGAACACCGTTTATCGGGGGTATCCACATAAGCCAATCGACAGACACCACAAGCGTGCATACCTCAAGATTGTACACAGTATTGAGAAGAATATATTTGTCCCTGTTGGTATTTTAATAAGAGAGGGAAGCGGAGAGGTTCACCCCGCATTAAGTGTCTAGGAGGTTGGCCCTCAAGTATGTCAATAGGCCACCGGTTCACCCCCTCCCTCTTTATTAACTGAAAACAAACCTCCTTCACAAGGATAACAACTACAAGGTGGTATTGTAATCATTGCTTAGAATTTATTTGAAAATTTACACGTAAGTTTCACGTTGAAAATTTATATTATGATGACTGGGGAAAAATAAAAGTATAAAAATGTGAAACACAAACATCAGGAATATTTATTTAATGGTCTATTAGCTTGGAATAAAATACCGTATGCTGTTAAATTTAAGTTCATAGCTTAGCATTGTAACTAAGTAGGAAGAGGGATGAATAGGGTGTAAAGCTAAAATAATGGAAGTGAAAAATGTAGAATTCTTTTGTCTCTGTTTTAGTCAGAAAAGGTTTTCCTTAGTGTTTGCTTGAAACATAAATCCTCAAAATGATTTTGGCCACTCACGAAGGCGAAGAGGCATGATAATTAGTTAGAGAATTAGAGCAGATCTCTTACGAGTGTGATTGTCTGAACAAAGTAATATGAAACATACACACAACCGTAAGTAGGTTACTAGTGTGGAAAGGAGAGTGTATATCCTGAATGCAACAAAATATATATATATAAAAGTAAAGTAAAGTAGAGTATAAGAAGTGAGCAAGGAGTATGTATGTACCTTTGGAGAATTATGGCTCTTAAAAGCCATTCATATATGTTTTTATTAATAAAACTATTATTTTTGGGGTTTTTTGAACGTAACATTTTGTATATGTAGTATATTGTTGAGCTGTATATTCTAGAACTGGCTCTCCCTAGCAAATACCGAATTAACTAGACTCATGCAATAACACAAGGCCATGGAGCACCTTCCCTATGTGATGTGCTCATATATACTCATTATCGTCGAGTAATATACTCGTATATAATTAAAGAAACATTTAACCGAATTCATAGTTTATAAATAAGTAATATAGTAAAACTAAAAAAAATATGTTAGGGTATCAAAATAGCTAAAAAGAACAAGAAAACAGTATTATTTAGAGAAATACCTTTAAAATAACGAAGGAGAAAGAGCGTTGGTCTGTGAAAATCCAGGGGTTACCGCTTGACTGGGCCGGTTACCGCGAGGTCGTTGTTCCCAACAGTGCCTGCAGATGGCACTAGTTACCATTATCATGTAGTACGTGCACTTAGCAATTAAACCACAATTTATTTAATTAATATTGACAATACATTGAGTTAAAGATGGTCACTCCACCAATATTAGTTTTGAACCAAATAAGAATGCAATACTGTTTGAAAAAAAACATTATATTGCAAATAAGAATGCAATAGTGTTTGAAAAAAACATTATAGTGCACTAGTGTTGCACTGTTTCTTCTCTTGTGGTAAAAAGTTTGATATTTTCTGTAAGTTTTTATGTTAAATATTAAGTTTACATTTAAAAAAGTATATTTTAATAAATCTTAGTTTATCTTAGTTTTGTGTTTAGCCTTTATTGCAGGTTTAAACCTTTTCAAACAAAAAATTTTAATTTTAAAATAACAACTCTCAGTGAAATAAAGTCTTGAGAGATTTAACTTTATTCAAGATCCATGAACGTTATTTCCCGCCATTAAGTATACAGAGTCAGTAAGTGGATGGTTCTTACCGTAATCATGGATACATTGGCTCCAAACTTTCACAAACTTCATAATAGAAACTAAAGTTAAGGAAGAATAAAAACTGGCCGTGTTGGATTATCGTCTCTTCAATAATTAATTACTGTATGGGTTGATTTATAGATGCGCTAAATAAAATTGTACATACATTTAATAAACTTAAATAGCAAATTGGTAAAGTGGTTTATCAATATTTTCAAGCTATAACAAAATTAAATTTAGAATTTAGGACTACTTTTTTAATAAAAAAGTAATCTCTTTGACGATAACCGTTATTGATTTTCGATATGCGTTGCGATTAAAAAACAACGATATCGATTTGACCTACCCAATGGCACTATATCGATTGCCGGTGACCAATATGAACATGTAAAGTAGTTTTAATCAAAGTGTAGCTCTGTTAATTGATTGTACCGAAGGTTATTTATCATTCTGATGATGATTGCTGCAGAGCAGAGCTATCATTTGTCAAAAGTACGCCCATTCTGTCAGCCGCAGGATTTCCATTAACGGAATCGATTCTCTACGATTGCGCCCAAGTCCTTTATAGTAAAAATATTTAATATTAGTAAGTATACTGGCAGTAGGCCCGTCCTTAGTATGGGTCCTATAACTGAGTGTTGAATTACAACATACTTATTTTCACAAAAAAATATAAACCGAAATCTTAATCAAATAAGTACAACAAATTCTCAGTTAAATTAAAAAGCATGATTTGAAAATTCGATAGATGAGCACATTGTAATCGCTATTAAAATATTAAAAGTCAAGAAAATGTTTAAATATAGTATAATTATGAAACAAGTTTGAAAGCAACGATAAATATAAACTAACCAACATTGATTTTAATTTGACAGCTGATGGCTATTTTTTCTATAAAATCACTTTTATAAATCACATGTTCCGTAAAAATTAGAAAAATATGTATTATATTGCTCAAAGCTGAGTTAATAAGAGCTCGTGATTTTATTTTTATTGTGCGTCGTAATGTAATGAAAAACATCCCCAAAAGGCACAGAGTAATGAAGTTTCATAACTTATATATATTGTATACAGGAAAGTTGTATAAAAGTGTTGGGTGCCTAATAGCTAGCACACACTCGAGCTTATAAGCCAGTCCTTTGTCTGCCGTGAACAGAGAACACGTGATAAGCGCTTAGTCCTTTATTGTAATTTGCCATGCGGGATGTTACGTTTCTGTTTATCTCACAATACAAAGATAAGGGACCTTACTGTATGACGTAATTGTTTGTAATTGTTATCTTTAGACATATGCTCCGATAGGTAAAAAGTATCTGATAAGTTCTAGGACGTTGTTTATACCTACTGTAACTAATTGTATATCTAACATTATATTATTATATTATTTGCCTTTTCAAACAAGTCTCCGTTTTTAACTACACAACGTTTCTGCAGGTGGAGAAGCTCCTACCGTTTTCGTGTGGTAATAAACACAGACCTGTTGGAAAGGTTCAATAAGGTAAAATCATTGGTAATCAATAACCAAAGCCGTTATGAGTTTAAAAGATTCTCTATAATTAACATCGTCATATGAGTGTTAGGGCATACTAACGGTAACTATCTGTATAAGAAAATGGTGGCATTAAGGATATGGAATAGTCTGAAACCCGTTACGTTTGAACAGCCAAAGTTAGATTGCGCGGAGGGCCATGTGCGGAAATTAATTATTGTAGAAAGCGCTTTAGGCAAAATTATCTATACATTAAAGATACTAACACTTGACACTTACAAAATATCTTACGGTATACTAAATACTTTAGCTTATAAATATGTTACTCTTCAGTGATAATTTAGTTATATCTTAAAATTAGAGTACTCTATTGTATAGCTAAAGTATTTTACATTTATGTAATCAAATAACAAATTGAATAAACCTAAATTCAATTACTAACTCATAGTTCAAACTAATTCCTTAGAAAAATAATTTTTACTACGCTTGATAAACTCACATTGTTTGTGAGATCATGGCGGCCATCTTATACTTATTTATCATACTTAGTGTTAAATACTCACCTGGGTAGGTAGCTATGTTAGCGAAAGTTGTAAAAGTAAGAAAGTATTACAGACTACAGAAACAGACTATATTATAAATCATTATATAAACAGATTTATATAGTAAAGTATTAGTAGGTTTTGTATATTTTCAGCACAATGATCTAAAAACGACTACATTGAGTTTATATTCCAATAAAATTGATTTGGTCAGAAACCAATGAGATGTGATATTTTTCATTTCAATATAATTACCTAATTAACTATTTATAATGAAAAACTAATGGAGATAAGTTATGGGGTATGGGGTAAGCTAAGTTATAGAAAATCTAATCTTCAGGAGCTTGCGAAATTCATTTTCTCTCTGATTAAAACTAATTCGGCCATAGTTTCAAAACTTTAAGTATCTAGATTAAAGGATTAAACAGGCGTTATGTTGTGATTGAACATAATTGCCCTGCCATCAAGTGTCTACAGAGGCTGCGTCATCTTGCCCAGCATGCATCTCCCTTGATGAACTGCAGTGCCAGATTGGTGTGTAACCACTGCTTATAGAGGCGATATTATAGCAAAAGGATTACATAATAAGAACATTTTTCTATAAAAGAACCGCTGTAGCTTCTCAGCAGCCAGATTTAAAACTGTGAGTCTGTGGGATTTTATTGTTAAGTGTAATGAAGGTCATCGGTCAGAGCTTATCTACCTTACATTATCTAGTCTTTATCTATCTATAAATAAATATATATATATATATCTATATATAAAATAATATATGTATGTACATATATTATTTTGTAGTACAGATGTTTATTGATTCCATATTTAGTCCCTAGAACAGTAATTATTAGACAAATATATCTCTCTTTTTTAACTATTATGATCAAATAAAACCTACTATGTTTGGCCGAGGTCACAGCATCACCAGTTGGGTTTAACACAAAAACGTTTCCCCAAATTGGTTGAGCAAAACATTAAGTTATATTGCATTTATGACGCGCTTGAAATTCACTTCTCTCGTGATTTTTTTGTGAATTATTTTCAATCCGTTCAACTTAGACAAAAGTTTTTGTTTTAGCGAATTTCCCATAGGGAAGAAGCTATTACCGTAGGTCTCATGGCCTGAGTTAAGCTCGGGACCATGCTATTTTTTCTTCTTCAGGTGCCCAGAGACCAAAAACAATAGTCGTTAAATTATATATATATATGTGCGTGTGTGTGTGTGTGTGTGTGTGTGTGTGTGTCTGTAAACACGATAACTCTCATAAAAGTGGCCCGATCGAGACCAAATTTGGTAGAAACGTGTATTTCTGCAATAGCTCGGACGAGTTCGTAATCCAGACATATCGGTCAATCGGAAGTGGTAGTTTGGGGGTTTTTTACCCCAAAAATGGGTTTTTTGCATTTTTCCCATGTAATTTAAAGAAAATTTCAAATTTTATCTTTCACCATTAGAATTAGCTTAAAAACTGCACAATTAAGTTTCTTAAAGTTTTTCTCTACCTCTAACGGTTACCGAGATATTAAAAAATCTAAACACAGTACGTTGTATTTTGGGGCTCCAATGTTAATCTTATGGAGGATAAAGAAAAATTAATATCTCACATATCAATCAATATTTTTGGATTAAACTTGGTATTTACGTTAATGTGGTTAATATCTATCCATTTATGCTTAAAAATCATAGTTTATGTGTTTATCATGGTAGCAAACCTGCATACAAATTTCCCATGTTAATCATATAGGGAATAGGCAAACTCCTTTATTTATGGACAGATGTTGATGAAAGTTGGTATAAATGTTAAAAATAAAAGTTGTTTACGTTGGAAATGCCTACTTTCAGTGTTACTCACAGCAGCAAACCTGCACACTCTTTCCCATGTTAATATTATGGAGAATAGGCAAATAATTCTTATGTATATGGACAGATTTTAATAAAACTTGTTATATAATATTATTATTATATTATTGATTTGTAAATTCGCTGAGTACGCAGGTCTGCTGCGACGGGGGTATTTACTAGATACGATTGTGATAGCATTGATAACTGTAGTGGAAAATATGTTCCAATACTATAATGTGACGACAATGTTCCCAACCTCTTGCTAAACGAGTGGAGGCTACACTATGCTGCAATTTATACCAGAAACAAGGTCATTTGCAAAACAAATTGCAATGAAACCAGCTTCGAGAGGACAAAGCTTGTAAACCAGAGTACCAGACCGGAGTGACTAACAAAACTTTGCCCCGAGCCACATATCACGACAAATGCGTTAACATAATAAGTCTTTGTGTTTAGTTTTTGATGCAATAAGTTTTACTGATATTATTAGCAGTAACAGCATAAATATTTCTCATATTTTCTAACCTTTTTTTACGATAGTAATTTCAATTCATATTAATGAAACATAAAAAGTGTATTTTACCATTATGACCGAAAACGGGCGTTTCTGATACGAGCACCAGTTTAACAGCCGAGGCGTGCCGGGGTTCATGTAGGAATATATATCGAAAAGCCAATTCATAATAATAGGTTTAGTCCTATGAAGAAAAACAACTTTTGCTCTTCAACATATTGTATCTAAAACAGCTGTTTTTGAAGCAGTATGATGAAAAAGGGTTTTAGACAACCTTTTTTACATAATAGTTTGGCGTCATATAAATTCTAGCTCAAAGGGGGACGTATAACGTAAAGTTAAAAATGAGTCCAAAAAGTTCTAAATATAAATTACATATAAAACCTGATTGGCAACTCCATTACGAATCAGATACGTTTGCTGGTACCGATTTTAAGTCCGTCAATCAAACAACAGTGTCAATGTCTCGCCGATCGAGAAGACCAAGAAGTTGATTTTCATTTATATTTGTTTGGTAACCAGCTATATTATTATTAACATTTCTTTTACCTAAATGTATTAAAAAAATTGCGTCAAAAGTAATGTTGTTATCATTGGTTCTCTTTATTATCAGTTCAAATAGTTTTCCAGTATTTTCAAACTATCTTCCTCAGAATGCACCAACTTATTATCTAGTACGTAAAGATTCTAGTAGTGTTATATTACACCTTATAAAAACAATTGATTGGTATTTCTTCGATAGCCTATATTATACGCTCGAAAGAATTTACTCTAAGTTCATGTCTCATTAATATTAATATGTGGATAGGGTTTAAATAAAAGCATGGCATTTGGGTCATTTAAACTTAGTTTCAAGGAAACATATTATCAGGCTGTTTTTTATCATGCTACAATTAATTTATTTAATATCGTTTCTATAGTTTGAATTTTGTAATTAAATGACAACCAAGTATAGATAGAATCTCATCAGGGTACTCTCGAGAATCAGGCTTACCATTTGCAAGAAACGCTCCGGAGAGGAACGATTATTGTTCAGTCCCAATAAAAGTTTTAGATAGCCAGCCGGGCCATGGAAATTTGCATATAAATAGCCGGCGAGTGAAGGTATGGAACAATCTACATTCATTTATATACTTGATGGGTTTTATTTTTTGGAAGAGAGATTAAAACAATTATTTTACGAATTTCATTTTGGAGTTAATTTAAAACAATTTGTTTCACTTGCTAACAGTTTTGACATGGATATGTCTTTTCACTGGAGTGTGGGGTGTTGGAAATTTGCAGGACAAAAATTTGAAACAGTGACGTCGTTTGGTTAGTGACGTCATATTTTTGTTATAGAACATCTTTTTAGATGAACTGAAACCACTTTAGACATATCAATGATCTAACCTATTCACGACAGGGAAGTAAATACAAATATTTTTTGATTTAAAAATTTGTACAACATTTACGTATATGATTATATACATATAAAGGAGTGATAAATATCCTGCTAGAGATTGAACTCCGTGACAGTACCTCAGGGGTAACACGCTTGACCAGTAAGTCAAAGGTTGCTGGATCGAAACCAGAGGCAGGTGACTCCTGTCAGATCATGAGCGGTCACCTCCGGCTAGCCTTTGTGGCTCACGTCGTTGCGGTACCTCACTGCACACGCCCTAACCACAGCCCTGCCCCATTTGAGATATAAAAACTCTTTCCCAGCACACGGATTTGTAGTCTATTTAGGGGAAAATAACTCTTAAAACTGCCATTTTTTTTATCGTAAACCCATATTAAACTTGAGGAATATTTCATTTGATTTTGATTCACACTCAGCCACCCAGGAGAGACAAGAAAGAGCTAAAAATATCGTTACACTGGCCAGCTAATGGTCCACCATTAACATTCCTTTTCATGAAGTATCATGAACCATGACTGTATGATAATTCTTTCCTGGCAACAGTTGAAGACAAGATAGATCGTTACCTGAGACGACACTCAACGGAATGTCTGATGTGAATCCATCAACAACCACCAGAATTGATGACATGTCAATCGTTCCGACCCATTATAGATTTTAATACACGAATTGAGGTTTCAAACAAATTACTCCATCCCTATCTCAGTTTAGTTAATTATCTCTTAGCTCTGGTGGGGCTCGTTGGAAATTTTGTGCGACCAAAAATTGAAACAGTGACGTCTCATTGTTATAATAACAGATTTTTAGATGAACTGAAAAATCCCTGTAGAATATGTCCAAACCATGATCGAACCTATTTCCCACAAAGAAGTAAAACAACATATTATTTTAATTTTTTTTAAAATACTTTATATTTTATATATTAAGCTTTTCAAGATTAAGATTAGGATTGGGAAATAGTCTGTATAATTATAACAGTGAAACAGGAGTAAACATAATCCTTAAGAAAACCTCTTATTTTTAAAGAATATGATGTTCGTTAATTGAATGGTATTACATTTGATAGAACAAATTATATAATATGTTTGCAGTGTAATTATAATTGTTTACAGGTATGATAAATATTGAAAAATAATATTAATTTAATTGGAAAATAAATATATTACCAAAATCTGTTGTATGAATGAACCTCAACCCGGGTTTGTAATTGTACACATTTCATAGGATGCTGGACTGATAATCCTGATAATTTAAACGAATGGGGTTTCAACAGTTTATTGGGTCAGTAAATAACTGTGAGATAGCGCTTGTGTTGGTTATGGTTGCTGATCCGGCGGTTTGTGAGGGACGTGAACTTTTGGTTATCGCCATCACCCGTCACCAGTCGTCAGTCAGAAAACAACAGTCACCAAGCACCAATTACCATCCACTAGTAACCAGTCAACTATCCGTAACTAACCACCATTTAGTCACATTTCACCAGCCAACTATCCGTAACTAACCACCTGTTAGTCACCTTTCACCAACCAACTGTTCGTAACTAACAACCAGTCAGTCACCTTTCACCAGCCAACTATCCGTAACTAACCACCTGTTAGTCACCTTTCACCAACCAACTGTTCGTAACTAACAACCAGTCAGTCACCTTTCACCAGCCAACTGTTCGTAGCTAACCACCAAATAGTCACCTTTCACCAGTCAACTGTTCGTAACTAACCACCAGTTAGTCGCCTTTCACAAGCCAACTGTCCGTAACTGACCACCAGTTAGTTACCTTTCACCAGCCAACTGTTCGTAACTAACCACCAGTTAGTCGCCTTTCACCAGCCAACTGTTCATAACTAACCACCAGTTAGTTACCTTTCACCAGCCAACTGTTCGTAACTAACCACCAGTCAGTCACCTTTCACCAGCCAACTGTTCGTAGCTAACCACCAATTAGTCGCCTTTCACAAGCCAACTGTTCGTAACTAACCACCAGTCAGTCGCCTTTCACAAGCCAACTGTTCGTAACTAACCACCAGTTAGTCGCCTTTCACAAGCCAACTGTTCGTAACTAACCACCAGTTAGACATCTGTCACTAGCCACAACCACCAGTCACTAGTTACGTTATAAAACTGTTCGTTTTTATTTATTTCAATTTTCAATTATAATTTTTTTATTTTTGTAAGCCTCAATTGCCTATCAATTCATTCCCTTGGGTCCTGTATGGTGAAATGCATACAGATGAATGACGCAGAGGCGTCGGTCACGTCCTCTCTACAGGTGACAGTTCATGACATGACTGGAGGAGCCACCAACGATCTCGGACCAGTGACATTTGTTCTCAAATAGAAACATCTTTATTGCCATACAGCATTTACAGTAATGACATGTGTTTATGCAACGAAACACTATTTAAAATAAAATTATTATTATTATTCGCACGAATACGTCTTAGCTCTATGAGGGGTGTTAGCAAGTTGAACGACCAAAATTTGAAAGATAAGAACAGCTGTTTAGATGAACTGGAAACATTCCATTGAAGACATATCCATGATATGACCTATTTCCTACAGGGAAATAACTACAAAAACTTTGTTTAACAATGTTATCAACACTGTAGTAACAAATTTAACTAGGTATTCTTTCAAATATTGTATAAATTAAAAATAACTCATTTTTGAGTAGTCATGTAAAAATTTAACTAATTGTAAATATTCGATTAGAAAAAATGCTTTATATTTTAAACCGTGAACTAGGAACTATTCTATTCAATGTAGTTGAATAGTTATATTACAGCCCTTATACCTCGAAAAATTGAAAATGAGAAAACAATTAGTTTCAGCAAAGTTTAAAAGTAACTCAATTTTCGTTACTTTAAGGATTTATTTGTACTTACACAACTTTTTTTTCGGACGAATCAGGTATGAGGGCTCTAGCAACAACATTTATCTGTAAGATAAAAATGGTTTTAAAATTACAGCTTTACTCATTTCAACCGGATCAAGGGACAGTCAAGGCATGTTTTTGGTGTTTCTGCAAGGGTGAAGACGACTCTTATGCTATAGTCGCGGTAAGACAGACAAAGTTAACTCATATATACAGTACCTAATCTTCTGGTAATAGGCTTATTACTAGCAAAGTGGAAGCATTTTCAACAGACAATTATAATTTTATTCTTTAATTTTTTTAATTATTTATTTTCTCTAACTAACTTAAGCTTTTCAAATCTGTTTTCGACTAAGAAAGTTAAGATAAGGGAGAATATTAATTATGTTTTCCCAAAAACTAAAATTAATAGAATAAAAATGTTTAACAAAAAGAATATAATTGATCAGATAAAAAACTATGACATTCTATCTTTAATTGACACATATTTGATCAAAATTTATAGTTAAAATAAACTACACTTTATCAAGATTTTCAGATCACATATATACAAGGTTACACAAATGTGCAGGCGATATACAGACAGATTTAGGGAAAAATTCCATTCGTGAAATTTACTGGCATTAAACCATAAAACATGACATTAAACCTACCTATATAGGATTTTATAGAAAATGTGAGGTTAAAAACGTGATAAAGATTTATGAACTAATATCAGATGCATTTTACATAAAATATACAAAAGATATTTCTACAAAGTTCAATGAAACAGAACACCAGAGTGCAAATTGCTTTCCTGCTTTTCTTTTATTCAAGATCCGTCTTAGAAGGGGTTTTATTGTTTTCTATCTTTCGACAGATTTTGTATAAGCAAATGCTAGGGAAAACACAATGGGGAATAATTAATTAACTGTTATAATGCAAACGTAATATTATATCCCAGAAGAGATTTCAGGTAAAAAAGTATATTATTTCTGAACTAATAAAATATTTCCGTAACTACATTCTCACCAATCATAAACTAAAATGTTATCAGACTGATGATAGCAGAGTCACTCTCCAACTTTTTGTCCAGCAAATCGTAAAAGTCTTCTTTGATCTGATCACCTCCATCCAATTTGTTCTTATTTTCTTGTGCTACTTCATGAGACATAATGACTTAAAGTTTAAGAAAGTTATCTTATTTACTTGATAAGACCTTATTAAAACATATTATTCCTTGCAAACCTGCACATTATTAACCAGATAAACAACGATTCAATTTTTACGAAACTTAACAAACTACAATTCATATATTGGCCGTGAACATTTTTATACTATTGCATTTTTATAAGCATCTTAAGGTTTTCCAGTCACAATTAAAACTTTTCCGTTTATTTAATGGCTCATTGTCAGCTAACATATTTATAGTTTTAGACTCTTAGAAATCCAACATAAAAACAAAGGTAAATACCCCCGTCGCAGCAGACCTGCGTACTTAGCGAATTTCCAAATCAATAATAATATACTGGTATAATAATAACAGGTACTTGTGTTCTCTGGTTTTTATATATATAATATATTGATTAGGTCTATTAAATGACCTTGACACACTAATAACTTTGACAAAATCACCACAGGTTGATAAAGATAATCTTGCCCTGGGAGCATTTTTTGTATTCATAAAATATGCAAAAAATGGATGGTATTTTTGTTTCTCTTGTGATCATAAATGCTTGAATGATTATACTTTGTTTTGCCTTTTTTTTGTAGTAGGCAGTCTAAAACAAAGGATGAATAAAAATTAAATCATGGACTAGGAAATTAGTTAAAGACTATTGAACGTGTATGATTTATTTTCTGGATTATTTGTACTGTGTTTACAAAGCGAGATTACACAAAATATTTGTTTTCTTATTATTGCCCTTTTTTTTAAAGAAGTACGTAGGTGTTTTAACCACTTTTCATAAAAAAATCTATTGTTTCCAGGACATTTAAACGTATCTAGAATTATTTATTTACAAGTAAATTAATTACTGTTTATTTTAATCAATTCTCAAGAGCCGTTTTGGGTTATTGTTAAAAAATAAAATGCAAACAGTGCTCATACAGTAGTGGGCTTACAGATAAAATATATTGAAACTTAACAAAATAAAGTTTTCATTAAAAATACCAGGGTAATAACTATTTTTTAAGTTAAAAGAAATTTCAATAATTTAAATTATTGCAATCTATAAGAGTAGGCCTAAAGACTGCTATCAGAGCTCGTCTGTTGATTTAAGACGGTAACAGCATTGCAGGCAATTTGATTACCTTGTTCCCCCTCCACGTCGCACTGGCTTTGGCGAGAACCGACAACAATATTACTGCAGAGACTTGATGCAATCTATGTCAACTGCTTTACACACTACACTTTACAGCACACAGCTGTTCTGTGGGGGGATTGCATTCACAAAACAAAATAAACTCGTCGCTGCAGAACTGCATCCTCAACGAATTTACAAATATTCAATAATAAACTATGTAAATAATTCATGGCTGGTTTTAGCTAACACTGTAGATAATTAAGCTATCACCTTCCCCATCAAACGAGATATAGTGTGTGAACCGATTGAAATAAAAGGCCAGATATCACCATTACAGTTTAACTTTTTAAGTCTTCAAATGAGATTGAGAGAAAATCCAAATTGTTTCTGGACATTGGATTTATCACTTAGTTTTCTTATTTATAATTATTATTACTTGGAAATGTTTTTCTGAAAGCTAAATATATTGAAAATACAAACTACCATCCCACATATACACATAACGACCCAGAGCATCTATGCGATTGAAATAAGTTCTCTACAGAAATCTTCGAGTTTAGTGTATAAAAACATAAAAAACCATCCTATGTTATAGTATTCGAATAATTATCTTCGAAAATTAACTCTATTGCTTGGAACTTTTATATAATTATCAGGAAGCTTTTGCTTTCACTTAGTTATAATTTTCATCAAATGGTTGAATCCAGTGATTATTTTTTCATTACCTCAGAAAGGGTAGTAGTATTAATTCACTGTTGTACGATAAAAATTGAGGTTTAAATACCATTTCAAAACAGAACCGAGAATTACTGATTGCATCATTAGCGCTTGTTTCTTTGTTCATTACTGAGAAACTCTAATGAAAATTAATTAAATTCTTATTTGTTCCAGAAGAAATTCCTTCTTCCCAATTCTCTCCAAATGTTTAAACATCCAACTTCCGTTTACTAAAGTGCCTAATAACAACATTGTTAAGTTTTGTGTTATTTTTCAATTTTGAAATCACCATATTTCTGCTTTTGGCTTACAATTAATGTAAATTTGGAATCGTAATAGAACCCATTTAAAAAGTTGCAATTTTAACATTGGCCTTTTAGAGATCCAAATATTAACAGACGAATAACTAAATATATTTTACTTTAATACATACACTAGGCCTTTGTGTGTCAAGCAACTCGCTCCGCGGACCCACCAGGCTTACTAATGCCGGCCGCACTCTGATGCAGCATTTCACCTCAAGCAAGTGTTGAGAGGCAAAATGTTTCGCTGGATCCTAGCGCTCCGTGTATTTCAATGGGAGCCCGTACACTCATCAAGCAAACGTTGCGAAGCGCCTCGCATTGAAACACATGGGGTGCTAGGACCCAGCAAAACATTTTGCCTCGCAACACTTGCTTCAGGTGAAATGCTGTATCAGTGTGCGGCTGCCCTAAGTCTATGACGGTGGTTAGACAGGTCTACAAGGCTAGTCACCTAGACCTAGTGAAGTCTATGGTGGTGGGCGGCAGCTCCATTATTCTCACTTTGTTTATGGTGTTTACATGCATGCTAGACTCACCAAGTCTGTAGGCGTGGGCAGGTAGGCTAATTAGGCTTCTTAGAACTACCTTAATCAAAACTGTAGAGCCTAGAACGGAACTTTAACCTAACTTGAGAGCTAAGATTCCCTCTGAACTTGACAACCAAATTATAACGCCTTTTGACGTGAGTCGCGAAGTATAACTTTCCTTTGAGAACTTTATGCCTTTCTAATTCTATTAATGGCCACACATTAAAGTATATATATCGTGGTGTTATGCGTCGTATCTCAGACATTGTTACCTTTGAGTACAAATACATCTAACATTATTAAGAAAATTCCAATTAGTTTTGTTGCTTGCAATTATATTGCCATATATATACTATTGCAAAATAATATTTAAAAAATCATTTCAGTGAGTTTCTTATAGAAATAAAGCTATAGCTGTGCTTGTAACAGATCTAGACCCTGAACCACATTTTTCTCTTTTTGAGGTCTCCAGAAATACGATTCGATAGAGACCTCATAATATATACTAAAGTCACCTGAGAAACTCAAATCCAATGAAAATTAATATACATGAATTGTAGTGTATACGAATTATTATAATCTTTTCACGAGTTATTCTTATTGACAGTAGGACATTTATACAAGAACCTCCTTACATAGTTAATTCATTAATCAATGGAAATTCACTCAGTTTGCATGTCTGCTGCTAAGGCGGTTTATAATCGTTACTAAGGCATTTTAAAGGTATTTTCAAAAGCGCACTTTTGAAAATGTAACAAATTTGAAAAAGATAAGTAGTTTATAGCTGAAGAAAAATTTTAGTTATTAAAAGTAAAAATCGCGTAACGACAATAATTTAAATCAAAATCAGTTCAACTTCTTTTTTACATATCCAATGCATACATTATGTCAATGCATTTGTGTAATATATTACTAAAACGTTTTATTTTCGGTCCTGGTTACATAAATTTAGAACTGTATTTTACACGTAATTTAAATTTAAAACCAGTTGTCGAATAACATGGAGAATTCAATGAATGTTTATAAATATCTATAAAACTACTATGATAATATTATTTATGCAGGTGATAATGAAATCTAACACTGAAGAACAGAATAGTTTTTAATTAATTTCAAATCCAATTATTCCAATGCCAATGACATCAGTAATGTCTGGGACATTGATCTGTGATCGGCTCGACAAGTCACTAAGCCGCTTACTCAAATCTCCTTCCCTACATCTGCTCAGGTAATATAATATGGACGAGTCTAGGAATTTTTGCCACTGCACCAATACCATTCGCCATCGCAAGGGGCTATAAAAGTGTCAAAACCCGTGGCCCGGAACTCTAGTGGCAACTGCTGTCATCCCTGGGGGGGATTTTGTTCGTGCCGGGCGGGGTTGAGGGTGAGGGAGAAAGCGCTCTAGAGAAGGGCGAGTGGGGAGGCGGCGGACGAAGACAGACTAAGAATAACAAAGTACAACGTATTATACTCCATTGAAAGTAACCGTCTAAGAACTGTCTGTTGTTTAGTTTGAACCATGTTTAGAGGTACAATATTTTGAATTGTATCGGTCTCATTTAAACCCATACCTTCTTGAGGAAAGAACGATTCATATTTCCTAACATAACCAAATTAGTTGTGATTCATCCTTTAGTTTTAAAGTCGTCCTAAGACAAAATCATTCATACAAGATTCTCTTGATTTTGGTGATTTCAGAGTGAGGGAGGGACTTTAAGGGACAAAAGTGATAATTTGTGGGATTTAACAATGAGGCAGGGATTTTCAGGTAGGAAAGGGAAGAATATTTGATGAAACTGAAGTTGCCAAAAGGCAACTTATAGGTCGAGGGCTAATTAGGGTTCCGACCCTCGGTGGGGGCTGGGCAATAGCCTAAAATCCGTTTCCCAATTTGGACGTATTATAACAATCAATGATTTTAACATATTCCCTTATATTAAACACTAGCCAAAGTACCCGTTCTTCGCACGGGTTAAAAAGACTGAAAGGTGTAGGCTCTACTGATACATTTCAGTTCTTGTTAATTAATAATGATAATAATAATGTATGTATTTTCCAAATTTACATAAAAATCAGAGTTACATAAAAAATTACAATAAAAATGGAAAATTTAGGTACCTCTGTAGGTTGACCTTGTGTTGAGGTTACCATCACGTTCTTAAATATAATTCAAAATCAAAGTTCTTTCCAGTGCAATTAATGACTTCTAAAAACAAATTAAATCACTAAATTAAATTTGCGAGCATTAGAATCGCTCATACAATAAGATAATCATATGAAATATAAATAAATAAATAAATAACATAACCATTGACCAAACAAATGAAAATATAAATATAAATATTTCCCTAGAACAAGAAATAAAATACTCTACACATTAAAACTAAGAAACTTCTTTGCATTTTCCAAAGTAAACAACATATTTTTTACTCTTTTTAAAAAAAAACAAACACACTCTTAGCTGTCTTTATATGGCTAGGCAAACTGTTAAAAACCCTAGGTGCTATATAAGAAAATGAATTCTTAATTCTTCATTGTTTACAAAATGACAAAACACGAGTGTCTACAACATTTCAAAGTAACATTTATCAAATATTGGGAGAGAATAAGGATTAATGTAATAGAGACAGTCGTCGGAAAAAAACTTAAAATCTACCATTCCGCTATTTCAAATAATTTACTAATTTCGATCCAGCAGTTTATCTGAAAAATCAACTTTATTTCTTCTTCTTCCTGAACTGTCAAAATATAGTGCAAACGGATCTTGTCATTAGAAAATGTAAACATTGAAACCTAGGACGGTCACGGCAGCTCTTTCTTCTTCTTCTTCCCGAACTGTCAAATTTTTGTGTTCACAGCTGTTGACATTCAAGTAATTTTATGTTTTCATTCATTGAAAATGTAAACATTGAAACTTAGGACGTTCATGGGGCGTAGCCCGAGAGGATTTTAAGGAAATGAGTATGCCTATGTGTTGCATGATTTTAAGATCTACCTTTCTGTAAAATTTCAAACCGGTCGGTTCAGTATTTTTCGAATTTACTTGCCACAACAAACCCACAAACAAACCCACAAACAGACCTACAGAAACCACCTCTTCTTTATAATATTATAGATTTGCCTGATGTAGGACGAGGATAATCAGAGGCTCTCATGTGAGTCCACTAAACCATGTATCCGTGCCTCACTACTAATCAATCATTCAATAATTTTAGTCTATGTGTTATTCCAGTCTTAATACAATAAGGCACACAATAAAAAACAAATATTGATATTAGTGAATTGTAAATAACATAGTTTTTAAGTACATAGTTTTAGTGGTACCCATGTCAAACCTTTTACATTTCACAAAGCTCTGAACAGTAACTTTCTTTCGGAGACACTGAGTTGGTTGGCAAGAAAAAACTGGGAATTTGGTGTTCTGTTCTTACCCTATCACTTTCCACTACCCCCGACCCCTATCAAACCCCATTTAGTTTTAATTTTTATTATTAGTGAGACGGTGACCTACCCAGGTAGGTATTTTAAGCCGAGGATGAATGAGAAACTAGTTTAAGATGATTGTGGCACGATCTTGTAGTCTTGTTACTGACTATGGCTGGCATGTTCCTTAGACAGAACTGTTAATGGCATATCTAAGGGACTTAAAGTTTAATGTGGAGTCTGAACCACTGCCTCTAAATTACAAACTAGTCTAATTATGAGGATTAACGTAGTGTTCAATAGTGCGGACGTTAATCCATACAAGAGAACACTACTCCCACCGACCATCGGACATAACTATCCACAATTAGTTCGTGACCTAGCTGGATCACAGGATGACGCCGCCATCCCAGTCATGGTTTGATTTGGTTGTGAAGACGTTACCTTCACAACACTACACCCACAGAACATCGCTCACAACTATCCACAATTCGTGACCTTCGAGTCCCTAGATTACAGCACACGCCTCGGTCCAAGTCTTATATCAAACTTATCATCTCATTATCCTCCTAACCAAAACCTTCTTCTCCAGGAGAACAAACGTATCCTCAAGTCCGAACAACGGGTCTCCTCAGTATGACAAACCTCACCCTGAGAAGATGTACCTAATATGGGCCCGGGTTACTGTACAAAATCATAAAAATACATAAGATGAATCACATCAGTTTTTATTTTCATTTGATACACAGGAGCCAAACAATATATGGGTAATATCATTTAATTTCAACAGTGCCACCAAAAAACCGTGTTTAAATTTTTATTAACAGAATGTTTTAGATTTAAAAGTTAAAGAAATGAGAAGCTTGGGTGTTAATTACGTGTTATTCTGGAAAAGCTGAGATTTGAAGCGAAACTTTCAATAACAACAAAACAGCCAGTGGCAAATTACTTTCCGACTGCTGTATTATTCAAGAGCTGTAATGGGTAGCCTTTTATTGTTTTGGCCCGACTGCACTCGAGAGACCCTCATTTCGCCATTGTACAAACTACTCATTCTATGAAAAGAACCACACAACTGCATGACATTGATTTTTTAACAATTTATGTTCTGTTTGTATTTAGATCATTTTCAAAGATGATGACTTTAAATTTACATAGTAATCGACTTATTAACCATTAAATTTCGCCATTTTAAATCATACTCAAAAATATGTAAATAAATCGTCACACACTTTTACACAAAAGTAAAGGCAATCACAAATAAGGCAATCTCTTAAAAATTATAAAGGAAGGCAGACTGACAGAGAGGACCATTATGATGATGTTGACCCTGCGAATGGAACAAGCTAGGGGTGGAAGAAAACCGGACGCAGAATTAGGTGAGGGCAGAGGAAAATTGTTGGTGAGACCGAAACATTTTACAGTTTCAGTGTAAGTTTTACTTACACAATTGCTCACGGGCAAAGCCTTGGCTTGGTAAGTCAAAGATTGCTGGATCGGAACCAGTTTCCAGCACCTGTCAGATCATGAGCGGTCACCTCTGGCTAGAATATGTGACTCACACCAACCTTACCTCGCTGTCTCTAATTCACCGCATGTTATAATATAATGAATACTTGCCAAAGTACCCGTTCTTCGCACGGGTAAACATGACAAAGTAACGCCTGTCAAATATTGGGAAAGGTAAGGACTAACGTAATAGAGACATTCATTGGGAGAAAACTCTAAATCTACCATTCCACTATTTAGAACTAATAATTCAATCACTAATTTTGATACAGCAGTCTATCTGTAAAAGTGAACTGTCTTTCTTCTTCTTCCCGAAACGTTAAATTTTAGAGTTCACAGCTGTTAACATTCAAATATTGTTAAGTTTTCATTTTCTGAAGATGTAATCATTGAAGCTTAAAACGTTCACAGGGCGTAGCCCGAAGGGATTTTAAGGAAATGAATATGCCTATGAGTTGCATGAGTTTAAGATCTAACTTTGAGTAAAAATTTCAAACCGTTCGTTTTAGTATTTTTCGCGTTTACTTTCCACAGTTATGGTGACGTCCTGTAATTAAACTACTTGGAGGTCACGTGTTGTTGATAGTTGTAAGTGGTGGTCGGTGGGTGTAGTGTTCTCTTGTGTGGAATAACGTCCACACTATTGAATACCACGTTAATCCACAAAGACCATCCTCATAATTAGACCAATTCGTAATTCAGAGACCGTGGTTCGGACTCCACGTTTAACTGTAGGTCCCCTAGATATGCCATGAACTGTTGGGCTATTAATTAACAGTTCTGTCTAAGGAACATGCCAGCCTTAGTCAGTAACATGACTACAAGATCGCGCCACAATCATTCTTGCACTCATTTCTCATTCATACTTGGCTTAAAATACCTACCTAATCTATTCTAATTAACAAACCCACAAACATACAGAAACCACCCCTTCTTTATAATATTATAGATTTACTATAGAACGTATCCGGAATGTTTGTGAAACACGTCCCCCTCGCATCCGGATCCTCTGAGCTCCGGTTGGAATAGGACTGTAAGCCTCTTACTCGGCTCCGATCAGCTGGTTCAATACATGTGACTGCGATATAGGGACACTGTTGCACAGTTCAAATAACTAAACACATTAAAACATTTCTTTCATTGCAACTGGGGTAATTTAAGAGTCATTTTAGCTAAATACATTTTGTTAAATTTGCGGTTTCAGGAAAATATATTTACGGAGTATAAAAACCAATGTTACCGAGGTAGAATTTTAATTAATATTGCAAAAACTATTATTATTCATAATACACAATTAAATAAATAAAAAATCATGTAGACGTAATAAAATTGAAAGTTTAATCAGTTTAAGTTTTAATGGAATCCCTTGAGTATTAAAAAATATCCACCCTTTTCATCTAAATAACTACGAGTATATTCTCTTTGGAATATTGATGGATAGGATTTATTAATTATTTGAAAACTTTCATTAATAAGATATTTTAAACTAAAAGTTATTATTAATTACACATTAAGCTACATATTAGAAAATGGTTACAATAAGTACGAATAAAATTTAGGTAAGATTTTAAGGCATTAAAGCAGAAAAATATTTTTTCCTCTATAAATAACCAATGAAATCTGAAATTAAACGTTAACTGTTAATTTTTTAAACATTTTCTATATTATATTAAAAACTCGCATGAGTGACAAATCCAGTCACGTACGGATTTCATATAATAAAATATTTTATCGATAATCTATTTTTCTGATCATCTATATTTAACTTTGTATACGGTTTTATAATTTTTAATTAACAGTGCTGAAGTACTTAAAATTTTGAGTGCAACACTATCCGCAGAATAAGTTTCTACGGATAATACAGCCTGTAACGGAATATATATTTAAAAAATATATTTTCAGGACTTTTATTAAAATGTTTTGATCGTCATAACTTTCTCCATACGAAAGAGCATTGGCAAGCTGTAACGGGCATTTTCAAGATATTTCATTGGAAAGCTAAACTGTAAACTGTAAGTTTGTACAAGGTTCCAAACAGTATTATTGGATTCAATTCAAAGAGAATGTCAGAAGGATTGACTAAACTCGTGGTTTGCGCACAGCAGATCCTCCACTTTATATCGCGCAAAGCCTCCAATCTTCCACTTCAATTGAATTTTTTATTGTATATGATTCAATTTTCCTCTTTATTTTTTATATTAAATGCGTACATTATTTATTTCTTTCACTAATTTACTATGTAACTTATATATATTCAAATGTATGATATTTAACTCGCATATATCATACAAAAAATAGTATGCAATTACATATATCAAATAAAATATAGAGTGAGCATAAACAAACGAATGTTTTAAACCAAAACATGCAGAGTGAACAATGATGTGATTATTATACACCACAACATGCAGGAATAAATAGTTCTGTGAATACTTTACACCACAGTATGTCTTTTGTAGTCCAAATCATATGGGGGATTCATTCAGGTAAAGGTAACAAACATAAGTTTTGCATTGGTTGCATCAAGAAATAAACAGTTTCTACTTAAAAAAAAACAAAGCATCATGACCACTTTAGAGACATCTTAAAAATCCCATTTCTCCTACTAATGTAACTATAACAAATAAAAACAAAAGTGAAACCAACAGCTCTAAATAGACTAAAATACTTAGTCTAAAATATTTATTACGTTACGTAAAAAAACGTAACGTAATAAATAATATACAGTTTTATTCGAGAAATTACATATTTAGGAGCTTAGAGGCATAATCTGTAAAGGTTTTAGCACCGTTTTGACTATATTTGACACATGTCGATTGTTTGCTGCAGTTGTGTACACATCGACTACAATACATAACGGGGAGCCTTGCAACAGCAATAATAGTCTTCTTAGGGGAACCCACAGTGGACAGCATAAAAAAATATGAAGCACAATCTTTTTTTGTATTTTTTTACGACTCTCTGTTTTGGTATGTATATTTTCCACTTAAAACTTTATACAATTTTTTAACCTGTTTGAATTCAATATTATATAAATAATAGAACATGAACATAATATAATGAAATATAACGAGATACATTGTTTTACATTTGGCCACTAATCTAAAAAAGCTTAACAAAGTTAATTTAAATTAAAAATATTAAATATATCTAATATTTGCAAAACATAGGTTCTAGACATTTCTTGAATTTATAAAACTTAGATTTGCGTAAAACTAATTTGTTTTCGACGTCTAAGGATAAAATAGTAACTTAGTTTGGAAAATAAATTAAAGTTTAAAATAATAACTAATTTAACGCCAAAAAACTAAAAAGCATTGACCTTGCCTTACATAATATACGGATACAATAATGTGGGGAATGCTTCATTATTCATGCTATTGTAACACTGAATAAATAATGAAACACAAAATAAATTAAATGTTGTATGGTGTAAAAGTAAACTCATTCATGCGAAAACTCCCAATTTTTGTTAAGAGTATTAGGAAACCTAAATTAATTCTTAAAAATTGTGCACCTGACAAAAACACACACTTCCTTCCGTGCTCAAACTGTTACGCTTCACAGTCAACCCACTGCTATAACCTTGAAGTTACACTTTAATAAACTTTACTGTAAAAACTGTACACCCCATTTTTTTAAATCATTAAATTGATAAGGATTCATACTAAAAATTTATCAAAACAAAATAATAAGGCAGCTAGGTAATTTAATTAATTTATTATAAAAATACCATAGAAATGAGTAAAGTGCTCGTAGTTGTGCTGTTACAAGAAATAAAACAATATAAATTTTTCATCATAAAGCACTAGAACTTAACTTTATGAAGCTGTATACTAAGCTTTATAAAAATGTGCAGAAACAGCCAACAAGTTATTGACAACTTGATGAGTCCATGACAATATAATATTTCGCAAATAAAATATTCACATTCCTTTATAATCATAAATATTAATATTCTATTATGCGCATTATTTTATTTTATGAGATGTTCATGATTGTTTAAATGCAAAATTAATAATTAAGTTAATTTTGCTACAGAACACAACTTTCTACTTTATAACACATCTTTATTTATTTTCAAAATGTAAGAGAGTTAACGTTGTTTGGTTTCACAGAGGAAACCCTTAATCCACAAATATAATTAATTATTTAATTTTTTGGACTCGTCATCTCTCGCCGTACTGTTGATGATTTCCAATATTGAGTGATTTCTCACCATGTGTTTTAGATTCGAAATAAGTATATATAACGGTGTTAAATTTTGTATGCGTGTTCGATGTGTATGAATAGATGATGTTTATAAAAAATAATGATAAATAAACCCCCGAAAAACGTAGGTTAAGTAGAGTAATGTAGATTCTAATTAAGGTCACTTGATAACGGGGGGAGTTTCCTTACCTCCAGAAACGTAGATTAGTTAAACACTTGACGGGGAAGGAAAAGTCCAAAAATTAAATAAATAATTATAAATCCTCCGCTATCATGAGTTAAAGAAACACACGTTTCCTTCATGTTGTTATGTTGTATGTGCAGTGTTCGCGGTCCAGGCATATCTATGCCATTATGAGACGGAAACATTGAACTGCAATGACGGAATGACCTGTAGACATTGCACCCACACGGGCCTGCACTGCTTCAGCGATGATGATGACGATCCCAGCTGTAAACTGATCTACAAGCCTGGCAGTCCTGATAGTCCTGAGCAGACGGCGCCAGCTGCGAGATAACTCAGATCTGTGGACCTTCTACATTAGCTACGAGTTTTTACATCATTAGAACCTCTGAAAATAACAATTTTGTTTTTTTAACCCGCATAGTTTTAACAAGTATACAAATAGATGATTTTACAATTAATTAGTCAAACCACTATGTAGCCCTGTACACGGCTATCCTGTAATCCAGATACTTGGAGGTCACGATTTGTGGTAATTATGAGCGGTGGTTGGTGGATGTAGTAATCCGTGGGGTGTATTAACGTCTACACTAATGAATACTAGGTTCATCCGCCAAGACCATTCTTATAATAAGATCAGTTCGTACTTCAGAGGTAAATGTGGTTTGGATCCTACGTTAAACTGTGTCCCTTGGATACCAATGGCTGTTGGACTATTGATATAAGTCCTGTCTAAGGAGTCACAATCATCCTACGCAAATTTTTTATTCATACATGACTTAAATAGTTCCCTGGTAAATGGTAATAGTAATGGTGATAGTAATCATGAAAAGGTAAATTGTTAATTGTTTTACCATGTTTGACCAATTTTACAGCTATGAATATTACTTAGAAAATTACATTATGTGAATTATTTTATATTTCTAACCTCAAACCAACCTCGTTAGTTAACTTAAAAAATGTTATGGCAAATTATCGAATCTTCTACATCATTTGTTGTTCTTTCATGGTTTTCGGTATATTTTATATACATACACATGTTAATATTTTTTGAAATAAAACTTAAATGAACAATGGGTTTAATCAATGTTTCTTCTATTTATATGTAATTATAAGTAAAATACGAAAACCGGCCTTGCTGTAATGGGATGAAAGTATCGTTCCAATTAATAGTAGTCTCTCACCATTTTCAATATGCATTACAATACTCTCTCAGACTTGAGTATTGGTTCACATGGAAAATCCGAAGAAATAAATTGGAATTGTGATTGGATGTGGCGGGTGATATCTTAAATATTGGGAACTAAATCCCGGTCACACAAAACGGGAAGGGAGATCTACTCTTTTCAATTTCAGACTTTTGCCCGATAATATTGATTTTACATATTTGTTGATTTTAAAGCAACTAAAATTTGATTTACAGAAATTATTAGCCTCGTGTTTACTTTCCAGTATTTTTACTGACCTAATAACCTTTTTAAAGTAGGCTGCTAATTTTTGAACCATGAATATTTACGTGAATGACATTAGTAGTAAGAAGACCAGCGTTGGTGTGTTTAAGTCAGTTGTGTTGTTCAACACAAAATAAACATAAAACACACGGCTAAAAAAAACGTAGGTAAAGAGTGAAGAAATTGTATAGTGTGTATGAAATAGAGTAAATGATTTATTATTTTACACTTTTAATTTAGATAAAATATACGTTCATATACACCTGCATTAGGGGAAGGTTGAGTGTGATTCTGCATTAATTATACCTAAGTATACTGATGAAATAAAACGATTCAGAAATCGTTCCATGAACACAAAAACAGCTGGCCTGCCAAATATATAATATTATGTTTTATTCCTGTTCTTACTCCCATTAATGCCGTACTCCTTTATTGTAATTGAAATATTTTTATGTCCTAGTGAATCTTCAAGTCCGAAATCTCTGAATATGTTATTTTAAAGTTTTCAGAATAAAGCATTGGCTATTTTTTTTATCTTTAATCTATAGATACACTTTTCTCGCAATTAAAAGAGTCTGCTTCAAAAGGTAATTCAATTCAATTCGTTTATTGATTATACGTATAAATAATTTAATTACAACACAGTTATATATTTATAAAATCCATAGTCAAAGGTAGTAGTTTGTTCAAATTTATCCTTTTAATACCTTGGCATAAATTTCCCCTGAGAATGCGAATAGATCCTATTATGAAGTGAACTCAAGTATGAGGCAGAATGGGTCCCCAGGGAAAGTTTTAAGTAAGAATTTCTTCACTCTCAACTTCACTCCCTATACTACAAACTATTTACAGTTATATGTTTAATTTTAATTATTTAATAATATTATTATATTATAAAATTAATTTGACAAACTAAAGTATTTGAACATAAAATAAAACATTTTACAACTCGTATTTCCAATGTAAATTAACATTTTAGTTCGACTATAAAGTGGAAATAAGTCACAGTATTGTGGAACATTTACTAGAAAGGACCCAACAGTTTGTAACGAATCTATTGATGTTCTAATTATTGTTTATTTATTTCTGGATTCATACCAAGAGCTATGATCGTGTCACAGCTGTTTTTCACAAAGAATGATCGTTTACACTAATGCTCGAAACATGCCACATTATCCCTTCGTTCATCACGATATGTATCAACAGGATTAAATCAAACGCAGCGTCGAAATTCATCACGTTTTGAGCGTCATCCGATTGAATCAGAGTGAATGATTGATTGTCTGTTTTGATTAAAACTCAGTCATGGATCGCCCTGTTATCAAGGACATTAAAGCTGCTCCTGCGATTGTTCTACCAACCTCCTCCTGCAACGTCTGCCTTGGGTATTCATCTGTCTCTCTCTGGTGGGTAGTTTAAGCGTTGGGGAATTGTGTCGAGTGTAAAGCGTGTGATATGTGCATCGTTGTTCCTGATAAAACAGCTGATTCATGTCGTAACATGATCAATAAATAGCATCCTAGTCAACAAGGGCAACTGAAGGTCAACTGAGTTCATTAGTTTTATTACAATTAACTTATTCTGTGCACTTAAACAGAATAAGTCATCCTGTAATCCAGCTACTTGGAGGTCACGAATTGTGGATAGTTGTGAGCGATGGTCGGTGGGTGTAGTGTTCTCTTGTGTGGATTAACGTCCGCACTATTGAATACTACGTTAATCCACAAAGACCATCCTCATAATTAGACCAATTCGTAATTCAGAGGTCGTGGTTCGGATTCCACGTTAAACTGTAGGTCCCTTAGTTGCCAATGGCTGTTGGGCTATTAATTAACAGTCCTGTCTAAGGAACATGTCAGCCTTAGTCAGTAACAAGACTACAAGATCGCGCCACAATCATCCTACAATCAACTCTCATTCATACTTGGCTTAAAATACCTACCTTGTGGTATGGTCGCCATTTCAATAATCTAATCTAATCTAATCTAACTTAAACGGCATAAAGTTTTTCTCTAGTATATGCCAGATGGGGATTGTGGATATAAAATATGGTTATTTGGTTTGGACATTCCCTTGTGTGGATTAACGTTCGCACTATTGAATACTACGCTGATACTCAGTTTATAATTCGGAGGTGATATTGCGTGGTTCGGATCCCACGTTGAACTGTATTTTCCTCAGATCCCATTGGCTGTTGATCTATTCCTCTGTAAGAAACATGCTACAAATTGGTCAGTAATTAGACTACAGATCGCGCCACAATCATGTTACAGTCGTTTCTAATTATTAGTACTTGGCTTAAAATACCTACCACGGTAGGTCACCATTTCAGAATTGCAATAAATAAAAATGTTTGTTGTATCTGGTAAATGGTCCGTCACATTTTCTGCGTATTTCATAGACAAATTCACTTCGATTAGCTCCATCCACGTTGGTTTCGTGATCCACATCCTGTTACGTCACACACGTTTGAGTCGAGAGAACGCAAATGGTTTAGATAACACAAAAGGTTGCTCCTCTTGTGTGTTGTCTCTTGCGACAGTTTTATATGTCTAAGGTTAAGTGCAATAAACCAAACTACTTTAAATTCTGGTTCATTCCTTTGTATATGCTGTTACATTAACGTTTCAAATGTATCAGAATATTATTCTTCCAAAATAATTACGGATAAGTTTATTCGGTTTATTGCGAAGTGTAAGTCTAAAATCAAAGTCTGAATTAGGAAATAAAAACTTTTTCATCCATTTATATTACTGCGCTATTCTCATAAGTATGCTTACAGCCAGTATTTGACTCTCGGATGTGAAATTTAGACGGTCAAAGTTTGTGCACATTCAAAATGAAACAGATTAGAATATTCTGATTAGAATCTTCTTTTGTAGAATAAATATTTCTCTCTTAAGTCGATTACAATGTCTTTACAAAGAAGACAATCTGAATATTTTTATACAGGCTTTATCATGTTGGTTTCAAATCAAAGTTTATTACTGTACTATTTAAATTTATACTATGTTATACTCTATGCCAACTAACTCTTTGTATTGGAAGTTACAGAGTGATGCTTAGTAAATATAATATTACAAAGTATACTTTAAAGTTCTTATAATATTATTAATTTTAACACAATTAAACTCCTAAACTAAATTTTCAATTTTTGTAGATTAAATTTAATAAATTATTTTAATAGATTAGATTAGATTATTGAAATTGCGACCAAGGTATATGTTAAGGTGTGGATTTTAAGCCAAGTATGAATGAGGTGAGGATTGAGTGTATGATGATTGCGATGAGATCTTGTAGTATTGTTACTGACTAAGGCTGATATATTCCTTAGACAGGACTGTTAATTAATAGCCCAACAGCCAATGACAACAAAGGGATCTACAGTTAAACGTGGATTCCGTACCACTGCCTCCGAATTACGAATTGGTCTAATTATGAGGATGGTCTTTGCGGATTTACGTAGTATTCAATAGTGCGGACGTTAATCCATACAAGAGAACACTACACCCACCGTCCATCGCTCATAGCTATCCACAATTCGAGACCTCTAAGTAGCTGGATTACAGGATGACGCCACCATCCCAGTCAATAAAGTATCTCGAACATAAAAACATTAAATTAACGAAATAAAATTAATAATGATTTTCAACTTGAGGAAAGGGCCAGTTGAAAATGAATTATTGCTTGACGATACCTAAATTATGTAAGAAGTATTATAGCCTTCTATAATATATCTCGTTGGCTTTTATGGGACACCTGTAACGATTAGCTAAGTGAAATATAATGATCATTAATACTAGAGATATATCGTAACATTAGACTTCATAGCTGCCGGGTAATATTTCATATATGCTTGGAGATATTTACTACTTTTTAAAACTAATAATTTGATCACGTAGCCATAGTGTAAGATGCCAGCCATTGGGTCCACTTTAAATAGCTATTACAAATCATTTCGACCTTACATGATTTAAGAATTGGATAAAAATTTAAAAATCTTAAATTTATCAGACAAAGTTTGTGTGTTGAGTGGAACAGCTGTTTAGCCCAGATATTGTAAACACGACTGGTGCCACGGTTTGGATGAAATGCCAGAAGCTACAAGCAATTTCTATACTATTAGTTTGTCGGTTGAAAATATTATACAATAGGTGTTTCGAATGAACCTATTTTTCTTCGACGAAAACAAAACTTTAGCTGACACAGTTATAAGCTTATCCCCTAAAGTTCCGACTAGCAATATATAGTTATATTAATGTATGATATTTAATTGAATTTGATTTAACATTATTATTGCAAATTCTATAAACATGTTGAATATAAATTTAAAAATTTGCATAACTTGTTAAATACTGCGAGCTAAATTGAAGTAGCATCAATACGAGATTTTCACGAAAAAACGTTGGTTGAAGTTTAGTACAGTAAGATCAAGGATATACCTTTCTAAAGAACATTTTCTAATTTATTAAAATTATGAAAATGGTTAGAAACTAAGTTTAAATTTTAAGTAATAAACTCTGGATATTTTATCCATTAGGATGTTTTGTTAATGAATGGTTTGTTTTCAAGCATAGTTAAATATTATTTTAACTGAAAGAGTTCTTGACTAGGAATAAAGAATAAGTTTAAATTTGTTTACTGATTCGTGCAATAGGAAATTCTATTATAACCTTAGGTTTTCATAAACATTAATTGGACTTTTTTACGGGGACTACTGCAGCGGTTTACATGTCATTAGAAATATATATATCTCATCCCTATGCATTGATGGCACATATCTCACTTATATCCATTGATGACATATATATCTTATTCTTATCCACCGGTGGTTTGTGTATCTCATCCTTATGATGGCACTTATTTCACCCATATTAACCCCATTGGTGACAAATATTTCATCATTATCCATTGATGAATTGTGTACCTCATCATTATCCATTGATGACCAATATCTCACCATAATCCATTGATGACCAATATCTCACCATAATCCATTGATGACCAATATCTCGCCATTATCCATAGATAACCGATATCTCACCATTATCCATCGATGACCAATATATCACCCTTACCTATTGATGACATATTTCTCATTGATGTTTTTGTAAAAGATACGTAACTATTGGTGTTCATAATTTAAAAGTGAATATGATCTCTAAACATTTTCGTTCCGTGTTCCTGAAAAACATTTAAGCAATTGTGAATTTGCTGATATGAATTTTTAATATCCCACTAATGTGATGTATATGGGATATGTAATATTGTCGCCAAATTTCAAAATTTGAGTCGTCAGTATACTCGGTTTTAAGTCGTATAAATTCCGTTTGGGTTTCCTCAGAAAGTGGTGATGTCTGTCAGTGTGAGTAGTTGAATTCTTAGGTACATATAAGTCTTATCTTCAGGCTTTTTTAAATTTAGATTTTTAAAGGTGGTTTACCAAAACACTCTAATGGCGTGTGCTTAAACGTTATGGTCATAGTGGTTAAAGTCTCAACTACAGTAGTAGGACAATTGTCTGAAAAATGACTACTAAAAGGTTATGAAGGTATTGTAAAAATACATCCTTTAGATCTTCTGACAAAAGATAAATTTTTAAAATAAAAATCTAAATAAGAATCTAAAAAACTAAATAACTTAGACTCGTTAGCTATTAGTCTACAACTAATAGGTCTAGAGACATGTTAGATTTACTGTCTACGGTAAATAATATTGGTATTTCTAAGAGCACGAAAAGTTTTTTATTGGTATTACTAATAATATTTACTCCTATTTCTCAATATCGTTATGAAACTTAGTATGCTACATAAGATAAAACAAATAAAATGCGCTCTAGAATTTTGTTAATATCTTGATGGTTTAAGTTGGGTACATCCAGCAATTTTGTTTCAAATGTTAGGAAGCAGATGTGCGAGGGAGTTGATGACTACTGTTAAAGCGACAGATTTGTTAAATTAAATTTTTAACAATCATCTTAGAAAACGTTTGTTTAGTAAAGGACGTTTGTTTTGGTTATTTTTACTGGGAATAAAGTATGTGTCGAGTCAGTGATACCGTTTGTTGTAGCTAAGGTTTAAAATGAACGCCGATTTCCAGATGATAATAATGTTGACATATTACTTCATATCAACTACTATCTTAGTATCGCGCTTCCTGAACGATCAAGCTGAGAATAAATTTATCATTTTTATCGTCTCATTTATTCTCTGCATGGCTGTCATATTAGTGAATAACACACGATAAGTTATGTGTTGTAAAGCAATTTTGGGTAAGTGCATTTTTATATGGTAATAAATTACTACGGGATTCTTGAGGTTTCTAGTTAAAATATATACTTAATGAATAATAATGAATTCTTCCCATTTCATACAGTCACAACCCACTAGGTTTAAAATGCAGTATGAATAAATCTGTTCGGTTCTGGTGTTTTTAGCATTATTTGGGGATGTCAAAACAAACTTAGTCCCAGGACTGGGTGTTAAAAAGTTTGGTGCTTGTTTAATAACAAAAATTATATACAAAAATATAAGTTACGGCTGATTGAGAATGTTGAATAATTCTATAATGTAGGGTAAAATTAAATTTTTTGAAATATTTTTCCGTTTCCTTTTTCCTGGAAAAAGTTGATGGCAATGTTTTTCATATTATTAGTCGTGAATTCCAGAGGTGTTCGGTGGTGATACATTTGTCTTGGGGCAATTAATTAGCAAGTCAGAGATGGCTTTAATTAAACTGACGCTTGTTGGAACAAACGGTGGGAAATCAGCAATCCGGCTCATTCACGTGAGTTGCATTAGTCGTGAATATTTCTTAAGAAACTGTGATTTATAAAGTTGTGAAGACATGTGATAATTAAATTAGTTTAATGTTACTGAAGAATTTATAGCGATTGGTAAGCTGTTTTTTACAGTTAGCTTGTAATGTGAACAAATTATAGTAGCATTTAACTTGGTTTGCATAAAACCATAAATGCTTCTTACATTTGTCAGAAACCATCAGTCATTTCGATATTTAATAGTTAATTAAAGTTTCATAACCTAGTAATAGAGTTATGCATTTACTTTCACCCACGTATTAGTTAGTATAAGAATAATATTGCTAAGTAAAATAATGGAAAACTTTGTTGGTTTGATAATGTAAACCTATTTTCCATTACAATATATATCCCTTGTGGCCCTTAGAGCTCCATGGTCTTATAGGTGAAATGATTTGACATGATATCCATGTAGCATATATTTAATAACGATTTAATGTGCTATTTAGGAAAGTAATAACGTTGGAAAATAGTAGTAGGGAATACAGGTTCCAATAAAATAGTTGAACGGTAAATATGGCGCCGATAGCAGACGACGTTTGTGCCGAGCCGGCGCCAGGTGCTGACGTCATCATGACGACGCCGTGCCGCACCGGCCTAGGTAAACAACATCACATGAATATGCTCTTTAAAGTTTACCTATATTCAAGTAACGTCTAAAAAGTATTTCTTATAGCATTCAATCTATGTATTCTAACACATTCATTCGCACCTATTATATTATGTTTGTTTTTGTAAACATTTTCTAATTTAAGTTCTTAGCCATAGTTGTTTTGTGATCCAATAGTTGTTGCTATTGTTGAATACGCTGTGAAAGTATTTTGTTTAGTAAGAAGGCTATAAAATGTAGTCGATCAAGAAGTATTACTGAAAATGTACCATTGTGCTTTCAGATTGATATAGCCTATGGCGTGCACTTTTGGGGAAGTAGCCCTGATGCAAAAATAGACTTTATTTTGCTGTAAAGAATTATTAGATCGATTTCGAAACAATACTACCTAGCTTCATGTGCATATTTCTTAAAACCACTCTAAATTTTAACCTTGCAATATCTTTACATTTTTGAAACAACCATAACAGTTAATTCAGGACAGGAAATCACCCCAATATTTTATTCAAAACTATAACGTTAATAGCATTGATTCAAGGCCGGAGAGTAATTATGTAAATTACTAAGGTACTAATTAAGATAAATTTTTACCTTAGATTATTTCCAATAACAAGAGCAGTCCGTTTTATTGATGCATCCAAATTTTTAACAGTTACCGAAGGTACCAAGTCTTTGTATAAAATTTAAGACTTAAATTCTCTTAAATTACAAGGAACAAAAACTAACGTACACGACACGTCTTCCAGTGGTAACACTACTTGTAACAAGTATTTTAACACATTGACAGCTAGTAAAATTGAAGGTTTTCACCCAGGAGCGAATACGTGGCAGACTGCGTTGTTTACTTAGGTTGTCAGATGTTCCTCCAGGAGCCATCTGCAGCGCGTGAGCTGCAAGCGGCGGGAATGGCGATTTACTATAGTATGTCCTCAAGGGGCTGCTGATTAACCTTACACGAAGACGTTTTACGTCGTCCGCCATTTGCCTATGGATCGGGAGCGTTTAAAGCAGTTTTTCGCATTCAATGTTGTGCAACTTGCCAATCAGAAACTCGTAAGAATCAATTATGTAATGATAATACATTCCCACAAAGTTATATATCAATACAAATGACTATGAGTATAATCTGAGATGGTGGTTCATATTCCTAAATGGTTCACTCGATAAAATATTTGCATCAAGTGGTTGAAGACTCTTGTTAAACTATGACCAGGTTCATGTAGCTCGAATTTGACTAATCCGCGAGTGTTCCCCAATTAAGTAAACATACCAAA
This sequence comes from Nephotettix cincticeps, assembly GCA_023375725.1. Lineage (NCBI taxonomy): Eukaryota > Metazoa > Arthropoda > Insecta > Hemiptera > Cicadellidae > Nephotettix > Nephotettix cincticeps. Next base: position 1,006,863 of record CM041786.1, on the reverse strand, counting down.
GATATTTTAGTGGACGACTCAGACTGTTTTGAATTGTTTCCCGGAAAAGGGCACGTCACGTATGATAGAAAAACAAAGTAGAAACTTGTTAAATTATTACAATATGTTTTAAAACATTGCTTTGTGGTAAGAGGAATGAGAGATCTGTTTGTAGAAATAAAGGTTTTTAATGGGATATATAGCCTAAGTAACTCAATTTCACAGCATATTAACCTGCGCGGCAGCGCAATACATGGGCGGCTGATACATTATTCACACTCTAAGCCGATTTCACCCTCTCTGCTACTTAAAAGTGCTCTTCGATCCTTTTCCTCTCCTCGATTACTTCCCTTGTTCGCGTTCAACGTTTGAAACCGCTCTTTAAAGTTTATGTCTCATTAAATCACTTTATTCTGATGATAATTTAATAATACGAGTACGTTGTATATTTCATAAAATAGTCAGAAAATAATTGTTCTATTGACTAGAGTTTGTGAAACTCAAGTCAGAATCAGGTTTTTCATTTTGTTTTAATATTTTTTTTATAATAATATAGAGAAAAAATACTTCCATCTCAACAGACCTGCTTCCTCAGCGAATTCCAAATTGTTAACAATGGCCTAACGAAATCATTCAAGCCTTATTTTTAGATATTTTACTCAATCGTGAAATTCCACTGCGTAGAGATAAAGTGTATTCTATAAGAATAGCTATAAAGACCTATAGCTACTTAAGAATTTCTTTAAAAATAGTTATCACTCTTTTATTATTTGTAGTAAAGTATAATTGGTCAACATCTAAGGGGGTATTTACACAATTGCCTGGCCCTGTAGGCTTTACCTCAGTAACGGTTTGATATAGAGTAAAGATTCAAAATACCAACTGTTTTGTTTTTGAGCTGGTTCTAATGGCTCTAAGAAACCCCGTATGTTTCGAAAAAATGATCTGTAAAATAAAAAACACAATTTCTGGGTACATCCCCCTTAAAACTCCTTTCAATTGTGCAATGTGCCTGTTTTTGGAACGTAATCCCACAAACCATTCATTATACATAGTGGCAAATTTCATAAAGACTTTTAAGCGAGTTATTGTGTATATATACACAATATATATAGCTATGTATAAGATGGTTTCCGTATACATAACAGTATGTATGTACAGTTTTCGAACAAATGGTATGTTACATCTGGGACCCAGAAAACGAAAAAAATGATGTCAGGAATAACTCAGCTCACTACAGGAGAAACTAATGATTTATACCATAGTCGAGGAATACATCCATCGAAAATACAAGATTATACAAACTACTAAGAGCAAGGAATAGGTTAGCCTGGGATTATAACAAACAACATGACTAATGTTGTGCCCACGTCTAACCGTAATTTATCATCAACATTTTCTTGCTCATTTTTTACTCCGTAATGAAAATAACTAACGGTTATTTGCGATAGAAACTCTGTGAAGCATGTTTGCCACAAACATTATGAGTTTGGAGTTATAGTATAACATTTGAAATGCAATGAATCAATGAATTAAAAGTTTTCTCATTAAAAAAGTCCAAAACTATATTAATTAAAATCGTTCGGATATATAAAGTAAGCTTATTTTGTATTTTTTTATAGATAAACTTTATAAAGTAAGATACAGTATTATTATTAATACTATACAAGGGCAATTATTCTAAAGATGGTGTACGTGTCTGTGTCAATATTTGGCCTAGCTTTAGATTAAGTGTTTGTGTACCCTTTAGCTTTAGTCATAAGGTGTGCATATGTATTGTGTATGGTGAACATATTTATAAAATATAAACTTACCTTATATAAGAAATGATAAAATAATAATTTTAGTTTAGGTGTTTATTACACTTAGTAATTTGTAAATAGTTGAAATAAACTGTATTTTACGCCTAATAAACTGTATTTTTTATTAATAATGTAATGTTAAAGTTTAACTTGAGTTCATATATATCAAACATAGTCCACTTATGTAGATACATATTTTTACGACCCGCGGATATATCCGCCTACTGTCCGGGAAGGGTTAAGTTTTGTACTTTTCATCGGCATATTTAGATTGTTTCTAATTGTAATCATAACGTCGCTGGTTCTATCTGGAACTAGACCCTGCTGCCTTAAACCTTTGAAAAGTTATTAGAGAATACAAAAATTAGTTATAATCATCAAGTTACAATACAATCATTTTTATTTATTTGCAATCCTAGCTTCAATAAACAAATGGATGAAACACGCAATAGTATTATAACACTCAATGATTAATAATTACCGATTATAAGTTATTGTTTGTTCTCCCTTACATGTCAATTACATTTTTTTTGTCTACTCGTATAGCCTACCAAAGTACACACGACCAAGTTCCCTTACTGTTCTAATACAAGCACATTCATCTACATCATTCGGTGTAATTTCTAATTCGGAGTCAGTATGTAGTTTCACATCTTCTGTAACACTGAGAATGTAGATTCACAGAAGGTGTGAAACAGTGAATGTAGTTTTACGGAAGATTTGAAAATAGCCCAGAGTTTTGGTAGTCCGAACTAATTATTGGAACCAAACCCTGTTCGGATTACCGAGTTGTTGACACATAAAAACGAACAATGATAAAACAGTGTCGTCTATAGGCCTTCTTTTTACGCGATCGCGGTTATTGCTGGAGATAAATTCAATGTTCGAAAAGTAGTTCAGTGAAAAGCGATGATAAAGAGTCGTACCGTGATGAATAGAGAGTACTGTGAATGTAGGTAGACATCGACCTACGCTATCTCTAGCAAAATTGTAATGCTACATCCACATACTTGTTTATGAGACGATGGACAATTTTGCATCGGATTAGATTAGATTATTGTAATTGCAACCTACCCGAAAGGTATTTTAAGCCAAGTATGAATGAGAAATGAGTGTAGGATGATTGTGGTGCGATCTTGTAGTCTTGTTACTGATACGTCCCTTAGACAGGACTGTTAATCAATAGCCTTACAGCCGATGGCAACTAAGGGACCTACAGTTTAACGTGGAATCCGAACCACGGCCTCTGAATTATGAACTGTTCTAATTATAAGGATTGTCTTTGTGGATTAATGGAGTATTCAATAGTGCGGACGTTAAGCAACACGAGAGAACACTACATTCACCGACCATCACTCACACAATTCGTGATCTCCAAGTAGCTGGATCAAGGGACACGCCACGGTCCGAGTCAGGACAGGATTTATTTATTACGTCAAAAGACTATAACTTAAGTGTTATGATTGAGATTACATCGCTTTAATCTTTTTAATTTAAACGCAGTAACCTTTTCCCCATTAGGTAGTTCGGATTAGCCGGTCGTTCGGATTATCAGGACTCTGGTGTAAATACTTACTCTGAATGTGAAATTGCACTTAATTATATAGATAAATGTGCCTGGGCTAGCACGGTAAGGGGTCTTGGTCGTATGTAGTTTTTTTATTGACAAAATAAGTCTCTTCCAGCGTCTCCCTCCTAAAAACATACCACTTAGGATAATATACAAACATAAAACTAGTTCTAATGTATTGAATGTAAATGGTTTATGATAAAGACACGTCGGGACTAGTTTAGTCGAGTGATGCGAAGTTGTCCACTCAGTTTGACCCACTCAGCATGCCAGGCGCGGCTCCAGTCTGGTCGGCCGCATGGATCTCACGTACTCCCGGAGATGTCTTTGGCTGATGGTTCAAGATTGCGTCTGTCACAACCTCCTTCGATTGGAACTTTGTTTTTTAACTATCATTAAACTTAAATATTTACGTAATGGGATATAAGAACTCAGATAAACCCAGTCTTGGTCACACTCCAACTAATTTATTAACACATTTTTGGATTCGTTTTAAACTGGACGTAGATTGAAAACAAAAATTATATTGCATTGTGAATATTTGAACAATAATAGTAACGATAGAAAGGGTTCGAACCTTTTTTTGCCCCGTGTGAGTCGTTAGTTTGAACTTGTTTTAACGTTGTGAAAAACGCAAAATTATTTCACAATTTACTTTCTTTTCTTAACTTTAGAATTTTTATTACTTTAAATCCAACGGAGTAGTAGCCAGGATGCTAGTGTATTCAACTTCGAACTTGAATACAGCGACAGAGACTCAACATTTCCATTTTCACTAATTTGCTTACACGTTCTAATTGCTCTATGTGTAGTTATGGTCACTAAAATAAACACCAAAGAGGTTAATTATTGTTTAAGGTAGTGCAGTTAATTATCTATACTAAGAAACAGATAATTTTTCCTAATACGCAATTGGCCCAGTTCCCTCACAGGTATGCCTACTTCTCTTGCTTTGGTCACTATACGAAACTCATGGAAGTAGAGAGACGAAGATAGCTTGATGGGTAAACATGTTCCCCCGCAGGATCAGGGGACGACGACGGCATCTGGCGCCCGCCCCCCTCACATCCCAGTGACGACGCCAGGCGTCGCGCCACCGTGGCGCTACCAGTGGCGCCATTCGAAACTGTGCATCCAACCTGGAGCCTTGGAAATATACTAGCACATCCACGTAATCAAACTTTGTTATTGGCAACATCAAAATTATATTATTTTTGCAAGATAACTTTACATCCTATCTTTCAGGATCAGAGTATTTTAACCCAACTTAAGTCTAAAGTTGGGTTAAAATACTCTGATATTGAAACATAGGATGTAAAGTTATCCTGCAAAAATAATATAATTTTGATGTATAATAATATAATTTTGAAGGTAAATAACCTATTAAATAATAGGTTATTTACCTTTGACCTGCCTTGTAATGCACGTAGTCTAAAATAAGGCAGCGTGATTTTACGAATCATTTCCTCATTCTCAGGCACGTCAAAGGTTAAATAGTTTAAACACACTCATACCAAAACCGACACTGATAGTCCTCTTTTAGACTATTGCACGTGAATCATAGGACGGACCTAAGGTAAATAACCTATTAACTTTCACCTAAATAACGTCCCTATTATTGACAAGGGAAGTGTTAATATACCCTCGTGACTAAAATGTTGCAATGTCAATGACCTCAACATTTTTGCACGGCTACATGTCATATCAATATTACACAGCGGATTTCTCCAGAGTACATTGTCAAGGGGAGTGTCAATATACTCTCGTGACTGATATGTTGCAATGTCAATGTCCTTTTTATTTCAAATTCTGTTTGAAAATACTGATAAAATATTGGATTATTTAAACATTTTTTGCAAAATGCCGTTGCTATGCTTTTAGATGTTCATTTCAAGTTAGAGTGCATCAACCATGAAATTATGAATGATATTGAAAATAAAGAGTTTTTTACGTGTTTTGTTTTTCCTTTTTGCAAAATTACAAAAACAATAATTATAATTGATAAAAAGTTACAAAACTAATATTATATTTCACTTAATCATTTATAAAGTTGTGCTTTCTGTTTCTTCTGTTTTCTCTGGTAGGAGTATAAATATACATTAATAAAAAATAATTTGAAAATGCATTGTTTTTAAAGCTTCTTTAAAGATTGACTCTTTGTGCCAAAATAGTTCAAAATAATGTAATTTATTACAATGATATTTTTACAAAATACACTGTACACTGTAGAAGCTAAATAAATAAAGAAATTTTAGAGATATCTGTGCAAAAAAGAATGCTAAACTTAGATCCTATTTCAGGTTAGGACTATAGTTTTATATTTAATGACACTACACGTGAGCTACACCGAGTCTGCTAGTGGCAGGTGTGGTCGGGTGACAGCCATCAGCGTCAACAAGCAGCAAGCTTAGTCATGAGTCATGACCAAACACCGAGGCGTACAACGGAGTATGAGGTGTTCACTGTTCATACATGACAAAATATCATAAAGAAAAATGAATACCTCCACATTATACCGGACAAGTCAGTTTTGCTAGCGCTTCGTTGCTACGTTGCTAGTTGCTAAATTTCTGCGTTCTCCTACGTTTTCAAGTTGCTACGACTTTGCGTAGCTATATTGCTGCATTGTTGTGTTGCTATATTTCTACGTTTCAGCGTTGATATGTTGCTACGATGCTAAGTTTCTGCGTGGCTACATTGTTGCATTCATGTTTGCTACATTACTGCGTTGCTGTATTCTATGTTTCAGCGTTGATGTTGCCACGTTTCTGCGTTGCTACATTGCTGTATTGTTGTGTTGCTACATTAATACATTGTTGTGTTGCTAGATTCCTACGTTTCAGCGTTGATATGTTGCTACATTGCTACGTTACTACATTGCGAAATTGCTATGTTATTACGTTGCTAAATTGCAATGTTATTTACTTTGCTGCGTAGCTGGGTTACTATGTTGTTGCGTTAGTATCTGCAATGTTACTACACGTAGTGTGTAGTATTTTATAAAACTCAAATTTAGAGTTCCTTTTCATTGTTTGACGCATGTTATGCAATATTTGTATTGTATATAGCAATAAAGAGTTTATTATTATTATTATTACATTATGAAAATGAAGCGTCAAACCGTTCCATTTTATGTTCTTAAAGTTGAAATATAATTTTGATATCAAACTAAATTTATGAAAAACAGTACATCAGTTCAGTTGTTGTAACTTCAATTACCCTTCAATCTGAGTAAAAAATCAGAAAGTGGTATGTAAAAAACTGTCTGTTTGCTCCTAGCCCACGATGTTGATTAATTTAAAAACTGTTATAGCCACAGTAAATAGGATAAAAAACTGTTCATTTAATATTGCATCAATTATAACATCATTGTTAACTGAAACAGTTTACAAATGGGGACAGTGATATCTCTACTGCGTCACAGCGTATACCACACAGTTCTCGGGTTCGGTACAAGATATATTGGACACATTTAGTTCCGTTGTCAACTACATGGCTACAGCTGATGGTCGTGTAACGGCGACTATGTCAGCTCGAGCCTACAAAACACACATAGCTCTTGGAATTCAGATAATACTGAACTCGTATAGACACATTGGTGTACATTTTCTGTTAGTTAGAGCTTTAAGAAAAATTTCTGACAGATTATTTAGTCCCAACATTATAATTATGTATTCTACGACCTGCTTTCTAAGAGATAGTATAATTAAACTTTTATTTAGACCATTAAAAACATTTTTGCCAGTATAAACTGATGAGATGCTTGTGACAAAAGCGAGGTTCAAAATGACTATCAACCCTCCAAGTAGTGATCAACATGCTCGTGTCCATGGCGGTGAAAAGTGATTATTAGCGTCTATGTATCGCGATGATATTTGGCAATGCGTTGTCAACGGCTACCATCATGGTGATGCCACCTGCGAGATAATTATTTAACTAATGCCTCGTGTAGTTTGCTGTTGTACCACTAGAGTATGATTTTTATAGCTAAATAAGCGCTTTCTTAGACGGTGGTCCTTTGGTGTAGTGGTCTAAACCATTGAACTGACGAGTGCAACGGTTGAAGTCAATCGGAAGGACGAGGGTTCGAAAATGAATATAGCTAGCACCCTTCAAATAATACTATATAGCTCAAGTGTAACTGTTAAATAGTGTTTTCAAATACAAATTAAAACTCATACTTAAACCAAATTACATTAAAACATACAGAAATATAAACGATATCTCAATTATTAACATGATGGGTTCCCGCACAAACATTTGCTGGACATACTGTATACATCTTGACCATTGATCAACCAGGGGCAGTGGTGTAAACATATACGTCATGATGTACATATTGATCACGCCACTGTGCTCCCGAGAGGGGAGTGTCAATCAAGATGTCAATATGTGTCGATGATTGACAACTGCATGATCAATGCCTTGTTTATTTGTCCTTACTCGCTATAATATCAAAAATACATAGTTTTATGAATTGTTAACATTATTTCTCCTTATTGGTAAACAAATTTTCTAAAAACTAATATAAAAAATCTATATATAAAAGTATAATATAAAAGTTTTTTTCAAAAATGTATGAAAACCCAATAATTTAAGTTGTTTACGTTAAAGAAATCCTATATTTGCTTTATAACTTATTTATCTATAAAAATTGTAAATTGTGAATATAAAACTTGCAAAAAGTTAAAATTTTAACAGCAATTTAAAAATAATGAATTTGAACGAAATATTTACTATGTATACGTAGTTTTCGATAAAATGTCTTCTACAATCTTTTACTTTTTTGTTATATTTTTAAAAATTGAACCTTATGAAAAATACATCCACATTATAAAATCATTAAGGAATATTAAAAAAAGTTAACTTATTGATTAGTTTAACTTTAAACTTAACATGATTCACAATTCTGCATTATTATCAATAATAATTACTAATTATTTCGTGGTTAGTAATTATTACCAACATTCACAATCTGGGGAGTTAATTACAAACTGGGAACTAACTAGGTGCTATTCAATACTAAGTAGTTCAACTCCAACTCCCTTGTAATCAAGGTCTTCTGTCTCGCACAAGATATAGAATATCCATACCCCAGTTGAGTAGAAACACCGACATAAGAGATTTCCTACTCTAAAAATGTTTGTATTTACTTGCCTGTGGGAAGTAGGTTTGATCATGGATATGTCTAACCTACTTTTCTTACTAACCTTACTTTTAGGGAATTTTTCAGTTCATCTAAACAGCTGTTCTTATTCTTTTATATTCAAAATTCAATACGATAGCTCTAGTAGTTTCTATGGAAACTTGTTACATATTTTCCATCTTAAAAATCACTAACACCCCTCCCCCAGAGCTAATACGTATCCATGTCAAAAAGATAAAACACCATATAAGTCATTACTTTCTACAAGGAAATAAAAATTTTGAAATGGATATGTCTTTGCTCTTTAGATGGGGTTATTGGTGATTTGTGCGACCGAAATTTGAAACAGTGACGTCAAGTTTGGCTGTAAAAACAGCCGTTTATATAAATTGCAAACATTCCCTTGCAAACATCCATGATCTTACCTATTTCCCACAAGGAAGTAAATACAGCTTTTTTCCGTAGATTTTTAATTTTGAATATTTCACTTATTCAATAGTATGAGTGAATTAAGCGTGAGAAAAAATATTGATGCATTATAAAACTGAATACCACTGAGAACTTCAGTGTTTTAAATATTCGTTATTTACAAGAAAAGAATAAAATTTAATATTTACAAAACGAAATAAAATTTATATAATTACATGGACGTGTACTGTAGGAGTTCATAACATATAAAATGTATACGTTACACGTATAAGTTGAAATTGTTTGATGTATAGATCTATATTTCATAACTAACTATCATTAGTATATATAATGTCTAAAAATATACTCATTGTATCATAAATTTTAAACTATAACTTTCTGTTACAGTCAAAGGTTGTAGCAGTTGTATGAATACCTAAGAATATAATGCATGTGAAAATCCTTAACGCTACTAAAACTAACAATACGCTCTTTACAGAAATGTTACAAAGTAAGTTAGTAACAAACTCAATTATAAATTTCTTCTTTGTAAATTTTCTCTTACCATAAATAGACTCCATACATTTTAAATACCTCTTACATAAACATAAATATAATAAATACTCAGGAATCAAAACCAAACATGGTCAGTAACTGCATTATTTATTTTATATGGAATTGGAACACCATATTTTTAGGTATGTATGCGTATTCGTTTTTAAAATTGGGTCGAAAATATGAATATTGTATCCTAGTATTAAATATTTATTTTGGGCGATTAAAATGTACTCTTCCAAAATACATACCCGTTTATTATTGACGAATGTAATTACAGATGTAAATTTAAACTAAGGAAAAAACGTAAAAAATGTTTAAACTTTGTAGGAATCTATATAAAGGTAAATTCCAACCAATGAAGGTTCATAACGGTTGAATAAACATTTGCAAAGCAAATTGCAACGAAACACCGAGAGCTTTCATCTTACAGACCCATCTGTTCTGTTGTCCGATCACTTGAGTTCAAGTTTATAGTGGGATATTTTATTGAAAAATATAATAAATACGTAAAAAAATTGTACTATCGAAGCTGGCATAAGTTTTGAATAATTACTTTCAAACATACATACAATGAAAAAGTAGGTGGAAACTTTACGTCTGAAATCACAAAAGGTGTCCTCACTATTTTAAAAGACCTTAGTAAAATGGTCTTCTACAATTTAAAGTTTTCCTATAATGGGATATGAGATATGTATATGTTTCCTTGTCTTTATACATTATAAAATATGTTGGTAAAATGTCGGATTTTATCTATTACATTGTTGTTGTTTAGTTTTTTATTTCAGGTTTATGGCTTTTCAGACGATGGCTTAGTGTTCAGAATGATGTTTCATCCAGCTCTGAGACTTTTATCTGTATACAATACACACATGTCATATACATGCACTTAAACATTAGTACTGATTGAGGTCGAGAAGAGTAGAAAATGTAACAGTATTAAGCTTGGACGAGGCTCATGGGGCTGTGATCAAGAATAGAATCCAATCAGAGAGATGAAACAGAGATGATTGCAAGTGCCAGGGGAGGGTTTCGTTCAATGAAACCCCAATACGTATTAAAAATGGGAATCCTTAATAACCCAAAGTTAATTGAAGGTGGATGAGAGTTTGGTTATAGTGCCCGCCTTCACTCCTGAAGGTCACCGGATCGAACACTATAAGGGTCAGACCTGGACATAGTGTCCATAATGGCATTGTGCTATTAATTAATTATGCTTCATAACACAAGGTCGACGCCATAAAAACGTAAAAAAATCCAAAAACATAAATAATAAATTAAAACAATCTAACCTTATAATCCTTGTTTATATATTCTTGTTACTTACAGATCATGCATGATGCTGATTCTAAACTAAAACTTAATTGTTGCTCTGTACGTAATGAGCTACACCTCAGTGGTTCTAAAATATACGTTTCGATCAATAACTGCGCGTGAATAGCTGCCACAAAATGTGCTGCCACATTTTTACTTATAATTTGACAGGCGTTTTAGCCAGTCTTTTAGTAGCTATTGAAAACAAAAAGCGAGCAACAATGGAGTGTTCAAGCAAGGGAGTTCTCAAGTCTTTCGTCGTGTCTGGACGAAACAAACCCACTTATTTCAGCCACTTTATTTTATAAAATTTTGACATGGATATGTCTACGACTTGGGGATGGGGTTATTAGTAATTTGTAATATAAACATTTGAAATATAAGAACAGCTGTTTAGATGAGCTGAAAACATTCCCATACGACGTATACATGATCTAATCTATTTCCCACAGAGAAGTAAATACAAATATTCTTATTTTGTCTTATATTAGATAGTTTCAGGAAACATTTATACTAATTATGACGCAAAGAATAATCCTTGTGAAATTAATAATTATATTTTACTTAGTATAAGCTGTTAACAATGGAGCTTTTACTTCTAGCTCTTAAATAATGTTTGCTATTTGTTGCTATGTAAACAAATATGTGAAATAAATGTTATTGTTATTTGGTCTGATGAAAGTGTGATAATTTTTTACTTTTTACTTACGACACGGCTTAAGTAATCCTTGTGAAATTAATAATTATATTTTACTTAGTATAAGCTGTTAACAATGGTTTTTACTCTAGTCTAGCTCTTAATGTTTGCTTTTGTGCTATGTAACAAATGTGAAATAAATGTTATTGTTATTTTCTGATGATCTTTTTACTTTTACTTACGATTACAAACACTGTATCAGTATCCGGTGGAAAGATAGAGTGAATCACGATTTAATTTTAGCTCGGATAGTCCAGTTATACGAACCAAACCCTGCCATATTAATGTCGATACCCCTCAAAACACTTGCCCACTGATTGTTTCATATTACCTCAAAATATATTTACGGCATTATCTTTAATTAAGTTTTTGAAGTTGGAAGCTTTTGAACACGATCGGCAAGGATGACAACCCGAACTGCCTTTACTGCCCCGATGTCACCGATACTGCAGAGCATACCATCTTCTCCTGCGGCAGGTGGCACAACAGGCGAGTCCGAGGTTGGGCCTCTGAGCCCTGAGAAGAGAGGGAGATTTTAGTGGGTGTGAGTCCCACACTCCAGGTAGCTGCCGGCGTGCGTTAATTAAGCATTTAAACCCCCTAAAAAATCTTAAATAAAAATGTTCCTTACTTAACTAAGTTGTGTAGATGTGTGGCTGTATAACAAATGTCAACACATTAATGTAATGTACGTTTTACGCCACTGATCTCAAATTGTAATCGAAATGGTTCAAAGTGATGATTCTATGTATCATGTGGCAAAGTTGTAATATTTGAAGAACTATAATTATGAGGAGATAATGTAGAGCTTCTTATCTCCTTAGGTAGTTGGATGGTTATTGGTGGCAGATTAGCTGTGTGAAGAAAAAAATAATCGATCCACTCACATACTAGACCACGATGAACTATCACCAAGGCCAAGTGTAGAATATTGTTTGAATGAGTACAAATTTTACATCTGGGATAGAAATTGGCGTTTTTGTGTTGGCTCAGGCTACTGCTAGGTGTTTTTAGGCTAAATAAAATATACGAATGTTAATTTTTTACACACATGCCCTATACAGAATCATTGTGTCACAAATGGCCCGCAAGGCTTCATAGCCAATACACTTGTGTTTAAGATGCACATAACAGTCACATGTTAATGCTATTCAATTTTGAGTTAAAAATATTAATAGTATTTAAAAAGGGATTGTCTATTTAATTTATTACTTGATTTTTTATGTGTCATTTATTATCTATATGTCAAATATCTAAAACTAAATTGGTTCATGAAAGTGCGACTTTGAAAATAAGGATACGTGTTAATGTTATAAATGATGTATGATGATGGTATACGTCAACGTCCACACGTAATGTGACGAGACGTGGTTGGCTCGGGTCGGTTATAGCGATTATCAACTTCGCATGTTCGAGTTAACCGACTGCAGAAGACATTATAGCTCTCGCAGGAGATTTCTCATTTTTAAACTTTGGTTACACTGTGAAAATACTGGGGAAACAAGTTGAATACGAAATACTGAATTTTACATTACCCTTGATACTGAACACTCTCAACCAAAACCGCGTTCATATAAGTAATGTTTCTTACGTTTCATGGTTTTGTCTCTGAAAAATTTAGTTTTTATATCTTTCATGCAAATATAATTAGGTGGTTTTCTCGATGTAACGTATAAATACACCTCGGGGCTATGTTTTACTTATATTAATGTGATGCGTGATTAATTCAACTTATAGTTAGAAGAAAGCGTATGTCAGAAAAGTACATAAAGTTATAGTGGATTTCTATTAAAAATACCTATAACTAGAAACCAACTTTTATAACCAAATAAAACTAATAAACGAAGATGCAGCCTAAATAAAATCAATATCAAGGATTGTAACTTGTTGTAAATACACACTGGAAGCACACGTCACAACGTGTCATGTTTAGAAATCAACTCGAGTATAGGGTAGACAGTTTTAAGTATCGGGTGAATATTCATTCCCTTTTACCATACATAGTGGAATTAAAGTTAAATTAATTATAACGTCAAAAGTTTAAAGTAATATGAATAGTTGATGTAAAATACAGATTCGACATAACGCCTGCTCATGTATCATTGCCATGTCGAGATGGTGCTCAAATGTGAGAAGCTTACAGTCGCTTCAACTTGTCAGTGATCTCATGGTCCGTTGAGTTATGTTTCTATTGGAAAAAATAATTTAACTTTAGTGAATGATATTGATTTTTCTTGATCAATTCATTCTTTCTCGTTCCTAAATTTTATATCAAATTTACTAACCCGTTTTCACTCCCGATCTATTTCCAGAAAATAGAGTTTGCTAAAGAGGGAACCGTAAAGACGCAGGCAAGGGAGGTGTTACTTGATCGATGAAGGGAAATATAGTCTAATACCCAAAAGGCAGCTTGAAAGAGAGCTCTTATGCCTAGGTACTCGATCGAAAGGGATCTTGGAAAACCAGACTTTTATTTGACCCAGTTTCTGTAAGAGCATGGTGAATTTAAGGTGACTACATTAAGACGAATGAGTTGAAATTGTAAAAGAAACTTGGTAGAAAATTATATTTGATAATAGATATCATAACAGTCAAACAGTAAAACAATAAGAATGAAAATAAAAACAATAGTCAGCTGACTATTGTTACAAGCACCTTACCCGGATCAAAAAAGAACGAATAGCAAACAGCAGGTATTGGAGTGAAGAACTCACACCAGTACACTCTAATTTAAACACCCATCTGAGAAGGCAATGTTTCCTGGGTCTTGGAATACTCACAAGGGAAATATCCTGATGAAAAAGCTGTAAGGAGTGTGGCGACTGAGCTGGTTAGTAATAAGCTATAATCAGGCTATATACCTCAAAGTGTAGGTAAAACGTGACTGTGACCTATAAATAATGGTATAATAACGTGACGATGCGAAAATGTAACAAAAAGGTATAGGCTACATTTTAAAAATGGAATGTAACCGAAAATAAATGAATTTTGTTTTTAATAATGCAATAATAAAATTCACAAATTCCAATTATTTTGCGATCAGTTTATATTATTTATAGGTTATACCCATAACAGGTGATTAAAATTATACTTTTAACTATAGAAATAGCCCGGACAACGAAGGTGGTTTCCTGTTAGAGATCAGTGTAATCAATTTTCTCGAGCTGGGATGCTTTTATCAAACATGGCACGCCTCAGATTGGCTTAAAACATTACCTTTTTCGTACACAATCTAAACAGGTTATTTTTAAAGGTTAATCTTTCTTCACATTAGTAGCTTGCTACCCAATTATTGTAATTTTATTTTTTTATTTACGAATATGTTTATTCTTGGAATAATTCAGCTTTTATAACAGACTTGATATATACGTATAATACGATTTCATATTTTTCTTACACCAAATATCTCTCACGGCTTTTTATTATTATTAATAATAAATATATTTCAATTATATTAGGACATTAAAATCTAATTGTTTTGGTTACACAAAACTGTATCAAATTTTTATATAGCGACAAACGAAGCAGTTTTTTATTTGGGTTTTAGAAGAATGTTACTCTTCCATTTTGATTTACCCTCTTTAACTAACATACTTTTTTAGTAACATACATGGAGTAGTATGTAGGATAATGATGACTATATACCCTTTGGAAATGAATTCTAAGGCTCTCCACTGCTTCGTGATCATTTAATACGACTGGTCAGCAAAACAAGGCATAGCAGTAAACCAGAGTTACACAGCGCTTCTGTGTTTCATTTTGTATTATTCAGCTCGAGTTTACATTCAGAGTTCTATTGAGTTCTGAAGCTCTGGATTAAACATGTTACATTGATACTCAGCAGACAATAATCACACGCAATTTATTTGTATTTTACGTGTGACTAATTTTAGGGAAATTTTCTTATTGCAAGTTAAGCAATTGAACTTTGTTTGATGAGGAAGAACTTAGACTTGAGTAAAATCTGTAAGGAAAATATAATTAAGCTTTTGGAGTTTTTATAGAAGGATTGACAATAATTAAATGAGAAGGACCTGTTACAGTCAATTCATATATTGAGGACGGGATCAGATTCCAGATCCCGAAACGTCGTGAAACTTTGTTTTACCTAAAATCGTGATGGAAAATGTCCGCAATAAAAATCTAAATAACAATTCATATATTATTATACTATTTAAACACTGATAATTTTCTCTGAATGGGACAAAATATTCAAAGTGTTTGATGTTTTAATATCTGTCCCCAAAAAATAAATTACTCTAAATAACAATTCTATTCTATTGCAATTACACTTTAACGATACAACACAATTAACATGTTTTAATGACATACCAGTCAATAATTTTTATTGTTACTAATTTTACAATGAAATTTACCACACAAAATATCTTAATAATTAAATATAGTTTGCTCCTACTTCAAAAGCTGAAACAACTATCTCACTTTATCTTGTTTAATAAAGAGTTTAAACTCAACATAAACAAACATCCTAGAATAACTTAAATAGTTCTACTCTAAGCCCAAAAACCAAAACGCCCTTTTTTAACGTTATTCAAACTTACCGGGCAAAGTGGATAGCAGTTAAATATAGAACAAAATTGTATTTAGAAACAATATAAAAAGGGACACAGTTGTTGAGTAGTCAAATTGGAGAAGAGCAGTTATTTTGTCAGGAATAACGGCTTTGGGGAAGGGATTAAAACAAGAAGCATTAGGATTGTAACATTGCGGATATCGGAGATCAGTGTCACCGGCGCACTCACCCAGCTTCCTTATTGGAAAAGCAAGATTTCCTATCTATTCCTAAGGGGTTTTTAATTTTTGCCTGCTTAAAAAAACCTTTTCTCTAACTTCTGATGTTTTAGCCTCACACAGCTATTTACAAGTGCCCCTTGATACATGAATCTATTTATATTTTGTTACGGATTCAAAATGACCTTTTTACCTTTACTCTGACTAATCTTGGTTAATAGATTCACTGATGTTAGTCATTAACCATGCTTCATAAGGAAATTCATCAATTGTACACCCTACTTCATACTTCATAATTCATACTTCGTACTTCATACACTTCATAATCCATACTTCGTACTTCATATTTCGTACTTCGTACTTCATATTTCGTACTTCGTACTTCATATTTCGTACTTCATACTTCGTACTTCATACTTCATACTTCGTACTTCATACTTCATACTTCATACTTCATACTTCATACTTCATACTTCATACTTCATACTTCATACTTCGTACTTCATACTTCATACTTCGTACTTCGTACTTCATACTTCATACTTCGTACTTCATACTTCATACTTCATACTTCGTACTTCGTACTTCGTACTTCATACTTCGTACTTCGTACTTCATACTTCATACTTCGTACTTCATACTTCATACCTCATACTTCATACTTCATACTTCATACTTCATACTTCATACTTCATACTTCATACTTCATACTTCATACTTCATACTTCATACCTCATACTTCATACTTCATACTTCATACTTCATACTTCATACTTCATACTTCGTACTTCGTACTTCATACTTCGTACTTCAAACTTCAGTAAGAATATAACACCAGCTTTTATGCCATCACCATGGATAATGCAGATTAAATAAATTTCTTTGTAAGCTCTTTGATAAAATCCATTAATTTTGAACATGAGCCCCCAGTCACAAAGAGAGTAACAAGAAGAAAAGCCCCTTGGAGAAGTAGTAAAAATAATAAAATTGACAAAACTGAAGAATAAATTAAGGAGGCAATTTTAAAAAACAAAGCAGGACCTTAACTGGACAGAATACGAATAAGTGAGAAATAGACTGAACAGGACTATGTGGAAAGCTAAAAAAATTTTTTCGCAAATAAACTTGCAGACTGTAAAGGTTTAAGAAAATTTTGGGAGTGCCTTAAACAGAGTGACAATGTGGCAAAAGAGAATAAAAATTAAATTCTAAAAGAGTTCTAGGTCAGTAAAATGAATGATTTTTTTGCAGTAATGGGATTTTTGTATTTATCATTGTGACAAATATTTGGATTATGACTTGAGTAGCTCTGACTTGAATCCCTCAAATTCTAAAGTAAAAAAATATCACGGTGAAACAATGCTGAACCAATAATTAGCCCTTAGAAGAAAAATAATTATTTTGAAAACAATAATGTCGATTAGCCACAAAATAATAGCAAGGTCCCTAGTGTATTAAGTGATTTTATACAACTTAGATTTAATATCCAAGTTAACCATTTTTACATTCTATCCTTGAACAAATAACTTTTGTTCTATAGGGAGTAAAATTCGTACGTCTCTCTTCAATCTCATTTCCTGAGGGAAAATACATGCAACAAAACCTGTAAAATGCGTAGAGTTGTTTATAGCCCGATATTACGTTGTTAAATGAGATACTAGCTTACCTAAGGCACACATTCTCATGATTGAATTTTATTGTTGCTAAAATATTAGTAAGACAGACTTCTATTACATAGAATAATATGTTCTTCAGAAGCTGTTATAGCCTACATAAATATATTTTATTATATTAGTTAAACATAAAACATTTATAAAATCATTATTAATTTATTCACATAATATTCACCATTAGAATATTTAAAAAAATACCAATTTTCAAAATCTGTTTGTGCATAATTATTTATTTAGGTAAATTTAACTTTTTGGGTTCGTTTAAAGTGATAACTTCTAAAAGTTTTATGACTCCGTTACTAATATCATATATTTCAAATTTTCCCATAATATTCGATACTTATTAGTAAAACAGCTCTTAGTTAAAGTTCATAATTAGGGTAAGATTCAAACTAGAACAACAATGTTTGCATGTAAAAGATATTTTTAGAAATTATCAGGGTTTTTATTAATTATTTAAAACTATATAAATATTAAACTAAATAAACTATTATCGTAAAAGAAACCCCCTATTGTTGAGAATATTGAGTAATGTAGGGGTGGGGATGTTGAAAGGAGGGCAGGGGGGCAAGGGGGGCAGGACCAAGATGATCCGATAACCAAGGACAACTTCCGTCGTTGTAATTGATGTTTGCTTGGCAAAAACCTTCATAATTCTTTAAACTTTGGATGAAATGTTTTTACCCCACCAGCTGGGAAACCTTACTTTCTCTTCTCATCGTACTTTTTACATTATATTTTAAAGCTAGTAAAATCATTTCCATAATATTATGTTCTTATTGTGGTTTTCTATAAAAAGTCATGTTTCACATAGAATGTAATTGATTAACTGTGCTCTCCGTACATAATAGTAATTTAATAGTAGACTATTGACATTATGTAATAGTAATTGCTATTACTATACCTACCACCCTATCTAGGTAGGTATTTTAGGCCAAGTATGAATTAGTGTAAGATAATTGTGCTACGATTCTGTAGTCTTGTTACTGTCTAGGTCTGACATGTTTCTTAGACAGGACTGTTGATCAATAGACCAACAGCTAATGGTATTTAAGGGACCTACAGTTTAACGTTGGGTCCAAACCCAAACTTGGCTTCTGAGCTACGAACAGGTCTAATTATGTGGATGGTTTTGTGGATGAACGTATTATACAATGGTGCGGACGTTAATCCAAACCACGGAATATTAAATCCAAAGACCACCAGTCAAAGCTATCCATAATTTGTGACCTAAAAGTAGCTGGATTACAAGATATAACACCGTTCAGTCTAAATGGACGATGGGCGACTAAGCCAAGGTAATTTGTTTCATCATTAAAAATTATTAAGCGTAATTATTTATTTTATCATTAAATACTAAAAAATTATAACTACTGATACTGCAATTGAATCCCATAACTTTAGCGAATGGCTTCAATAATCAAAAGATTCAATTCTTAGTGTGTAAAATTTACTTTCCCTTCCTCTTGAAATTGATACTGTAGTATGCATTTTACATTCTCCTGTGGAATAACTTGTAATATTGTTTTAGTATTGCCAACTATTCTTAAGGATTCAGTAGTTCACCAAGTCTTCTTTAGTCATGGTAATAATTTTTACATTACAATTTAAAATTTTTCAATAATAACATGAGTATTCAGTAAATGGGAATTTAGTACTTGCTCCTCTCATGTTACTCGAAGTGTTTATTTACTTTTATTTTACCTACATGTATATAAGTGCAATTTAAATTAAACTTATAAAAAAAGGTTTTGTAGTAATTATTCTGCATTGTAGATTTATTCTATACAAGCATTTTATAACTTTGTCAACATTTTTTTAGACTTATGAAAGGGAAACTAGATGTAAAAGAGAAACAATCAACCAAATATATAGATTTTAGATTTTTTATGATTACTTGGTTCAATGAACTTAAAATATCATGACTAGTTTTTTACTCAAACCCGCCACAACACTGACAAAAAATAGACACGTTTTCACTGTGAAAACTTCTCAATAAATACAAAACAAAATAAATATTATTATGTTTTGATATTTTGTGGCTCAAGCAACCAACATGAGTAGTCAAATGTCTATTTAGTGATGTAATTCAGCCGTAAATTGAAAAATATGTATTAGAAGAAGGTAAATGGGAACCTTATCAGTGTTCGTGTGTGTTATCAGTGGGAGTGATGGCGTGGGTAAGGTGCGCGCTTGTAGTCGTCCTCCGGCTTGTAGTCACCTCTCACAGCTTCGATGGGTGAGTTATTAGATGGTAAATCTATATAGAGCAACAGTTATCAGTGTAGTCGGTAGTTATCATTGGGAGTGACGGCGGAGTTGAAGTCGTCCTACGGCTCGTACTCTCCATTTACAGCTTTCAAGAGCGAATTTCTATGTTTGCAACCTACATAGAGCCACAATTGTCGTTGCTATCAGATGGAGTATTGGCATATATGAAGTACCATCACTTCATCTAATACATTATGTTCAAACCGAAAATTACTCAGAAATTCTGAATCGCAATACAATGATACCCAAAGGTGTCGTTTTTCTTGAGCTAGTTTTAGAGAATTGAATCTCACAGGAGGAATGAGATAGAAAAAATAACGTTTAGATGAATGAGGATACACCCGGCTGGTTTACAGTGTCAATATGTAGATCCCTTCTAACTGGGCCCTTAATTTATAGGCTCTCCGTATATGCCTCGAGCCCAATCCACTTTTTTATACTCCTGAACTAACCTACCTTAGTAGAGGAAAACATTTTTTTTAGTACAGTACATAAGGTTAAATAGATCAGGTTAAGCGTAAGAAAGGATTATGTGACCTTGACTTTACCTGGTTAAATAAAGAATCGTTCATTTCATAACTGTAGCAACGTGATGTATCTACCTAGTGTTGATACCTTGTTGCAGACCTGACAAGTGTTCTGTGGACCCAATGTTTCTGGAGGGGACCTGCTCCGCCCACCTCGCAGATCCTGCGGCCATCTTGATACAGGACGCGTTCTCAGGACTGGCGCAGGCCGACTGTGAGCTGGCCAGCCCCTGTCACTACCCGCCACACTACAGCCCCGGCGACTGGGAGGAGTTCGACTTCGTCGTCATCGGAGCAGGTTCCGCGGGGTCAGTGGTGGCAAATAGGCTCTCCGAGATATCCGGCTGGTCAGTTCTGCTACTGGAGGCTGGAGGGAACCCGCCGAAAACAGTTGAGGTACCGAGCTTACGAGGCTCTCTGCGGGACAGTAGCGTCGACTGGAGATTCAAAACCAACCCTGCAGAGCCCAACTGTCTCTCATCCGTGGGTGGTCAGTGTAAGTGGCCCAGGGGTAAGATGCTGGGGGGATGCAGCTCGATAAACGGCTTGCTATACGTGAGGGGAAACCCTAAGGACTACGACAGATGGGAATCCGAAGGTAATATAGGGTGGGGGTACAAAGATGTCCTTCCGTATTTCAAAAAATCTGAGGACATGAGATCACAAGAGCTTAAGTTATCACCGAGTTTTGAATTTTATCATGGAACTGGAGGTCCTCTAAAGATTGAGGACTATAACACTAAAAACTACAACTCTTTGATAGGAATAATGTCAGCGGGGTTCACAGAACTCGGATATCCCTTTAATCCCGATCTAAATGGACGATTTGAATCTGGATTTGGCAAACAAAGGGGTACTCTAGAAGACGGGAGGAGGTGTAGCACAGCCAAGGCATTTCTATCCCCTTTGAAAAGTAGGAGTAATTTTAAGCTATCAAAACACGCTTTGGTCTCTAAGATATTGATAGATGAGTTTAGTAAAGTCGCTTACGGAGTCGAGTTTATAAACGAAAAAGGAAATCTGATTAGGGTTTTAGCGAGTAAAGAAGTAATATTATCTGGTGGGACAGTTAATAGCCCTCAGCTCTTGATGCTCTCCGGAGTTGGTCCACGACAACATTTGTTAGAACACGGCATCAAAGTAGTTCAAGACTTGCCAGTTGGAAATAATCTTCAAGATCATTCCTATATATCAGGATTAATGATACCATTATGTTTTAAAGTCCCTGAGGAAAACGCAACGAGAAGCATGGTCAACTTTCTGTTAAAAGACATCGAAAACTCATTCTCCGAACTCGCGTTCATCCTAATGATGACCGTGAACCCCGGCGAGGTTGACTATCCTGACATTCAAGTTTACTTCAGCTTTAATAATAAGAACTCGTCTAGCTTGATGCAACGTCTAGACAGAATGGGGTACAACGAAGAAGTAAAGCAAAAATTTTTGGAGGTTAACCAACAGTCTGATGTATTTTACATGTCACCAAACCTGATTAACGTGAAAAGTAGGGGATGTGTTCGTCTTGGAAGTAAAGACCCGACGCAACACCCCGTTATAACCGCGGGCTACTTCTCCGACCAACGGGATGTGGACACTTTGGTGTCCGCCATCAGGATACTCCGCGACCTGGCGCTGACGGAGGCGTTCACACCTCTGGGGGCCAAGTTCCTCGAGGTGCGCTTGGACAGCTGCTCTAGGTTACCGCAAGACTCCAGGGCCTACTGGGAGTGTTTCCTACGCCATATGGTGACAACCGGAGGGCACCCTGTGGGCACGTGCCGCATGGGACCCCCGAGAAACCCGGATGCCGTGGTAGACCCTCAACTCCGGGTGTACGGCGTGGATCGCCTCCGCGTCATCGATGCTTCGGTGATGCCCATTGTCCCCCGGGGCAACACCAACGCGCCAACCATCATGATAGCGGAGAAAGGCGCCGACATGATCAAGAACACCTGGTGCGACTCCTACTTATGATTGCGAAACACACAGTACGTTAAAGGATAATGTATCAGTGGAATGGCACATACTTTCTCCCTTAGTAAAATTTGAAAAAAAACTGCAACTTTTAATAAAACCTTACAGTTTTGCTACATGTTTGTTTAATATTCATCATAAATTTTAAATTAAAATGTTATCTGGAACCATTAGCTATTAGCTAATGAATCAAAATACGGTACTAATTTATTTAGATTTTAGGTGGTTTTAATGGTGACAGTCATCTTTTGTTTCAACTATTTAATTTCACATAACTTTTGATGTTTTGTTTGTGAATACATACGGATGGTGTCATATTGTATGGGAATCTGAAAGCTTTATAAAATACAAATTGAATAAAAATTGTTCAAACGGATGTTGAGAAATAGGTATTTTCGACAATTTAAGGGGTTTAGGGGTAATTACTCTTCGGAGTAAATACTCTCTTAAAAATCAAAATTTTAAAAATGGTCCGAACGTACAGCCAAAATGCACCCCTGTAACAAATGTCATTCGATTCGGAATATCAGTCTGGTCTTGGGGCACGCCAGAGACTGACGGACTCACGGGCTGACGGACTGAAGGATTGTCGGACTGACGGAATGAGAATTGTCGGACTGATGGGCTGATGGACCGTCGGACTGACGGGCTGACGGACTGACGAACTGACGGACTGTCGGACTGTCGGACAGTCAGACTGATGGGCTGATGGATCGACGGAATGGCGGGCTGACGTGCTGACGGGCTGACGGGCTGACGGACTGACGGGCTGACGGACTGACGGACTGACGGACTGACGGACTGACGGACTGACGGACTGACGGACTGACGGACTGACGGACTGACAGACTGACAGACTGACAGACATAATAAGTAATAAAGTAACAAAGTAATAAGCCATCCGAAAGAAAAATGCCTTTAAAAATGGCTTAATCATAAGATGTTATATTGTGTTTATGTTTGGATATCTGTGCATGAGTTCTAAAGTTAGTATATCAACATAGATACTAAAAACGAATGGAGTATTCTTATAAACGGATTTGAGAAATTTCTGCAAGAGCCAATGTGAAGGCGTTGTTAAATATTAGCTAGTAAAACGGACTTTTTAATTAACATTTTAGGTCATATTGGGATCATTTTAGGTTATATTGGCTCAATATAAATGTTTATTTACCAGAATATTCGTTCTCTGTTGAAGTTACATTACTGCAACAAACAGTTAATGACGTCAACATCAACTAATTATTTTCCTCCGTAGGGAGAAGTGCTAATTTAAAC
This sequence comes from Nephotettix cincticeps, assembly GCA_023375725.1. NCBI lineage: Eukaryota > Metazoa > Arthropoda > Insecta > Hemiptera > Cicadellidae > Nephotettix > Nephotettix cincticeps. The sequence continues at coordinate 982,917 of CM041786.1, read as the reverse complement.
CCGCTGCACATAATTGACACGAGTCAATTTCGAAACCAAAAAAACTATAATTTTCAATTATTTTTATTTTGTACTCTTAAATTGAAACGGTATTCTTAAAATATTTTAAGGAATTGAAATAAATCAAGAATTAAGTTAAATCACCTTGCCTTTGTCAGTAACTAATAGTTATAATAGTTATAAAATGTGTGATGAACTTCGACGATATATTCATCTCACTCTTCATAAACCTTGCAAGACGAGCATCCTAACTTAGATTGAATAGATATGTTGATAACAAAAGTTGATTACTACAAAAAACATTTCACCTACTAATTTTCTGTCAATCCCAAAATATGCTAATTAAAGTGTTCTCTTTCTCAAGTAATAGTATTTACTCCTATAAAGTGATCACTATGAAGCTCATAATGAGCTTCAGTAGATTTGAAACGGTCTTTCCCAAGAAAGAGAAAAGGTTGATATCATTGAAATTGACCATTAATTGGTAAATGATTTTTAGTGATGTGTTTTACTTACTACCAAATACACGATAGTATATGAAGAAAGTATTGTCTTCGTCAACATTTTTTAATTTGAGTAGAGAGTGGATGTATCGGTTTAGGGGTCTCCTGAATCTATAAAGTGGGTTAAAAAGATTAGCAATTTGAATTATTTGTCAACCACTAACGGTTCAAGAGAAAATCTACATTTACTGTTCATTACATTGCATGTCCATGTAAACGCAGTAGGTTGTCGGAGAACGTCCAATCCACTGTTACCATTTATTACTTAAATATTATATACAGCACACATAAAATTTATATCTTTAAATATTGAATATTACTTTCCTATACTCTGTCTATAATAAATCTACATTCTAAAATTGTATTCCCTAAAAACATTTAAAAGTAATTATTTATTAGTTCAGTTTGTAAAAGTAGGCTACATGAATAAATATACGGTTGAAATTTCACAAAACCTTGACTAGTACAGCTATGTAAAAATCACGAACATGTGGAACCTGAATATTGGTTTAAACTAAACGTGTTCAGTTTATTGAAAACCAAATATTTCGTGCCTTCTGTCCAGTTGGTTCTATTTTGTTCTACGGTAAATTTAACTCCTTTGTGATTTTTAAAAATGTTGTGTATAGTTTGTAAATATTTTGGCTAAAAAAATAATGTGTAGAGAATATAGGGTTGTTTAGAAAAATGATGTGGCATTATTGTTAACCCAACTTTGGTATACTTCATTCCATAACTTTTATCACAAAAGGTGTCAAAAAATGGCTGAAGACTTAAACCACCTCCTCTAGAGTCCATTCCTGTGATATAGTATTAGCCAATTTAATGCATAAAAATAGATTTTCAGTTATTTATTTCAGAAAATGAGGGCCATTACTGTAAACATCATTATGCGCTTTCATTCGGTCAAAACTGAGGAAAAGCCACTTCAAACGTTTTAGGAAGAGAAAGTGAGGCTTTCCAAAAACTACATTTTGGTTGCTACATACATTTTATTAAAAATTATCTTTTATTAGCACCCTTAAAACTGATTCATAGACATAAAAGTTTGTATATGTAATCTCCACTCAATGACAATTAGTTACTGATATAAATAAATTACAAATTATTTGTTATTTTTGCCCCCATTAAGATTAACGGTGTTAAACTTACAACCATATCCAAAATATTTTGACAGAACATAGTTCACTTAATCCAGTTACGTAGTCATGTAATTTTATGAGAACAATTTTTATGGTAGGACATGCTTACTTATTACCGGATCATTTTTTGTCGATTTCGAGTAAATGGATATAACATTAACCATCTTGTATACAAACTCAAAAAAACCAAACCAAAATACATTTCTCTGTTTAAGGTCAGACTTGGCATCTTACTGTAATATACTTGGTTTCCTACTCTGTAACTATTGTTAGCATTGTTTTATATACAAAGCCTCGTTTATATAGTGAGTGTTTATTGTAAAATGTGTACAACAGAGAAATAAATTATTCTTATTCTTATTTTAAACTTACTTTGATAACTTTTTATATGCATTTTATATATGGGTGTGGCAAAAATAACATATTTTCAAATTGACAAGGACGAACGATTCTTTCCTTTTCCATTTCTATTTCAGGAGATACTCTTCCAGTTTCATTAAAACTATCAACCTCTTCGCCCAAAATTACGTAGCTGATTGAAACAATCATTTGAGCTATTGTCATTTTCAGTTCTTTTGGATACGGGGGTTTTTTCATGTGTACACCTTTTCATTTAGAATTACACAAATAAAACCAAAAACAATCAGGTCAGGAGAAGGTGAGCTAAAAATGTCTCCTAAAATGCCATGAAATTTGGCCCTCCACGAAACTTTATGTAGAAAAATTAATTACTCTATATGGAGTTTGAGTGGTAGCTTAATCTCACTGAAACCAACCCAAAATAATTTTAATTAAGAGTGACTCGTTTCCTCTCCAGTTCAGGGATAAAGAATGTGTCCAACATTCCACAAGGTAACGGTTAGTTAACTGTGATCCATCAGTTCGAATACATAACTAAAAATAGTAAGAACCAATGATGAAATATTCTATCACCCCACTCCAAACAATAACTTTGGTATAATGAAGTGACCCTTCATGTAATTCTTGAAATAAAGTGACCATTGACTTACAGTTCCGCCAACTGCGCACAAATGAAAACCATCAGGTTTATCTGACGATCTAATACCTTAGCTTCTTGCGTTGTTTGTGTTTTTTTTTAAATAAAGATAAATATATGTTTCTCATTAATTGGCTTCTTTTGTCAATTTGCATCAATAAAAAGAGTGTAAAGATATAAAGAAAATTTCGAGTTGTTATCAGTTGAAAACTGTCAGTTATGCCTGTATATATTTGAATAAGCTTGTATAGTCGTAATTTTGTTTTCAGAGTGGATGAACTTTTCAGTCATGTATTTCTCCAGTAAAATATATTCTTGTTTGAAGATAATATCACTTCTTTCCGTGTGCAAATGGTCTTAGACTATAGGGAAGTAATACAAAATAAACATAATATTTAATAATCTTGAGACAAGGCAGGAGGCTGGTTTATTCATGTAGCCCCGCAACGCTCGACGCAGCCTGTGGCATACATGGCAGGGAGGCGCGTCTCTTAAATTATTTCTTTGATCATTATCTCTTCGATCACATCATAACGATGTATCGAACGTCAACGCCGTTGTATTCGTTGGATTCAATTTGATTATTATCAAAGTATATAAAATTATACTACATATACAAAAATTAATCCCATATTAAATAAGTAAAGAAAATAATAATTGTAACATCTTTCATATTGGATTTTTTAGCATTAATAGAATTTTCACCAAATATTATTTAAAAGTAAAAGAATACTACACTGAACATAGTTATAAACATAAACAGGGGTTATTTGAATGTATGCCAATTAATTGGGCTCAACTAGTGAGTTAGGTTGGAAGTGTACTCTCGCAACTTGCTAACTAAGTTAGAGGCTAGAGCAAGGTAAACGCCATCATATATTACGATACTGCTGCAATACTGCTTCATCAGTTTTAACTTCACGGTTATATTAGTCGTTTACTTTGGAATTATTATAACCTAGTTACGTTTAAAATATTTCAACGCCATACAATTTTAACTATTATAGTTTTAGGTTTTTGTATACATACCTATAATCGTCATTTTGAGAGATTTATCTAACTTGAATATACTTATTAAATAATACAAGCTGTCTCTACAGAAATAACTTGTATTGTGACTATATATTTTCTATTTCGAAGTACAGTACAAACAATAAAAACGACGCGTGTAGAATCTGAAACAAAAGCGAAGCAAGAAAGCAATTTGTTTGGTGTTTTATTTCACAAACCCCTTACTACCCACCATGCATCACGCGCGTCTCCTGTAAATAATACCTGAACTATATTCCAATGTATTTTTCTTTGCATCAGTTACCAACAGTACTTATAAAAGGCTTTTCCAAAATATTTGATTGTAGTTTTTAAAAGGAATCACATTTTCATATAGTTTTTGGTAAACATTTATACTTAATATACAAAGATATGTTTTTAAATCATGATTGTATTAAAATCAAATTAAAATCTGGAGAAAATACAAAGTAAATATTAACCTTATAAATTTTCCCATTGAATGAAAAATTATATCAAATTAATGTTAAATATTCTCCCCTTTTATAGCTTGCATTTTATGGGCATAAAAGGTTTGTCTATAGGAATACTTTGTTATCTAAAAGTACATTTTGGATTTAGAAGTGAGAAATAATAAAAATATAAATCAATTTCACAAACTAGAAAGTTAATGGTGATTTCAAAACAAGTTTTCAACAAAAGATTTACCTAAATCAGCTTTTTGTACCACAGCTTGAGCTGACCATAATTTATTACACCATCATAGAGAGGTTTAATTCGTATCATTTTTTCTATTTTCATGCTCCAAATTAGATGGGATTTTTAAGTTAACAAAAACTAAAAAACTAACTGAAACTTACTAAAAACTAATTAATTAACTAAAAAATAAAAAAAATAACTTAATTAACTAAAAATTATTATATGGATATATCTAGCACTAGAGTTTTATTATACTAGACTCTGTGATGATGTGTAATACCGGCGCGCAACAGCTTCCACCTACATACACTACCATACCGCAAATGGGAACAGACTAAAGATGTCTGAGTGATTAAGACATCTAAAAATGTCTGTTCGAGCTATTGTTATAAAACAACTACTATTACGTTACAAAACGCTGACGAAAAAAATATTATTCATTCATTCAAAGATGACAATAAGAGTAGAAAACACGCGCATAATTTAGTTTTTCCTATTCCCTTGAATATGTCATACGCGAAATTTACATAGGTTGAAAATCCAAACAATCGTTTCTAGATAGTTAGCCACACACAATACAACTTCCATATATTTACACACTTATTGGAACAATATTAGAAAAACAATTTCTGTGAAGTTGGAACCGTTTATTGACAAACACAAAAAAATCAAATGCGTAATGAATATCTTAATAATGCTATAAGTGGTTAAAATGATTTTCTTCTCTGATTAAAGTATTGCCAATTCTGCAATTAATTGCAAACCTAGATTTTCTGAAATTCAATTGAAATTCATTGTAATCTAATAACTAACTTCTTTTCCGAGAACATTCCAAACATCATTATATTCACATATATATTAAATTAATTCTAAATATTTATTTCCAATTCAACATGAATTAAAAATATACATTTTAACGTTAAGAATTTGAGTGTTTTATTAATCATATTCAATTTCAGGAAATCGTAAACAGTTTTTAGTTTTTTTTTCTTTAAGACACCACGAAGAGCGGTAATTATTATTTTTTCATTGAATAAGACTTAGTATATATACATACAAATTGTTTTTAACGTTTGATATAATTCATAATTTTATTAATAAAGGTTACGGCGATAGACAAGAGCAATAGTTGTCAATAGAGGTGTAGAGGTAGAGGTAGGAACGTGTGATGGACGCGAGTATTGTCAAGGGAGTCCGACAACTGGATCAAGTGGCAAAACCTGACGTATGTTTTGCCGCAGGACTATTAATCTGACGAGGACGACGGCCCGCGCAGCTGATCGCACAGCTGATCACGCCGCGGTATCAACTCCGTCACTCCGCTACCCGATTACTCGCCTGTACCTTTACAAACATTTGCAGCTTCCGACACGGTAGTCCTGCATTCTCAGTGAATTTTCATCCTCAAAAGTCACCTATCTCAACCATTTAAGGCGGTGCGAGGCGTTAGAATATCGCTTATTCGTTACACATAAGTGATTTTTCGTGCAAGCTTCTTGAGTTACTAGTTTAAGATACCAATTTTGTTTTTTTGTATATTTTAAAACATTCTTAAACCTCCAAAATGACATATTTTACGGACAATACGAAATTTTCTTTTCTTATTTCAAAATTTCACATATATTACATGAAAAGAATTCGTTATTCATCTACGGTCCCAAAATTTCAGCTCAAAAACATAAGCATTTTTCCAACACTCCTTCCACGAAAAACGCCAAATTTCGAAAGTAATTACCCTGTAACTCAAAACATTTTCACTAAAAAGTTGAAAATAATTTGTCAAAGGATATTTATGATACAATCAACAAAATAATGAAATTTTATAGTTATGATTATTTAAGATAGTCGATTTTTCGCACCACCTTAATGTTTATTTTTAAAACATTTCACTCAAGTTTAAAAATCCACAAACATATCCAACTATTATGTAAAAGGTTATTTCTACCGTTGGTCGTGTATATCTCAGTAACCATTTGACTAAACCAAAGATATAATTTTTTTTATTTTTGTGCAGATTCCAATGGTGTTAAAACACTTGATATACTGTATACTGTACATACTATCTCTACAAAAATAAATGTAAATAAAATTTTAGGGAACAAAAACCCACTAAGAAATAGAACTTTCTCGTGTTCCAACTGAAAGCCACTGACTAATTATCCTTTGAAGGCAATAATTAATTATCCAGGACATACAATAAAGTAAAATTTATTCAACGAAATAAAATTACGAAAAATCTAATTTAAGTTATATGCCTTTGAAAGAATTATAATCACGAAAAATATTAAAGTTCAAACAAATATTTTTCATAAATAAATAAAGAATATATGTTATTAATTCTACATTAGTTTAATTGTTTCTCGTTTAAACAGAAACTAAATATTTTATTCATATGAAACATTTTTTGCAATAACTCTTGTTCTACTGATTGGTTTAGCTATGATTGACATAAACGGGTTTATTTTAAATACAACTGTTGTCACCGTTCTTGCAACGTGTTGACTGGGACGGTGGCAACGTCCTGTATCCAGCTACTCGGAGGTCACGAATTGTGGATAGTTGTGAGAGATGGTCGGTGGATGTGGCGTTCTCTGGTGTGGATTAACGTCCGCACTATTGAATACCACATTAATCCACGAAGACAATCCTCATAATTAGACCAATTCGTAATTCAGATGGGCTGTTAGGCTATTAATTAACAGTCCTGTCTAAGGAACATGTCAGCCTTAGTCAGTAACAAGACTACAAGATCGCGCCACAATCATCTTACATTCAATCCTCATTCATACTTGGCTTAAAATACCTACATTGTAGTATGGTTGCCATTTCAATGATCTAATCTAATCTAATCTAACGTCTCTGTGGCCACCCAATCACCAGACTAGCGCTTGAGGAAGTGACGCAATCAGAAGCTGCAATGCTGTTACTGACTTTCATCAACAAACCGTCATCACAAAATGTGCAGCGGTGCTGTTGCCATTTACATAATCAAAAAGCTTACTTTTATTTGGTTTACTATTTGGTCAAATCTTTTGACCATGTCATTTTTGTGTGAGCCATGAAATGTGATACGCAGTTAAACGATTAAAACTTATGTCTGAACCTCTTAAATATTTTCTTCGTTGAAATAAAATAACATGTTACATACTTTATTCTGATCTTGTTTTCAGGCTTCTGGATGGGTCTATTTACAAATACAATATACGTCTCATTAATGGTTATGGTTTTATTTTCATAAATGTATTAATGTTTTAAACAAGAAACGTAAAAGAAGGAACAATTTGTAGAGGGCAGGATTGGGAGAATGTAGGTTGTTATTTATCATTCCTCCCCCCACCCCTCACCAACCTCACACACCGGTGAGCTTTATGGTCTGTGAACTAACCTTTCAGGCTGTAATTTTATCCGTTTAATTGTAAATTTATTCCAGTATAATTATATGAAATATTGTTCTCTCCCAGAGTTTTCATGAGAATAATTCATATTGTCATGTTCAAGTGTATTTACAATACGCAGTTTACTATGATGTTTCGTTAGATTCTTTTAAGAATGTCAGCCTGTCCTAATCTCTATAAATCCACATATTGACGTGAAACTGTCGTCTGCTATGTTGCTGTACATTTAGAGATGTTTCTTATATAGTGAGGGCTTTTGAGAGTATAAACCTGGTGAAATGGTTAAAAAAATTACGTTTAAAATTTTATTTTTAAATTAAAGATCCGCCGTCATTTTTTGTAAGGAGTATTTTTTATGCAGCACATCTAGGTTGATTTGCTTCATTATGAAAGCCAACTTAAGTTTTGACCATAGACATATAAAAATACAAAACTGTAAAACTGCCTACTATAAAACTAGTATTTGAATTTACGTAACAATATGTCTTTCAAATCCGACCAACCTTATTGTTAGGTTATTATAATAGATTTGTGTGTTATGTATTTTTATTTCTCCCACTTGGTTGCAGTCTGGGGATGCCAGAACGCTCAAAAGCGTCCTGTGTCCTTCTGTAAAACCACAAGAGCCACGTTTAGAATATCTCACCAAAATTCCTGCGAGTTGTCTTTAAAAAACTTATTAATCTTATGTTTCCGTCCACAGACATCTATTATTGTTTATTATACTTAAGAATCTTTGTCGTTTATAGTCTCATTCCAATCCAGCTTGTTGTCATTATTTCTAAATACCCTCGTTGCAGCAGACCTGCGTACTCAGCGAATTTCCAGATACAAAATATGACAATATTAGATGACAATTGGCTTTATCGTGACTTTTAGTTTGATGAAATAAATATTATAACACGATAAACCCCCGCTATTAATTTGAAACGCCCGGTATAATGGAATTTGATTGTTGTCTGGAGCAAGATTATTAAACCATCACTCATCTGTGAAGATCAGTTCATTTTGCGACTAAAATCATCAGTGCTGGCATTGTTTTCACCCAACCGGTGTGCAAGGAGAGATATGTCCCCGGAACCGGAAACCTCGTCGACTGTCGTGAAGTCTGGTGGTCACTCAATGAACCAGACAACTTCAGCTAAGTGAGACCTATGAAAAGGTACAAAACAAATTAAAATGTTAAATCATTATCACATAAAATGTCCAGCGTTAGCTTAACGTGTTTTTCCAGCCATATATTCAATGTTAGATTCAGAATTGATGCATTTTATTTTTTTTAACACTTTCACGACTCGCTCCATTTTATCTATATATTAATAGGTTAATATGAACGGTTATGTGAATAGGAGCACTCGCATAGACAAGCGAGTCTTAGTTCATAATGAGAAGTGTAAGCAAAAACACTCAACTGGTTTGTCCAAAGAGTTAATAGGCACCCTGTAAAATCTGATCTTTGGATAACGGTAGAACTATGAATGAAAAATTTCAGATTTAGAATATAACAAAGAAGAATGGACCAATAAAGAATACTGTAGAATAGTGTGCTTTGAAGGTGCTATAAATGAATAAACCAAATTGAACTATCTAATTACGTAAAAGAGGAAATTAATGGTGACGGATTGAACTGAAGATAGAAATGAAAGAGTGTAAAAAACATTTGTTCTACTCAGTTACTCCTAACTAACACCTCAATACGTTGAAGAATCGTAATAAAAGAACGAAACGAAGCTGATATCCAGTTTTAACTCGTCTGCTTTTCAATCCGTTTTCACATTTGTTTTTATTTTCCCGTCTTAATTAAGCTAACAATCTACACTCCAACTCAATTAACTGAAAGTTTCATTTGAAAGAAACAAGCGGTGAATTCTTATTACATGATTACAGCTCATTCTGTTCGCTTTTTTAATACTAATTATGTTCCCCAGTAAACGCTATAGTTTACATAATTATATTCGATGTCGTTTAAATTATATAATTGAAATGTGTACATCTGTTTATTTTAGACAAACTCATAGTTTTACATTAGTTTTAGGAACAACATAATATGTTAAATGTAAACATATTTTGAATAACAATAGTTTTTTATACATGAATATTTCTAATTATTACTTAATGCAGTAATTACATAATTATTAATACACGTTTTAAAACTATTAATCTCTATTGATCTACGAGTGGCCTATGAAAGCCAACATGAATTATAGAAAACAAGGACTTTAACGTCTCCAACAACGGGGACCTGACGCATAAAAATAATACACAATGATTTTCTCAACAATTGGAATTCAACCACAAACTACAGGGGTTTGGCATGAGTTATAAGACACTAAGAAAAAACAGGACTTTTAAACAAAAAGTCCTGTTAAATGCCTTGGTAAACAACCAAGGCATTTATTAAACGAGAAATTAAAAAAAGGACATTTGTATACACCACGACATGGTACCTATAAACTAGAAATTAACTCACACCTACACTGAGAGTTGTTCAAATTAAATTTTTGTATCGAAAGTATTTACTAATAATTGTTTAGATAATGGTAAAACCTTAAATTTCCCACAATTTCATTTCATCCTCATATACCATTAAATTTTTCAATGCTTCATTATTTTTTCCATACAACTGACACTTGTAACTTGATTTTAAGCTTTCGTTAACCGGTTGTCTTTTCTTCTTTTTTTTTTGTGTCTTTCCTGTCCACCAGGACACCCATTACAGCCCCAACCTATTATATTACCTCCCCCCGAGACTGGGTGTAGACTGTATACTGTACAGGTTCAGTTGGGAGTCAATGAAGGATCTCCTAGGGAAGTATACGCCAGGACATATCTATATAAATAAAATTAGAGTTTTGTCTGTACATTGCTCAGAATTATTCATTTTTTGTTATTTTTACTTTTCATGCGTTAAAGAAGCCGTAACCGGTCTTATCTCAATTTATGTATGTTTGTCTGTTACGCCATATTACACGAATTTTATCCAATTTTTAATGAATAACCTACTGGTAATAATCAGCTGTCATTGTAGTTTAAAGATTTAATAGAAATAAAAACAAACAGCTGTCAAATCAATATTAGTTAGTTTATATTGGTCATTTTTTACACCCATTTCGTAATCATACTATATTAAAAAGTTATTTTAACGTATAACTAATTATAATAGTGGTATAAATGTACTAATCTATTTAATTAGGATTTAACGTTTACATTTTGGTATGATAATTTTTCTTCTTTAAACTGAATCCTACAACCCGTACAAAGGACGGGCTTACTGCTAGTATAAACTATAAATTAACTCACACCTACACTGAGAGTTGTTTAAATTAAACTTTTGTATCGAAAGTATTTACTAATTTTTAAGATAATGGTAAAACCTTAAATTTCCCACAATTTTGTTTCATCCTCATGTACCAATGAATTTTTCAATGCTTCATTTTTTGCATACAACTGACACTTGTGGCTTGATTCTAAGCTTTTGTTAAGCGGGTGTCTTTCCTGTCCACCAGAGCACCCATTCCAGCCCCGACCTATTATATTACCTCTCCCCGAGACTGGGTGTAGACTGTACACTGTACAGTCTCAGTTGGGAGTAATGAAGGATCTCCTAGGGAAGGGACAAAAATGAACTAAGGAAACACGTCATTTGTTGATAGGTAGCCAAATTACTTACCGAAATGTGACAGACAGATTTTTTCATAGACCCAATTTCACTCCATAAACAAATAAAAAAAACACAGAGCCGACTAGGGCAAATGTTTTAATAAATAAATAAATTACGGTTTTTCTTTTCCCACTTTTGTTCTTCTTATGTATTCCCAATAACATGCCTTTGAAATACTATGTTTAAAAAAATTACATGTACGGAATTTAGAACATGTGGCATGATTAAAATGTATAATAGGATTTTAAATATATGTTGTTAAAGCAATATTTACTCATTGTGTTCTCTCTATATTTTATTGCCTTGGTTATTGATGACTTAATTGTTTGAGAGGTAAAATATTTGTAACTGATCTACTAATCTTAGTGTGATAAATATTGTTTAGTGAAGTTGGATGATATCATTAGCTATGTTTTGTTCAAATAAATATCGTTTTCTCAGTATTTTGACGCAATCTAAGAGTGAGAACTTTGTTTTGTTTTCCGTTTGGCCAATAGCTGGATTAGGAAGACTCGGAGAAAACAAAGTAATCAAATAACCTGCAATGCTGTTACCGCCTTAAACTCACAGACGTGCTCGACCTGAGGTTTAACATTTCCTGAACAAATGTATTTCCTTGTTGTACATCGGGTAATCTTAACATTCCTAGTGTTAAATAATTAATAGGTATGTGTGTAAAGATTTAACTTAACTTTATTTTTAACTGATTTTTAAATGGTGACTTACCCATGTAGATACTTTTATCCAAGTATGATTCAGAGATGAGTTTAAAATGACTAAGGTTATAACTAAGGCTGACATGTTCATTAGACAGGAATTTTAGTTAAAAACAAATCAAATAAAATGATTCTAATTCCTGATAAAGATAAATTACAAAGTTATATGTGAAATTTAAAGTTATACTGTACATTTGTATGAATTCAGGAAGAAGTAAATCCCAAAAGGACTCTACGCTCTACATTGTGGTTGGGAATGTATCAGTCAGTATACTGTATAAGTCCATGCAAACAGAAAACCCATGACATAGTTAATAGCCCAATAGTCAAACACATCTAAGGGTCCTACAACTGAACATGGTTTCCCAACCGCAATTTGCCTCTGAATTACGAACTGGTCTAGTTATAACGATAGTGTTCAGCGTTGTGTAGTATTCATGCGGACGTTAATCCACACCAGGGAATACACATCCCCCGGTCATAGCCAATAACTATCCGCATTTAGTATCTGGATTTCAAGATTCGCCAACGTTTCAGTCATAAAATCCTGTAAAAAATACAAAACGGTTTAATGAAATTATATGAAAAATGTCTTTATTTATAGAGGTGAAAGTTATGACTAGCAAGTTATCTCTACCACTTAACCTCTATCAAAAAGTAAAAAATATAATTGTGTAAATAAATGCAAATAAAGCTAAAAATAACAATGCGGAACCACACTATGCAAGCCCACCACACAGCATCAGGAGTCGCTTCACCTCCGCCTACTCGCTTTAATATTACTGGAGTTACATAAGCAGCATACATATTAACCCTTTGTTTCATTAATTGAGATGATTTATAAGCGAGATGTGTCTATCTTTTTTTTCGAAATTTTCGTTTCGAAAGTAGCTTAGGCTGTGAAAAAAAACTTGTTACACCATAAAATGAAATGTGTTATATAATATCCAACAGAGTAGCCAAATACTAGTTTAATTTGTTTAGTAAAGTTAAAGTCAATAGCTAAAATGACAAATACAAAGCTAAAAATCATAAAAAAAGTTTTTAGATATATGCCAAAGTATTTATATTTAACGTATTTTTAATTTATCTCAGAAGTTGTTTAGTGAAATATTGAATATATAAAAGTAATGAGGAACTAAACGAATACGCTCGTAAATATATATTTTTTAATTATTTAACCTTGCTATGTCATAATTTACAGCTTCATCGTTTCCGATGATAAAACCATGGATGGGTTTTTGTTTGACTTCAGAACCAGTTGTCGTATTTTGTTTCACTGCCAATTAATTTCCTTCTTCACAAAAGGTTAACGTAAAGTGGTTATAAAGTCAGAGTTTTGATATTTCCTTATTTTCTCTTTGAAAAAGCCCTACGTCGATTCCACAATAATAAATATACCCACAGGTAATACTTCATCAAACAGAAGTTAATATATTTGGTATAAATCCTTGTTGAGCCGAAGAGACAAATATACTATTTGACCACCTCAAACACCGGAAGTTGTGTTTATTTTAGAGCACATCCTGTAACGTTTGTGACCAACTGGGAGTCAAATAGCTTTGCCTGCTGTTTTAGCACAAGAGCAACAAACACTTATGTACATGTCTGGCTCGGTTGAGTTAGAAGAATTACGTCAAAAGTTGAAAATGGAAGACTGGCCAAATTGTGAAATTTTCTACTTCTTTGTATTGTATCCGTCCCTTTATAATATGAAATTTTCCCAATAATGTACTATGTTGGTGGATTACTTCAATTAAACAGATTTTTGTTCGGAATATTTCATATAAACGCAATTATGTGTTCAAAAACCAATATGTGTGTAATGACTGTTATATATTAAGTATACTGGTTTCTTTATAGTACATGAATATTAATTAAAAATGTATTTTAACTATTAATAACTTGTTTCCTAATGAACAGTACAATTTTAATAAAATTCAAATAATCGTAGATTTTTCTTTTTTCTTATAAGTAAATATAAAAATCTGTTTTCAACTCGTTTATTTAACAGATTCTTCAATTTAAGTGGTGGTTTCAGTAAATCCATTCCAATAGTTTATTTTATATGCATAGTATTAAATCTAATGTCCGTTTATTTTTTTAATAGATAATGTCAGTTATATTAGTTAATGTCGAGACAAATGACAAAGGCTTAACCCAAGTAAAATATTACATCCACTCTTTACACAGATCCCCAAGGCAGTAGTAATATTTTATTTAGCCTGACACTTCCGTAATTACTTGATATGCTACATGTTACGAAGTAAAAGCTGCGTCGCAAAAAGTTAACACAAAAGTTTAATCTTACCTTGCTTATAGAGTTAAGAGCCTTTTTATATATGTGGAATATATATATATATATATATATATATTTATATTTAATATATACTTATATTTAATACTGAATTTCTGTATTAGATGACAATTACATCAGTTATATTCAGGTGGATTGAAAGAAAGAAACAAATGTTTGTATTTATTTGCCTGTGTGAAATACGTTATATCATAGACATGTCTAAAGTCAATGTTTTCAGTTCAACTAAACAACTGTTCTTATAACCAAACTATGACATCACTAAACATATAAAGTCACTAACCAAATTTTGTTTCAAATTTTAGTCGCGCAAATCGTCAGCATTCCCCCGAGCTAAGACAGATCCATATAAAAATAGCAAAATAAATATGTTAAATTTTGTATCGATATCGTCCAATTTTAATAGAAATGAGGTAAGTTTTTATTTAGGAAGTATATTTTCCTTAAAGTACACGAATTTTACATGGACATTTTCAGTATATTTATCGTTATATTATCTGTTATTATACTGATGAATATTCATAAGCGAGAACATAGGACGTAGAAATATGATAATAATTCCTTAAGGTAGTAAAACCGGCCGGAGTTCAGCAAAATCTTGGATTACAACCATAGGCTGGTATTTAAACAACAACGGTCTATTATACTTAGATATTATTCTATGAAGGTTACTTTTACACGAACAGTTTGAAATCTAATTTATAAAAATTGTCCTTAAACGTTTTAAGGTAGTCTCATGGAAATTGCCAGAACGGTAGTGGTAACCTGCTAACTTGGTAATTCAAAGGTTGCTGGATCGAAACCAGTTAGTGGTTAATCCTGTCAGATCATGAGCGGTCACCTCTGGCTAGCTTATGGGTCTCACGCCGCTACAGCACTTCGTTGACTTTGATTCACCGCATAGGTCCTAGTCCGATGATGATGGGCGATTCAGTTTAAAATAAATAAAATTGAAATAAGAGTGTTATTGTAACTAATTAACAACTAAACTACCTTAATTGTACTTTAAATACTAGGTCTTAAATAATTATGGTAATGCAAGTAAAAAATTACACGATAAATCCTTCTTAATGCCTTCAGAAACAACATCAAAAGACAATTAAACTAGGAACTTGATCCAAGTCTAGCTCCGGAGGAGGGGTAGTTATGTTTTGCTTTAACTCCGGAAACTAGTTCTGGAAACTTAAAATGTAGTCATCTGTTACTCATCACAGTTGCACTAACGCAACTGCACTGTTTAAACTGCATTAGAGATCGGTGCCTTCACCTTTCTTGTTCATCTGGCGACATTATAGATTTGTTCATTTCAGTTCCTCGCTTGGGGTTGATTACTTTGATGTACGATAGCCAGTTTGGAGTGTGTACAAGATCTACAATGTTTTTGTCAATCGACAAAAAAATATTCTCATGTTATCTGCTGGGGTCGTTGAGGCGAAATGGCTGAAGCGTTTTAACCCATTCAAGCCACCGAAGTCTTTTCTGTTTTTATATTCTATGTTGCGATCTAGGAGTCTTCAGAATGAGAAGCTCGAGGAACCCATCATGTGTCATGTGACAATGTTGGAGGATCCATAATAATGGAATAAAATAAGTGTTTTGTTTATATAAAACATTTAACCACTAACTATTGGACTAGTGTCTTTAACTTCAGTGCAAGAGGTCACGGGTTCAAATCCTGATATGACCACGGGTTTTGACAGATTTTCCAAAATCGTTTGTGTGCTATTCAGTCTGAATGTCAAAAACTCGTAGGCATGGTAAAAATAAAATAAATCACACCTTTGAAAGCTATAGCATAGTCGCTTTACATTTTAAAGTCAAAACTCACTTCAAGTTAAATCTTAACCAATGAGATATAAATTATATACATTATATTCCTATGGTTGTATAGCTACGTTATAAGTTTAATTTAATATTCCCAGAAGACTTTGTATGTGTGTGTGTGTGTGTGTGTGTGTGTGTGTGTGTGTGTGTGTGTGTGGAGTGTGGACAGACTAATAACAGTATTGTACACAAGATTTATTGTAGCAATTTCTGTTGGCGGCATTTCACACTTAACCTTTTGTGTTGCACGACGAGCATTGCTTACAAGCATGTGGTCATTTAGAACATGACTCGTAACACCAAATTATATGATTAACAAGCTGTCTTATTTCCATGCAGTTTCTTAATAGGAACACCATAAAAGGAACTAACTATTCATTTTTTTTATTTAAGACTAGCGCCAGCCGTTGCCCGTTGCTGCGATGTAAAAAACAGATTAATTCGATTTAGGTTCGGTGGCAAATATGAAACATAATATAATTATTAACACCTTTCTGAAATGGTGGCCTATCCAGGTATTTTAGGTCAGATTATGCATGAGGAGTTAGTGTATTCATGTGAATTTTAAACATTTAAACATATATGATGGATTGAGACCGACCATATTAATATTATCTAACACCAGGTAACATTGATCATTTTACATCCTGGTAAATTCACACATTCGCACGCCCAAACGCACACACACACCACACACACACACAAAATCAAATATTCGTTAATAATACACACTATTGACCTTGTCTAAATTTCAGATAAAAAAGAAAACATATAACAGCTGATAATAACAATAAATGTTATATGTATAAAAATTGTATTTAATAATTAAATTAAGAGGCCTACAACCTTGAGCGGTCTCGCGCGTCGTTCTCGCTCAACTAATGTGCATGTATGTGTATGACCCTGGTACCAGAACTGTATGTATATATGTGTTAATGTTTTCGTGTGTTTTTAAAACATTATGACATCCAATACCGTAGACAATGTTTAAATCGTGCATCGTAAATGATGTGAGACGCGTCTCGCAGCAATTGAGCAATATTTGACACATTGGGCTAACAAAAATGTAAATAATTTGATTATTTAAATAGGTGTCGAGCCTTAATATCTACCAATATATATCATTGTATTTATTTATTTTCTGACCAACGTATAAACATGTGATTTGTAATCAGAATATATAATCTCCAAAAACAATAAAAGATTAACGTGGCGAATAAAGCGTTTCATTTTGTACAGTACATAATTATTTTATAGTTTTACATTAATGAATTATTCAGGCAGCATTGCGTATTAAAGCACAATTAATAACTGATTACATTTGGACAAATGACAGATTGAAGAAGCTTTCAAATTATTATACACCTGTTAGTTTTGTAAACACCAAATTTATAAAACCCGATCCAGTACCGTTTATGCCCTCTGAGTCAGAGGTTTTTGGAAGGATTTTCACCGAACCTTACAGAAATAATCTTCGAATTATGCTTAATAATGTCTGAAAGTACTACTTTAATCTTTTGAGCTATAGATAGCTTACATACAACAAACGTATATTCAAATATAGATATATGCATCCTCTTTTATACATTAAGATTGCATTCCTTCCAAACTATATTTAAAAATAGTGATAATGTGAGAATAAGCTCTTTAATTTTGACCTAAACTGCTATATAGCCACTCGCATAGCTTACTGACTTATTTAGATACATAATTTACAAGGCACTTTTAGATGAGCTAGAAATTGTGCATGTTTCTTCCTTTTGCTAAATAATAAAGGTGTTTTTTTATATGAAAAAATTATATAAAAGGTAAAAGTATTTTAAACGTTCACCTTGATTTCAATTGTTTAGAACAGTTTAAATATCTCATGACGTTCAATCCAAATAAAACGTGATATGCAGAGGAATACTACAAGCTTTGTAGTCGGTAATACATTAACCATTCAAATACACTATATGAAGATCTATTTTCTGAGTTAAATTTTCGCCAGAAGCAGCAAAAATTGCTACACACTATTCATATTATTTGACCTGAATTTATGGAGACTCTCAGGAAATATTACGGTGCATGTGATCAAATAAAGTGCACCAATTTTGAAGGTCTGAACCATCACCCAATATATCAAGAGTGCGGTTCCATGGGCACGAGGCAATTTAACATTGAATGGAACACTTAATGTGTTTATTCTGCGTCATTTAATTATATTTATATTTAAATCGTTAGTATTATTATTAATAAAATAACTTAGTGTTTCATGTATTCGTATACCTAGGAAACAAAGTGATATTCAATCATTTTTATAACTAAAAATCAAACAGAATAATTAATAATAATAAGATGTGGTTTGGGTATCATTAAAATCGCATAAGTTACAGAGTCTGCAATACAGTGTTTTATTTTCTACATTATTTTCTTGTTGAGCCTACGCATTGCTTAAAATACATTTTTTTTATTTAATGCTGTGATTAAGACAGTTTTTAAAATATTCTTTGAAAAGTAATCCTTTCCCACCCTAGGGTGAAAACAATTGGCTGATCTTGAGGCCATCAGCTGGTTGATACTTCAATGTAGAACAGATGAAAGTATGAGCAATTCAATGGTAAGTTATCGGTAGTCCCAAAAAATAATCGAGTATTAATTAGAAAGCTATCAGCTGATCGTCGTAAGAACGCTTTTCCCATTATAATTTTTAAATTATACAGCTCAGTTTTCCAGCAGTTTTGATACGTGAATATTGTATGTTGTCTGACAAAAATATAGTTCATAAAGCGAGTGTAAAGTGTAAAGAGTAAAGTATTTTTCGTACTCACTCAAATGTGAGTTACTTTGATCTCGTACCAAAAAAATCACTTATACCGTAGGAATAAAATTAGTTACATTAGCTCTATGTATTAATTACGGGAGTAAATAAGAGAATACCAATTAGGAAAAGCTTAATTTACTATCGAATATATATGTAGTTTGATTTTGTGATCGTTCAATCGCATGTTTATAATAAATAGTTCAGTCCTGCACAGATTAAAATAGTATGTATTTAATTTGAAAAGAAGTTATGTCTCCACCACAATATCTCTTCCTTTTGCGGCAATTATAATAAGTAATAGGAGTAAATATATTTTTGGTATACACCATTAATATACACATCAATTATATTTTAATCTTAAAAAATTTTGCTGTCCAAATCACAATTATGGTACAGTACTTAAAACTACACTATGAAAAACAGATATTTACTCAACAAAATATACACTACAAAGTATTATTTTGAAACATTGAAATGGTAAACTGAACATGAGGAAGACAAATTATATAAAATACTATGCGAAATATCTTTAAAACTATTTTTGTTAAACCACCCAACATTGATCCAAAAGTCAGACATGAACCTCGAATGGATTGTTCTTGGGTTATTAATGTGACTTCCCGAGAGCCTGATTTACCTGAGCTACAAACGTTATCCCACGTGTTCGGATGTGTTATAATACTGCATACATATTATAGTTCTGTAAGTTAGTTTTTTCATTGTAAATTTACTTTTACAATGACTAACCAATTTAGTTGATCTTTTGAAAATTCATAATAGCGTTTGTCATTAATTATTAAATTAACAATTAGTTGGACTTTTCCAACTCGTCTTGTGTTTAAAATTTACACAACCTTTCGAGAGTTGGATAAACTACTCCCGTTTTCAAGTGCCTAACGATATTTATATTTATATAAACAAAAGGTTATTTCTACATATAAAACAGAAACCGGTCAAAAAACACAACAAAAATATAACTATAGAATTATATAGTAAACAAAACACTCTACTTAGCCTATTTTGTGCATTCGGAAAATTGCAAACCAACGACACCAACACTACGCCTCCGCCTAGTGTGGTCACTGACCAGTAGTGGTCTTCGTGACCGGAGTGTTTTCTCCGCCCCCGAGCTAGCGGACGTAAAAACAAGTAGGACCGCACGACACTCAACGACGACTTCAATATAATAAAATCAGCTCAAAAAAATAAACAAATTATTAGTTTGAATCATTCGTCTACGACAAAAGGTTCACGAGAAATGAATTACGATATCAGAAAGCACCCAATTTTATTCGTATGGAGAATAATTAAAAAATCAATTTCTTCGTTATTTCTCAACAGTTTCTATGAAACGTTTATAAGATACAATATCTGAAATACCCCATACATAAACGTTTGGTATTACCTAAAGTTAGGGCTTGTATCCCCAAAAAGTTCTAGATTAGCTTGTTTTCTCTTGTTAGTCTATGGAATTGGATTATTATTTTTCAAACAATAATTTTTTAAATCATTGTTATAAAGAAATTAAAAAAATATTATGGTTTGACTAAATGGTGTATTGTTTTTTATTTACTTAAGGGAGGCAGCATTGTCAGTCCACCATTACCGATTATTTGTTTTGATTCACCATTCTAACATAATAACGCTATAGGAAAGAGGAAACGCTGAGTTTGGCGTGGGTAAACCGAAGCAGAAGGTCGAGTTATTTGATTCCCTTGTTTGTTTCCTTTCCACGCACGCTCTAAAATAAACACCACGTGTTCATGTCCCGCTACACGGTATTTTACTCGCGTTATATTACTCATGGCTGTGTAATCGTTCGACGCTTATTATTTTGTAATAAATGGCTCACATGAAAAATATAATTCACTTATATGGGGGGGGGCTTGATATTGATTCATAATTGAGAATGAATTTAAGAGGTATAAAATATCTATGAAATGCATTTAAGTCTTTTATGCTTATTGATGGTTATGGGTTACATCATCATTAATTAAATTTTAAAACTAACCCACTGTACTTTCAATATTACTTAGATTATCTATTTTTTGGTCCATCTGAACAATAACTTACCCATGTCAGATGTTTGATATAGCAAATTTTTACCTCGTTGTTTTGGTTTGTTCATAAAATATATATTTACTTCAGTAGGTACCGTACGACGTCTTTTCCTTAGGTTTATTATAAGCCCAATTAATTAATTAATTAGTTTTCTACATTAGAAAATTAGTTTTAATATTTCTTTACTTTGAAATAGCGTTTGATTTAGTTGCCCTCTCAAAATTACTATCTGAACTACAAGCAATAAAAATCCTTAGGAAAGCTCTAACGTTGTTTAGCAGTTAATATTTAGTCGTTGATTAAGTAAAATATTATTCATATATTTTTCGTACAGCTAGGTTGATTTTCTACTCAATATATTATAACCGATACAAAATACAACCCCGTTTAAAGGGAATGCAACAATTAGAATATTTCTGTCAATATTTTAGCAAGAAAATGTGAATTGTGCCGAAAATTTAAAATGCGAGAAAGAATTGCAAACATATGTAGTTATGACAGGTAAGTGTTTGTCATTTGTTACTTTTGGAACAACTGGTGAGGTCAAATTTTTGACTCCTACAAAGGAAATACTGACGATTGCTTGCAAAAATGTAAATAATTACAAAATAACACACTATAAGTAGCAGCTATGGCGAGGTGCCAGCGAATCATGAAGACGCCGGTGACAGTGATTATGCAGCTGTTGTGCCATCTGATGTTTTCCCATTACTTTTCTAGATCATGCATTACAAATTTACGTTAAACTATAACTTACAAATACTGTGTATCTTTTCTAATCTTTGTATATATTTTCCAATTTTGAACTAATAAATAATTTATTTCATTGATGAAAAATGTCTCATAAACTTGTTCTAAACTCTAAGAAGCTCTATACTTAAGTAACAAATATTTTAGAATAACGGATCCGGTCTGAGCAGCGCAGAGAGAGGAGGGGGAGGAGTCCCTGGAGATAAAACACTTCTAACGGAAGATACGATAACAAAAGACTTCGACAGCTGTTATTGATGGTTGTCTGACAAAACAAAACATTTATTGTCATGAAATTACATTTGTTATATACTTGCGTGTGTTTTGTGAGAAAACAGCTTAATACTAACTGACTTGTAGTTACGAGTACAGTATATCGTTTATTGCAGACACCCTACACCAACTTTAGAGATTTCGACTTTTTTGTATATTAATTATTTAAACCTTTAAATACGTCGTTTGGTACATAAAACGTTGACAGTCCCTAAGGCTTTAAACTGGGCATCGCAATATTCCTATAATGCAGAAGCCCCTCAAGTGACCGCAGTTGTAGGGGTTCTGCATCAAACTCGGGGTAAATTAATTTTTTGTGAAAAGTGATGTTTGCAGACTTAGCTGATATTTGTTACCCACGTGCTCTTAACTTCCTTTCTTCCACTCTCACACTGGGCTGATTTTTCTCTATATTGTAAATGAGTTTTAAATATAAGTTGTTTTAGTGGTTATAATATAAACACACGAGTGGTATTTCATTGAAGACTCATCACTATGAGTATTCTCGGTACCGCCACTCCAGATACTTACAAAAGGAGTCTAGCTTGTGAGGCTAGGACTAAGGGAAATAGTTATGTTTCTCATAAAGGCATATTAAAATAGTAAGCAAATATTTTTCCTCAACATCCAAGTTGAGAGTTGGAGTTTTGGTTTTAAGATTGATCAAGAAGTAGTAAAATATATTTGGGGATATTGTTATAGCCTTGGGTGCAAAGATCACACTACAAAATAAATAAATAATATACTTTCCAGGAATTGTACCTTTTAATTCTTTTGAATTACTTAAGTTGTATCTCAGTTGTAAATCCAACGGACCGGGTGTGTCAACCCACGGCATGTCCCTATGCCATCTCGATACATCACTATTCTCACTATGATCAAGTTCATCATGACTTATTTTTCTTTCACTTAAGATGTATCACTTTATTATACACCTTTCAGAACCTGAATATGTGTATAAATTATTGAAAAAATTCAGTAAGTACTATTTTGTATTATTTTATATTGTTTTTGAAAATAACTATACGTCTTATTAAATGAATTTTTAATCCAAAACTAGCGTGAGTCCATTGAGTCCCAGCTGTTAGTGTAGTTTTGGTCTTAAATATAGTATATTATTATTAATTATTTAACTTAAACATAATCTTGTTTAGTTTTTTTATCTAAAGTATATTAACCTTTTCTCCCATTGTGTTCTGTCCATTACTAGGTCATTATTTTACCGTTACTTTTTTGTAATTTACAAGGAAAATGTCGTAACATACATTTCATACGGTCAGTATTTGTATAGAGCATTGGGTGAATGTTATATTTACTGCTCATTGCATTCGTCTGTCGACCTATCACACCCTACAAACTAACGAATTAATAAGGTTATTATTTAATCCTTGATCATTATTTGTTTGGCATTTCACTAAGTATTTTAAATTAATGCTTACAAATCTATTGCTACGGACCTAGAGGCTGCTAAATGTTGGATGTACAGTAGTGGAACTGATTGAACCATGAACATAGCTAATGGAATTACTAACGAGTTTAACTCACTCAAGAACTCTGTACCTGTAGGCTCATTCCTTCATCAATAAACTGGCACTAACTAATTCCATAAAATAAAGTTTGAACCATAAAGTTTCTTCGCAGGCCTGTCATGATTCGTATCTAGACCATTCAGTCTATAAAATGTATTGTTATAAAAAATAGTGTGTATGTGTGTGCGCGGATACGACAACTCCTAGAGCTGTCGTGATTTATTTAAAATGTGATAATTTATAAGCCAGACTCATGCAGGTTGCTCTATCCAATGAGGGGTAGAGGCCATTGATCTCATTGGATATAGCTACCTGAATGAGTCTGATGTCAAATACCCTCGTCCCCAGAGCTTAGACATAACCATGTCAAATACCCTCGTCCCCAGAGCTTAGACATACCCATGTCAAATACCCTCGTCCCCAGAGCTTAGACATACCCATGTCAAATACCCTCGTCCCCAGAGCTTAGACATACCCATGTCAAATACCTTCGTCCCCAGAGCTTAGACATACCCATGTCAAATACCCTCCTCCCTACAAGCTTAGACATACCCATGTCAAATACCCTCCTCCCTACAAGCTTAGACATACCCATGTCAAATACCCTCGTCCCCAGAGCTTAGACATACCCATGTCAAATACCCTCGTCCCCAGAGCTTAGACATACCCATGTCAAATACCCTCGTCCCCAGAGCTTAGACATACCCATGTCAAATACCCTCCTCCCTACAAGCTTAGACATACCAATGTCAAATACCCTCGTCCCCAGAGCTTAGACATTCCCATGTCAAATACCCTCCTCCCCCAAGCTTAGACGTACCCATGTCAAATCCGATTGGCTACTCTTACAGACACGTCAAGTAACGTAGTACCACAGTCCATCATGCCGATTGCTCACTAAATACTTGATTAATGATTAACTCGTTTAGGTTTTGCATATTTGAAACGTCAAGGCGATTATAAAGCAGATCTGTCTGTTACCCGGTAGAACTAACTAGACGTTTAACATCCAATGATCTGCCTCCCTGCCAACCACTCTGAGAGTAGCTGTTACTCTTTGGTCTCAAATTTTCAACTGTATACAGAGCTTTATAAGAAGAAAACTGCACTAGTCACACAATTGTAAGAAACACAGTAATTTGTATTAGTTTTAATAATATTGAGATACAATTAATTTTATTAACCAAGCAATGACTGTTTTTCTAAAATCAGGGGCAGTAAGTTATTTGTATTAATTTAAAAAAGATTCGTTTTGGTGGGAATATCTATAGCTAATTTTTTATTACAAAACATCTTTTAAAGATTTGTGACGTATTAAAGCTTCAGTGGAAATATTTAACTGTGGTCTTTTAACTAAATAACCCACTCACAAAAAGGTATTCCAGTTAAGTTAATTTTCTGACATACGAAGACAAAAATAATTTATTTACTATTTTTCATGCTCATGACTTAAAATAAAATCTCTTTAGTGCTACCTAAAAAACAATTCATGTTTCTTTCGCTCGAGTAATATTGTGCTAAGATATCTATAATTTATACATTTTAGACATATATTTTAAAACTTAATTTTAAATTAATAAAATAACCGTGTTTGTAGACCAAATTATTCCTAATATTAAATGTTTATATGCTTTTGATTATAAAAATAATGCATCCATAACACAATTGAAACGGTTTTAGTACTAATTATTACGCAATAGTGGACTAAATATCAGATTATTAATTTTATTACTCAGTTATTAATGTCCCTATAATGTATTTTACTCATTGAAATCCCTCTATTAATTATATTATATGTATGCAAACTACAAGGGGCTTTACGGAAGTATTGTAAATGCAAGTATTGATAAGCTTTATCATCCCAGAGGTTTTTACGTGTGCAAAAATTGTTTCCAGGTTACGATAATAATTGATAATTTTATGGAAAAAATCTCATCCACAATTTGTTTGAGCAAGTTGGAAATTAAGCTACGTATAGCTTATCTTCCAACTTGCCCAATTCTTGACATCAAGAATGTGAGAATATACGAATTTGATTACCATGGCTACTACTTTCTCTTTTGCAACCTCCCATTAATAGTTCTCGACATACCTCCAGAGCAGCAGCTAAGTTATGTTTACTTCTAGCTATTTATTATGCTTTCAAATATGTAAAAAGGAAATGATTATAATAGCCAAAGTGAAAATCTTAGTAACGTAATTCAAGTGAAAACCATGTTACACCCAAAGTTTTGTTTACTCTTTGTTTTCTGTGGAAGAAACAAGTAAACATCTGATACTACTTAGATTATTTTGCTGGGTAAAAATGTTTAAAATGAATGTCTAATTATTTAATGAAGAAACAAATTAGTAAATTCAGGGAATTTTTATTTCTAGCGGTCCTCCCAATACAATTTGTTTTAACAGCACCAATCAAAACATAAATGAGCAGATGCTTATTAGTGCTGAAGCTGTTGCGCTTGAGTGAAACAAAAGTTTTTTAAAGAAACTTTATTATGAAACTTATGAAATTTTGTCTCATTTAGTACAGTTTTCTCCACAAGAACTGCCTTTGAATGGTTTTCAAGCAGGTGTGCAATTTTAACATGTATATATGTTTACAATAATAAAAAGATAAGAATTTTAAAATATGTCAATGGTTTCAAAGGGTTGAAAATCACTTTGTTCAAAATAGCTCGGTAAACCTTTGGTTACTATGTATCTAGTCATGGATGGAGATCGACCGTTTGCCAATTTGCCGCGTGATTAACCACCGCTGTGGCTACAAGAGGCGCTGCTCCAGCACCAATTGTTGCGGTATTTCACGTCAAACCATCAAATAATCACATATTGCAATGTATTTACTATTTACATATTATTTAGCTAACTTAAATACTTTTAGCATAGTTTATAACTGTTGACCTGAATTAGGGGGATAATTTACTAATAACTTGTTGGACTTCCAAGTTGTCTTGAATTTTTAAACCACACACAATTATTTAGTTAGTGGACTTTCTAATGAAATTCTTTCCGGAAGAATATTTTTTTACCATCGAAATATGTAAAAGTTTTTGAAAAGAATTTCGTCAACAACAAAAATCATATTGTGTCAAAACGACTCTTGTTAAAGAAAGTAAAAACACAATCAGTCTGAATTGGTTTAAATATAAAAGTTAGGTTAATACAAAACAAATAAACTTAGGTTCAGATAGTTATGTGGAATCCTACGACATTTTGGGGTTTGCTCTTTATGCACATTTAAAATGACGCATGTTTACAAGGTCAGACGTACTTACGTACTACAAAGCTTATCTCTAAATTAAGTGGTTTTTCCTCAACGAATCGTAAATAATACAAACCCATAATTCTAACCAAAAATTCGGAAACCATACACAATCTCGCTATCGTATTAAAATAAAAAAATTGATTTGAATAAGGACAGTAATTCCTAACAGTTGGATGTAAATAATTTTTATTTTCATACAATTAATTGTTGTCTATCAATACTTTATTCATATCATGAGATGAAAAATGTCAAGTAACAAAATTAGATTTAGATGATCAGTCACTCGGCTCACCCTTGGTAAAATTGAATTTCAAATGTAATGCATAAATGGATGTGGTCGGCCAGTTTGTTGTTCTAGGAAATCCCCCAGAAAATGCTCTGGTCCCTTTAGAACATAAGACGTTCACCTGAGTCTAGTTTTTATACATAACACATGTGCTGGTTCTATACGATTATATTGTGGAAAGGTCATTACACAGCTTACCAATGTTATTATATATAAGTCATTTGAAATTTATCACTATTTCTAGGAATTTTGAGTTTTATTAGTAAAACAAAAATGTCCAGTTACAAGTAAAATTGTGCCTTACAAGTCGCAGCTCACAGGGTTCTGATCGGCCACCACGTAAGGAGACCGCGACTGTAGAGCCGAGGCAGCCGCGGTTCACAGGGTTCTGATCCGGAAACTTCGGACCACTGGCTTGGCAGAATTAGCATTTCATTCCCATTAGTATGAGGCACAGCCTCTTGTTTTGTCTCTTCGTACTTTTTATTTTCTTTTAATAATAATTGATACAATATTCTACTCAAAAATTTTACCAATAACTCTCTCTCACTAAATTACATATAATAATAATCTTTATTTTTTAAGATATATACAGTATTTCCACAGTAATGAGTAAAATTAACAGAGGTTTGAAAATTCATGATAACGTTAGTTATTCATATTATTATGTTTACATTCATCGGACTTTTCCAAAGCTTCTCGTTTTTAAAATTTACACAAAGTTTCGAGAGTTGGTTAAACTACTCCCGTTTTCAAGTGCCTAACGGTATTTGCATTTATACAAATAAAGTTTTATTTTTATATAGAAAAGAATAACCTATATGTGCTTACTCGAATATATATATTTTTTGTGTTTTTTTACCTGTTTCTTTCGTAAATTAAGGGATAGACCTGGTAGCTCGACCTACTTGCAGTTTAACTTGTTTTTATATGGTTTGGTTAGTGATTGCGTTATTGGTGGTGAGTAGAGGAACTAATTATGTGATTCATGTCAGTCCACAACTACACAATGTTCTGCTAACGTGATTCAAGTTTTCCAGCGGTGGTTCTAGTTTGGAGAATATTGTAACTTAATTATTTACTTAATATGATTACTATAGTGTACATATTTGACATTAATATCATATGTAGAATTTGAACTTTTAGTGGTTCTGCCTTAAAGGGGACGGAGTTTACCTTAATTACTTATATATAAAGCTTTGTACATTATAATTGATGTAATTTCACAAACGGTACCTTGACGAATGTTGAAGTTAGTATATCAAAAAGAACAGAGATTTCAAACAAAATTATCGTCAAACCACTGAAACTATGGCATTAATGTTGACAAAATAAAACACATATCTTTTGTGTAACTTTTAAATATGATTTTATAAATGTGAAATTTTTTTATTATATGATTTGATACATTTTATTCATTTGTTTGATTTTAGTTTTTTTATACAATTTATTTAGATTTTTATATATTTTGTCATTATAATTATGTAATTTCACAAACGGATTGACGAATGTTAATAGTAATCAAAAATGTTATTTATTATAAGCTTATTTTTAAAAGCATTATATATAGAATAAACTTTGTATTTTAACACGATATTCAAATACAATAATTATTTATTAATATAAATTTCAACAAATAATACAAAAACTTTACAGAGTACAAAATTATCGTCGTTAAACTTTGAACTTATCAGTTGTTTGAGTATTTCAAACTATTAATGATAAAATATATATACAAACCACTGAAACTATGGCAAAATGTTTCAAAATTAAAAATTTTAAAAAAATTTATTGATATGCGATTTCTTTGAAATTTTATATGGAAAATGTGAAAAAAATCTGTGTAAACATTTTTTTAGCACAATCATTGCTTTGTTTAAATTTAAATGATTTTAAGATTTTATTTAGATTTATTAGATACCATCACGATTTAAAAACAAAGTACGACGCTATCTATCTTTTTTCAAATCTAAAACATAGCACAATTAATTAAAAATATTAAATATTAATTGTGTATGTTTTAGATATAAGTTCACTGACATAATTCCAGATGAAATTAAAACTTTTTTTACATATTTTGGAAGTGAATATTTAACATATTTTCACTACAGATTCTTGTATTGCAACCTGATATTTAATGAGTCAAAGATTATTTAAGATAATTTGTTATAATAGTCTTTAAGAGTTAATAGTTAGTTTAAAAGCTAAATTTATTCCCTCGTCGCAGAATGGGTTAAAGCTCAATTTCACTTTATACTTTACAAACGACCCAATCACAACTTTCAAAATAAAAATGTTCGTTAATCGCACTATCATATTTTTTGAATGGATGCAATTTATTTTAAATGAAAACATTAAAAGTTTAAAATTTTGCTTTAGGATTTTTTTAACTACGCAGTTTTTATTTTACTTATTTATAGATTTCTGTCCTACAACCTGTGTAATACTATAATGCCGTACATTGGTCTTTCATGTCTTACTTCATCTTTGTTCCCTTAAAAAATGAAATAGGAAGTTATGATTGATTCCTTCATTACAATCAGTTATAGTAAAACTGTTATTTGTATTAAGAGTGAAAAGCACTGATTCTCATGCAAATTACAGACAACATTTTTCCTACAGCTATATCTTTTTATGCATGCTCAGCAAATAAAAATTAGGAGTTGTTCACTAGTACTGAAAGCTGAAACAGAACTTTATAGCCGTTTAAAAATAAACATTTTACGTTTGATTTAATAGTCTGCTATGCAGTTACCAGTCTCATCATTCAATTTAAATTGGTATTCCCGAATGAACAGTATAACGAACTTAATTGTATGATAAATTACACAACATGGCTATTAAAATGCGTACTGTTTTATACTTCGTCGTTCTTTTGGGTTGGAAACACTGCAGTACGGAAAATAAATGACTTCAATAGCCGTGTAAAAAGTAAAGTATCTTTCGCTCACTCACCAAGAAAAAGCTAATTTACGATTGCATTGTAGAGCATAAACTTACAGTTTTGACAACAGTTGTAGGAAAAGAAACATGTTAATGTAGTGTTTCCCTTGGGAATCAGGTCATCAGGTGGTACACTGATGGCTCCAAGACCGAGGAGGGGACCGGTGTAGGGGTATTTGGTCCAAGGATCAAATACAATGAATCACTGGGGCGTTCCCCCAGCATATTTCAAGCGGAGGAAAGGCCATAGAAAGGTGTGCACACATCAACCTAAGTAGAGGATACATGAAAAGGAAGATTGTGATCCTGTCAGATAGCCAGGCTGCCATTGGAGCCTCGAGCTCAGCCACCTTCAGATCCAAGATCGTCTGGAACTGTTGGAGAAGTCTGGACCAATTGGGGAAGTTCAACAAGTTGTCACTACTTTGGGTACCTGGGCACCAAGGTGTTCAGGGGAATGAAGTAGCAGGCAAACTGGCAAGGGCTTTGTAGGACCGGAGCCAGGCTGTGCACTGGAGGACTCCTATTTTAAAAAGAAATTAAAGGATGAAGAGAATGAAGCCAGAGGGAAAGCCTGGACCGTTTATCTGGGATGCCGACAGGCTAAGGAAATACTTGGAGGGCATAATAGAAGAAGGTTTGAGACCATGATCAGGCTTAAGAAAAACAATCTAAGGATACTGACGGGATTTTTAACCGGGCATTGTAGGCCAGGGGTCATCTGAGCAGGATGGGCATTGTTCAACAGGGTGAATGTAGCTTCTGTCAATCTGGAGGAAACACCTAGACACCTATTGGCCGAGTGTGACGCGATAGGTCAACAGAGAGCCAGAAGCTTGGGAACACACCATGTGGCAGTGGAGGATTTTCCAAAGTTAGAACCCCTCATAATACTAAACTTTGTTAAGGCATTAGGACTAGAGGGGGTTCTCTAGGCAAGAACTAGAGACTAGTCTGGGGGCACAATAGATCTCATAGGTCGCAGTGCAATCTTTCCCCTAGGTCTTATCAGTATCAGTATCTGTACTGTAGTGTTAGTTACAAGTAGTGTGTCTAAGCAGTTCAAATACAATATACTCTTTATTTCAGTCCTATAAGTAAAAAAACCTATTTTACTATGTTTCTTGTTGCAGTGTTTTCATTAGAAAATAACTAAAGTACTGCACATTTTAAATCACGTTATAAAAAACTGGTAATGGTTTAACAAATAAGGTTAACAAGTTTATATACTGAAAAACGTTAATTTTTGCATAACATGATGGAGTAGCAATACGTCACTGGTCCCAAAAATAAAAAAGAGGAAGATTTTTTCAAGTGTTTTCTCAAACTGATGGACTGTTCAATCTCAAGTGGTAATGTATTGTAAGCTTACTCAAAAAATACCTGCTCAATATTTAAGCGGCCTAGGTTGAGATTGAAGCCTCTGGGTCGTATAATGGAACATATCCGATCCTATATCCTGACATAAAACGAAAATCATAGTTTAGTTATTACGTCTCTTGCAATAAATCCAAATTAAAAAAATTACTGAACGTAAAAGTTTTAACTTTTAATGACGATAAAAGTCACTAACTGAATATTTCCCATTTCGTAACATTTTGTCAAGTGATTTTCTGCTTCCCGTTATTAAGAAGTTTGACAAAAAAAACTATCGCCAATGTAAGTCTTAAACTTCTGTTTAGGAGTTATGTACTTGGACATGTTTAATTAAAGCTTTTCCCTCAGCCAAGCAAATTGATTCACTGCGCATAGTCAGGAAACAAATGCAATCAGCTTGGGATTCTGTTTAGAATTTATTACTTCAGTACTTCAGAAGCTAGCAAATTTTTGTAAGCGGGGTTCCATTAAAAAGTAATTGTTGAAAAAACTTTATAAAACACAATACAACATTTATTTATAATTTTTATGAACTCTTTGTTACCCAATAAATTTATTACAAATTTAATATACTTTATTTGAGGCTAATTGCAAGTGTGAATATTTTGAATTTACTTTTTCATATGGCTATTTAAAGTTTCTAGATGAATTGAAACACAATATCTCATCGAGAATGAGTATACATTATGGTTCCTATGGGTTTACTTTATAAAGTTTTACTTGCTATTGCACACTGCAACAATTAGAACCTGTAGACCAAAGACAACTCTTATCAACTTAAGCAAGAATATGCCGTACGACTCAGTTCCAAAATGTAGTTTCCTTTGAGCAATGTTAAAACTTAAAAATAAGTTTCTTTTCCAACCCAAATTTTAAATTGAGACAAATCGTGTTGACGTCAGAGTATTTTTATAGTAAGGCTGTCAGTGATATCTGTAGTTAAAATATTACTTAACTATTTTTATATTTAAAATCTTTTTTTAAATTTTTTGTGGAGTTGATATTTTAGTTAATAATTTATTTTGTATACATTGAGTAAATAAACATTTAAAATCCATTCAGATAATCTGCTAGACATTATAATACCAATTTCAGATGAAAAGTACAATGTTTCCGGTACGTAAAAGGTGATAACGATTATTTAGAATAAAAATGTTCTTATGGTAGCTAAGTAAAACTAAAACATAAATACCTCAGACTCTTGAGGTATAATATGGTATCGAAGTGTATCTAATATTACCTGAATTTCATAATACTGCAATATCTATTTATTGAAATAAAATAATAGAACTGATAGCTTCTGTGTTTTAAAACGTATTTTTTATCGTTTACCTGAATCATAAATTTTGTTCCTAAAGGTTTAAGCAATGATAGTTGTAATTTTTTACCATGCTCTCTCAACTTAAAGTTATTAATTCAAAAGTATTAATCAACATTTTTATTTAGTTGAAGAATGTTTTAACTTTCCTGGGCTGAGTATTTTGTAATCATAAATCTCCTCTGTTTATCCTAGTAACTACCGCTATGTGTTTTAAGCTTACTATGCAATATCTGTGTTGTGTACAACGTAAAATATGATACGATGTTATTATTACTTTTCATAAAACCCCACTTTATTTTTCCTGTTGTTTCCAAGTATACATTATATACTATAATACATACTAAGGTATTTCTATTATATAATATTATATACCATATTATTGTCTTATATGATTTACAAGGCTGAAAAAATAATGTTATCATAAATTATTTATGATACTTCAAGTCAATTATTTAAAACAAATTTCTAGAAAATTTAACAATATTTTAAAACAGCTTCTTTGTGTGGAAATCTTTTTCTTTTCTTAAATTCAAGCGGGAAACAAATAAAACCTCTGACTGAACCCCAAAATAAACACTCTTAACACTTTATGCAAACTCTGAGCTCATATATCAACGTCTGTCGTCCGTGCATCTGAGTTGAGAGTGCGTCCTTGTAGTACGAGGTTCTTCCATCGGTTCAGTCCTTAGGCCTAACCATCAAGGAAAAACCTCTATTTCCTCAGTTTTTATCATTTTAATGTTTACTTTCCCTTTTGTTATTTTTGTTTGATTTATATTTCTTTTCATTATTCTTTAAGCTACTATGTTTTATCAAACTAAAACCACGATTTCAAACAGACTGCTCGTTTATTTCCATTTTAATGTTTCATCTACAGTAAATAACATCTCACTGTTGAAATAACACAACGAAATTATTTCGATATATATTTTATTTATTTATAACAATAATCTTTTATTTCATCATAAATGTTACAATGATGAATACAGGAATATCACAAATATTTACAAAAATAAT
This sequence comes from Nephotettix cincticeps, assembly GCA_023375725.1. Classification (NCBI taxonomy): domain Eukaryota; kingdom Metazoa; phylum Arthropoda; class Insecta; order Hemiptera; family Cicadellidae; genus Nephotettix; species Nephotettix cincticeps. The sequence continues at coordinate 949,030 of CM041786.1, read as the reverse complement.
TTATTAAAATGATGAAACAATTTAGAGAACCCCAAAGCTAGCCCTAAATTAGGGTCTGGCATGTTTTAAACAACACAAAATCAGTTGGTATAATGCAAGTATAATTTTAGGATGTAGCATGGATGCATACGGACCTTCCCAACAGAAGATTTATTCTAGACCTACTATAGTGCATGTTAGATGCAACAGAGAACTTTGACGGTACATGCAGTATGTGACGAAGCATGTAAAAGTTGTGAAGAAAAGTTTATTTCTTTAGTTAGCTTACATGACTCTTCCAGAACAAATTTTAATCAATGCTGAAACCTAGATTTTTCGTTCTGTTCACTTACAATTTTAAGCAATTTCAAGCTACTTCATCACTTTTTTACCATTTATTTTACGACATTTTAAGGACGATTGGATGAGAAGTTGATCTCTTAGTAAAAATATCAAAATTTTTTTCTCTTGGAACAATATAACTGTGATCAAACCATTAGGTAAGCTAAAACAGTTAAAAAAATATAAGTATAAAATTCTTGAATACTGTATAATAGAAGTAAACTCTAAAATAATAATAGTCATAATCAGGTAGACATTATAAAGAGCTAAATAACAGAGGTGTTTTGCTACCAAGGTTTTAATCATTACAACACATTTAAAAACTAAAACTAATGTATAGGGGTTTTGCTAACTAGTTTATTAAACATTAACATATGCTTTCTTAAGTGCAGGCTAAATGCAAACCGAAAATGTACCGTTCTACAATGTAATACTCTACAAAATTCACACATAAACATGTATGCATATAACGGCAAATAAGAAGAAATGTTATACTGTTTTTAGTACCTTTACATGAACACACAAACAAATATGCATGGAAAAACAAATAATCAAAACAATCTTTGAGTATGTATGTATACATCTTCTCCCTCTATCATTCTAGAGCTTAGTTCAACAAGTGCATTAAAGTTGTATATATAATTTTATTTTGTATATATATAATAAAGTTTGGCACAGTAGATGACAGATTATAGTTCTATATCAAGGATGGAGATGTTTGTCTTTACTCGACGCTTCTCAATGATTATTTCAGCACGTCGCCAACAGAACAATTTTCACAATAATGCCTGCGGCTTACCGCTGTTGTCTCTACCCCTTAACCAATGACAGGCACTTACCACGTTTATGAATTGAATTCAATAGATGTAGTAATTGATCACAAAAATCATTGCACTCAAAGTTAGTTATTGTGTTTACGAAAGAAAAAAATTGTTATTTAAAATAGAAAATTAAAAGTTGTTGTTACTTGGAAAGAAGTCAAACCGTTTTTGCCACGTCACATCAGTCATCCGGGACGCTGTGGCCGCTTATGAGAAAAGTTTAAACTTCCAAAGCATAATTACTTTATCCCCTGCGTACTTGCCGAAATTAATTTGAACTAAATATTTTTTTGTAATCACTTATGACAAACCTTTTAAGCTAGCCTTATTAGAATTTTGAGAAAAATGTTACCAACTAGTATACTGTATTCTTTGTAAAGTTTGACATAGCTTAAAATACCTACCTAGGTAGGTCGCCATTTCAGTTTAAAGTACAAAGTATAAAGCTTAGGGAATCTTCCCATTACCAAATATACCATGGTGCATTTTTTTAATTGTTTATTTAATAATGTCTGAGAAAAATCTACAAAACCGTAATAATAAACATAATTTAGTATATATTTTCTTAAAAAAATTTAAATTAAGTTAAAAAAGTTAAAATGCGTTAAATATTTGGCACGTTAAACTAGCCTCCAGTTAACCGTTTAAAAGTAGTTTATTTAGTTAACCGGCAGTTAATAGCATTAGTTTGTTTTATTTAAGTGACTTTCAGCAAGTACATTCAAGATATCTGCTACAACACGAAGTAATAGCACTTGAAATTTACAGACATTTTATAACTAACACATTGATAACACATTTATTTTATAACAGATGAGGTACAAATGAAAATAACTTAAAAATAATTCTTTCCACGATATTGCCGGTTTATAAATACGGCTTGAATTCTAAAATTTCCTCTAGAATTTTTTTTGTTATTTTTATAACTTCAACGCTTGATTTGCGTTGAAATTGTAAGTTATGTCTTAATTGATTTTTAAGACTAATGACAAATTTAAAACATGGGTTTTACCAGTTAGATATTAATTGAAATTGAGGTTAATTCCATCAGACGTACTATAATGATCATTTTAAGGTTATATTTTAGTAATTAACATTTTGCCAGTATTCTTATTTCATATGATACTACAACACACAAACAACGCAAATATTCCAAAATGATTTTAGTTATTGATTAAATTACATCTTAAACTACCCAATCAAATTGTTGTATTTTAGTTAAATTAACGATTAAAGCCACTAAATTGAGCCTTGTGCACGTCATTTTACTAAAGATATCGCCCTCTACAATCTGAGAGTTATTAGGTATTGAATAAATTGTGTAGATAAAAAAATTGTGAAATTTCAATACCCTGAATTCCTATTTTTGTTAATGGTTTAAATGTTTACGGAGGTATAGGGTTAGGCTATCTTTAGGCTTATCTTATCTTATATTAGGTTTATATGAGGTTATCTTTAGGCTTTGTTTTCTGTTTGAATTTATTAATAGATAATTTAGAATTTACTTTTCATCTCTGGATTGTGGGTAGTACATCACTTTTAAAAAGAAGATCTTGGTTTCATAAAGTTACAAAAGTATGAAGCTTGTTATGTTGGCAAAGCCAAATACTTATAAATATTTAATCAGGTGTCCAGTTCTGTGCAGTGGTTTGTGTCCACAAGATTATACCGGGTAAACTCTTCTCTCTCTCTCTCTCTCTCTCTCGCTCTATCTCTCTCTCTCTCTCTCTCAGGGCAACTACCTTTCAGCTTAATCTATTACCTTCTGATTACCATTACTCAAATTTAAGCAAAAATAAAGTTTATATTCATTTAAAACACCTAAGAATGTATAAACGTTTATTGTATGAATAAATTAAAGTATTAAATTACTGTTACAAATGTATGAAGAATGAAGGAGTAACTCATATTATAATATTTAATACAATCTATATTTTCTATTTATACTTACGAATGTGAAAACATGAATACGTAGTTTTTAAACTTTAGATAACATTCATCGCTGAAAAATAGTATTCTTAAAATAAAATCATGGACAATCGACTAACTAAATATCATTTTAACAATACCTTTCTAAAAACTTTAAGTTATTCTGAAACAAGTAAACCTAAAAACTTGAAAAGGGAAATCTATTTTTCCTTATAATTTTAAATGTATGAAGAACTAACTTTTACCGTTTCATCATCGTTTTACAAAAAGGTAATGTGTGTGTGTGTGTGTGTGTGTGTGTGTGTGTGTATTAATAAATATTCACATGTGCATAAATGGGGTCGGGGCAGTCATAGTCATGGAAAATACATCCTTGTAGTCTTCTATTTACAAAATTACTTGCAGCTTAATCTTCATTTTTAATCGTGGTCCAAAATTGTTCAATAAACTCCCCACACATTTAAAACAAATTGAAACCCGCGCAGTATTTGAAAAACATTTAAGGCATTTCTTGGTGGAGGGGTTTTTTTACTCTGTCAATGAGTTCTTTGAATAAAATAATTATTGTATTTATAAGTTTTTATTATAATTTCATATGTATTTTGTCAATTTTAATTTTTATGGAAGACCCTTTTTATTTTTATCATGACGTTGCAATGCAATTGTAAAAAATTGTCAATCTGCATATAAACGAATTTTGAATTTTCGAATTTTGTCTTTCTAAATCTCAAATAAAAATTATGTAAGACTTTCTATTATGTACATTTTCAATTGTTTTTTAATTTATTATTTTTCCTTTATTTTTATTTAATGAGGGGAAAATATAATTCTTTATTCAAGCATATGTATCCTTAAAGTTTCTTTTTCAGAAACTTTAAGGATTTTTTTGTTTCTTGTGGAACAGATGTGAGTTGAGCCCAAAGTTTTAGATGAGACGTGGCTGGCGTGGGAACGTGTTCCTTGATGAGTGTTGTAAGAGGTCGGAGCCAACAGTCTGCATTGGATCTGGCTGAGACCGTCGGCTTGATGAGGCGCAAACCCGATAAGTTCCACGCTCCTCGTCACTAGGAGATTGAAGAGGTATCACCCGGAACCTTTACAACATTGTGCTTTCAACAAGAAGGGATGGAATTTCAAGATAAACCTTTGTTCAAAACACATTACTTATTTTAATTCTAAATCTAGAAAACACGTTACATTTCTTTTCATCAAATAGCCCCACCCTGAATCCTGAACCATCCGTTTCAATGAAATACATTGCCAACTATTTACAAAATTACTTGCAGCTTAATCTTCATTTTTAATTGTGGTCCAAAATTGTACAATAAACTCCCCACACATTTAAAACAAATTGAAACCCGCTCAGTTTTTGAAAAACATTTAAGGCATTTCTTGGTGGAGGGGTTTTTTTACTCTGTCAATGAGTTCTTTGAATAAAATAATTATTGTATTTATAAGTTTCTATTATAATTTCATATGTATTTGGTCAATTTTAATTTTTATGGAAGACCCTTTTTATTTTTATCATGACGTTGCAATGCAATTGTAAAAAATTGTCAATCTGCATATAAACGAATTTTGAACTTTCGAATTTTGTCTTTCTAAATCTCAAATATTATGTAAGACTTTCTATTATGTACATTTTCAATTGTTTTTTAATTTATTATTTTTCCTTTATTTTTATTTAATGAGGGGAAAAATATAATTATTTATTCAAGCATATGTATCCTTAAAGTTTCTTTTTCGAAACTTTAAGGATTTTTTTGTTTCTTGTGGAACGGCTGTGAGTTGAGCCCAAAGTTTTAGATGAGACGCTGGCGTGGGAACGTGTTCCTTGATGAGTGTTGCAAGAGGTCGGAGCCAACAGTCTGCATTGGATCTGGCTGAGACCGTCGGCTTGATGAGGCGCAAACCCGATAAGTTCCACGCTCCTCGTCACTAGGAGATTGAAGAGGTATCACCCGGAACCTTTACAACATTGTGCTTTCAACAAGAAGGGAAGGAATTTCAAGATAAACCTTTGTTCAAAACACATTACTTATTTTAGCATTATTTTTTTCTTTTTAATTCTAAATCTAGAAAACACGTTACATTTCTTTTCATCGAATAACCCCACCCTGAATCCTGAACCATCCGTTTCAATGAAATACATTGCCAACAACTTTAACTGAATATTATGACCAAAGACGACACAGTCAATTCACCATAATAATCAAATTTTCTTTTCATTTTTTTACTTTCTAAGGTTAAAACACCCATGCCACTGACCAAGACGATCAAGTACGGAATGCTACCCAAGAAGTCACTTCAAGATCGAGGCCTTTTGCCAGCACTCACCAAACTATTATTGCTTAAATTTGGTTAAACTACCATCAAATAAAGGTTGATCGTCTAATAAAATTTTGTTAGAATTGCTATATCATAGATTTACGTTCGTTACCCGTCGCACAAAACAGACTAATGAGGTTTATATTCGCTGGCAAATACAAAACAAAATATAATTATTTTTACCTTTCTGAAATGATGGTATTTTTAGCCATATTATGTAGAAGAAATTAGTGTATTCATGTGGACTTGAAACATAAAAACATATTTATGATAAATTATGATAGACTATACCATGTTACACCAGGGTACCTTTGATCATTTTACAGTCTGGTTAATACACACACTCGCACACACGCACACACACACACACACACACACACACACACACACACACACACACATACACACATACAACCAAGTTATAATACACAATATCAACCTTTTCATAATGCATAAGGTTAAGGATAGCGAAAGGATTAAAAAAATATACAACAGCTAATTATCATAGTTAATGTAGTACGTAAAAACATTGAAATATTTTTATTCGGCGAGTATAAACATGTAATGTTTATTGATTATACATAGTCCCCATAATTTAAAAAAATATGTACTTGGTGAATAAAACTTTTATTTTGTACAATACATATTTACTTTTGGACGAATAGAAGCTTAAAAAACGATCCAACTATTTAATCACAACTGTGAATTTTATAAACACTAAACTTAGAAACCTTGAAACTGCACCCTTTTATGCACTCTGGATGCAATGGCTCCCTTCGGTTGCATTTGCACCCAACTTCACAGAAACTATCCTCAAATCATGCTTAATTAAAAGCCTGAAATCTCCATTATAATATTTCAAGCAGGTCCGGAGTCTATAGGGAACATACATACATCTTCTATTTATATATTCATAAATAACAACTTTTGGAATTTTAAATACTGTAACTAACAACCTTTTTGGGTTGAAGTAGAGAAAATAGTGCCTACTAGTAGATCCCTTATATGTTTTAAAAGTATATAGATAAAACTAATTTTAAGAGTTCAATAACACGAGTAATGCGCATCAGAATGTGAACACGTCGTATTTATTTTAGGGCTGCACGTGGAAAGGAAACAAACAAGGGAATCAAATAACTCGGCCTGCTGCTTCGGCTTACCCACGCCAAACACAGGGCTTCTATTTTTGTCATCTATTTTATAAGCTTATTGTTTTTTATTTAAAAAAACAGTACGGATAAAAAAGTTAAATGGATATAATTGCTAAGCTACAAACATTGCCGCGATTATTTTTCGTTAAGCAATAAGATTTTTGAATTTTTGTGTCTATTAACGCCAGTGGTATTTTTTATGTTTTGATGTAGCACAGTTTACACCCTGGAATATCTACTATCACACGTTGTTGGATAGGAATTAATTAATAGCCTAGTTAAAAATGGCGACTACCCTGTTGTTTATTAATACATTTTTCCATGGTGGTGTGATCATTGAAATAATATTCAGAGATAACACAATATGGAATTTTTTTCACAGATTGCTATTGTTCTATTATGATTTACTTTATTTAAATAAACATTTTTAATAAAAATGTTTGTGTTTGTTGAATTTAAAAGAATCATAATCTCTACCACAATATATGTTTCTTTTGTGGCTTGTAAATCTATGATGGTAAATATAACATGAATATGGATTTTTAAATGTAGAGAGTGGTACAAATAGCCGAATTTTTCAATTGACTATAGCTTAAATATTTGTTGCGTTTTATACTTCATTTTTACTAATTATATTTAAAAAACTCAGCACATATTTACTTTATTCATTGGTCATTAGACCTATCAAAGTCTAGAAGAGACTATGACAAGAAACGTATATCACATATCTTTCAATAGGATACTCAACACATACGTGTTGAGTGTGCTTTTTATATAAAGGTAAATATGTGCTTTGTAAAGTGTTTCTCATATATCAGCGAATCTCTTTTTTCACATATATAGCCTAGTTAGTAGTATAATAACATAATAACGCTAACAAATGTTTAAGCTATTGCCAATTAAAAACCGTAAATAATTTTATTCGCTACTTGTAAATTTATTTATTGAAGTGTTTAATTGGTTCTGGGTGATCAAAGCATTAATTTGGTTTATTTATTTTTATCATATATATTTGAAATAAATTATTAGTTTAATATTCATACTTTATAATTATAGTATTTTTTAAATTTGATTTAGATTTAGTAGCCTCGGGCTCTAAACACCGCTTTGACCTCCTTTGTGCTGATGCACGCCACCGTGGTCGCTATATGCACATACGCCCAAAAGCTTTCCTGGTGTACATAGGTAAAATTAATTATCTCCGTGAACCCAGCCAGCTTTGATCTCTGACCTCGCGTCGTTTGATCATGTTTTGTTCATTTACCATTTTCATCCCGCTGTGACCAAGAAGTAATACAAGCTAACAATACCTGTTTACAATTCATTGGATCGATTAACTGAACTCGTTAATACTCTTTTAACTGGTAATGTAAAATTCATAGCTTTTTGAATGGAAATACCTTTTAAAGCTTGAGCATATTGTGAAAGGATATTGGAAATGTACAAAAATTCTCATAAGAGATTCCATGGCAGAATAAAAGTTAATTTTCAAATTCTCTTAGTTGATGAATATCAGAAATAATTTATAGAATCTATATTAGCACCTAACAAAGCATAAGACAATAAGATATGAAATAGATTATTACTCATGCGCGAAATTCACAAACCAACTGGATATTGAAATTTTACACTGGAATCACTGTGCTATATTATATTTCAGAAAATGAGGATTGATCGAGAGTTTAAACTCTGCAGTTAAATTAGATAAGAACAATTTCGTAGATCCCTCTCATTTATACATCATTCGAGAATAAAAACAATATTTGGTATGTTCTATTTTTTTATAAATATCTATGATGATTAATTATCCCCTAGCACCGAACCACTGCGCTGCTGGTCAGAGGCATGCTTCACAAGGGGAAGAGCAGACTACGATTTGTTGTTGAAATTTCTTCTATAAAACAAGATGTACATACAACTAAAATGAATATATAACTAAAATGTACGCATATAATAATTCTTATTAATTATCCGGTTTTCACTAAAATTGGTCGTTTGTCAGGATGGAGTGCAAAATCTTAATAGTTTTTAAAAAGCATATAATTGAAAAACGTTTACAATGATGATTAATTAACAGTTGTTAGATTTTTCTAATTTTATCGTTCACAGTATATTAAAAACTGTTATAAATATTATTTTTAAACCATTTAAATAATTATTCATTTATTTTCTGCGTAGCACAATTAAATGAGAATAAATTCAAAGATGAAAAGAGACAATTTCCACGTTCCGGAGGTGGTGTTTAATTAGATTCCCTTGTTATATTTGTTGCTGTTAAGTGTTTTCATTTAACTTTGAAACTTTAAGCATCAGGTTTTTGACAAACGGAGAAAGAACAACAAACAACAATTTAAAATAACGTTTTCCTTGAACATAATTAATTCCTTAGAGCTATGTATCAGTGACTCTTAAATTTATTTTATAATTATTTTGCTTGTTAAATACTTCATAAATTACATTTTACTATTTTATTTCCGGTAAATTTTGTTTTCTTATATTGTAGAAACTGTACGTTAAACTATACACAAGTCTTATAGCTTTATAAAACGCATGTGTCCAAAAAGTATAAGCTACAACATAATATTTTCATCTTTATTTACTTATTTATTATTGAGCTCCTCTTATTGGTTACAAATTGAAAGTAGACATGGTAACTATATGGCAATCAATAAGTGTAACTACAAATATATTGACAGATAAGAAATGATCAGGTCCAATATTTCTCAAAAAGAATGACCCAATCAAGCTCATATAATATGTATTGGTTAACAATGTAGCTACTGAGATGTCACACAAGTACTAGTATAACGATGGTTGAGAATCAAGATTCAGGCATGACTATTTTATTTATAGAAGTGAAAACTAACTAAAACGGACTTATATCGGTTTCAACTCTGCTTTATGCAAGGGTTTTAAGTAATTTTCTTAATTTGAAATAGTTTTCAATTTAAAGCCCGAGACAGCTGTGTATCCCAACTGTTTTTGGTTCCACATCACGGTCTTAGATTTCTCGACCTTAGCCTCAGCCACCATGATCGTCCGTCAGTGTTCAAATGTCTTGCTTCCAATTCATTTTTAAAATGTTTATTGTTTCAAGATCTCAAATATAGTAAACATTTTAAGTAAATACTAAGTGTTTACTTCAATTCGAGTCACTTGAAGTGTTTATTTTCCTTCAAGTGTTTACTTTACTTCAAGTTTTAACTATACTTCAAGTAATTTTTTACTTGACTTTTTACCATACTTTTAAAACTTTTTAAGAGTGTACGTGTGAAAGAAATTTAGTTAGAATTTTGACAAAAATATGATTTTAGAGGCATTTAAACATAAAATTAGAATATCATTTATAAAATTTATCTAATAAAAGCTAATATTTAAGGAATAAATGTTATTTAAATTCATTAAAGGGTTCAATAAAATATTTACCAGCATACAAGGAAATTAACAATAGTTAGTGCGTGATAGTAAAGAAGTATTTTAACTTTTACCAAAGATTTGAGTGCGTGTTCTAAGTTAATAACGTAGCCAATTATTCGTTGAATTGAAATGAAATTAACTGTAGCATGGACTGTTGTTTTTCTACTAATATCGTTTCGCACACTCTCGTTTTTCTCGCACTTGCCGCATGGGAGAAGCTTTGTAAACATTCCGTTTACACAGTGTTTTTAAATTATTCCATTATTCATTCGTAATTAAAATTCAATGTGTTTTTGGCCTGAAGTTTTTAGTGAATTTCATTACATAAGTTTGTTCAAATAAAACTACGTTACATTTAATCAACCACCTTTATTCCTTTATTTAAATATTTAATGTCGAAGGTAACACTCTATTTTATATAAATGGAAACTATTGCATCCATGTAGGCTGGAAAAATCAATGGAAATAAGACAAACGAAGCATTAACATCGTGGCCGGGTTTGTCAGTAACCAGGAGCCAGCCAGCGAGTTGCGCCAACTTGGGAGCAACTTTCCTCCGATATTGCACTCTTAAGTGTTCCACTAATGAGCCAACTTTTCATTCCTCTGCAGGGTTCCATCTAAACGAGTGATATACCCACCATTAAGGGACGAATATCACCTACTAGCTTTACCCGTCGCGCGTGGCACCGATGTACAAAACAGATAAATTAGGTGTGGGTTCGTTGGCAAATATGAAACAAAATATTACTTTTTAGAAAAAACTCCTACGTTCATATAGTCGTATTAAATTCACAAATCTAAGGATAATTTTAACTTTAAGTTTCAAATGTTACATGAACAACAAAATTTAAATATAAAAAATAGAGAAAAAAATCCTTTTGTTCGTTTTTCTATTCGGCAAAAATGTTCGATTGTTGGAGAAGCAGCTTAAGAAATTTAAAATAAATGATAATAAAGTATTTGATACTGAAAATTAAACTATGCAGTTTATTTTATAAAATATAATATCCAACTGGATATTACTAATTTTAATTAATTAAGAAAATAAATTTTTTCATAAATAAAAACATCCATATTTTCCAAGGACTGCTTTGTATTGATAAAATGGCTCTGTATTTTATAATTTAACATGGTTATTTGATCTAAATACAAATATGCGACTGCAGTACTATATCCAATATTTTTCAAAATATCTTTAAATATAATGTATGTTAAAGGGTTATTTCTGTAGTTTACAATATTTTAGGAGCTAAAACTATCGATTTGATGATACCTTAAGTCAATTGATTACACTTTTTTGTAACAAACAACTGAACTGACGTTGAGTTAACTATACATTTCATGACTTAACTATTCTATCCACATAGGGATAGCGTGAATATTCGGAAGTGAAATATGACTTGAAACCAGATAGGTATGTTGTCAAACATTATCCATTGAAGAAACAAAGCAATCGAGAATGCCCTATACTTAACATGAAAACATAATTTAATTTAATTAAAAATTAAATTTAAATTAATAAATAGAATACAATAAATAAATTGAAATGTCTACCATAGTTTACTGTTAAACTCCATTATACGACTTGTATATTCCAATAAATGAGAGACAAGGCTTAGACAACGCCTGTGGTGGAGGAAGTCAATAAGGAGTAAATGTGATCTTATTTTATACGCAATATATTCACACAGATTGTCGTCTGAAACCGATACATCTTGGTGTTTGACGTGGCCCTCTCTGGTAGAATGGCATTTGTAATACTCACTTAATCTCTATGCAAACATTTATGCAATGACACTTTAAGGTTTCTCATTTATACAGCATTTAATGTAATTTTAAAATATATTTTAACAGTAATTCTACTTATCTTATTTTTTGATATTGAAGGTTTAATCCAAGATGGATGTCACCGAGTAAGGAGTAGACAACGATGATAACCTGAAGACCAGCACATGAGCTGGTTAATCAGCTGTTCTCACTCACTCCTGGCATAAAGTTTACAACCACTCCACGATATTATGATGTTCAATATTTTATATATCAGTGATAAACTATATTTTAAAGATAGCTTAATATAAATTATTCTAATCTCAATTAACCACCATGGAGAAATTAAAATATTTCAAAATGAGAAAACCAACTCCAAGTATAAGTAAAGGTGATCGTAATTTACGAGAGAAAGTTATGGCAGTGTATAGTTAGTTGTGTTACAGTGCTAAAACTCATTAGAAATTAATATTAAAAACTTTTATATAGGAATACTTTTATCTGGTAATAAAATAAAATTTAATACTTTTATTGTCATAAGTCAAATAATTATAGAATCGGCCAAGTTTAATTGAAAAATAATCTAATATTGGAGCTAGAATGATGCAAATAAATGTAATAATTTTATGAAAACACATACAAAACACATTGGAAAATTAAAATAAATACAAAAAAGCCTAACAGATCAAACCGAAAATTTAAAAATTAATATACTGTAAAACAAGACATTCAAATCAAGTCTTCTTTTTCATAAAAACCATTTTCAGACATTATCAGTTATCATTCAAAAATTCACTAAAGTTGGTTATAAGTAGTTGAAAGATAAGTTAGCTATATCACTTGGCAATACATGAAACAGTTTCAATTGTAAATATTTGTGGTTAAATTGAGGTAAATTTAATGTTAATGAACGTAAATGTAAATTGTTCCTTCCTAGTACCATGACAATGAGCAAGCTTTAATATATCTTCATATTATAGTTTTATATACAGCAGAAAACTTCTGATTGTTGATTGTTGTTCTGAGCTATGTAACTTCTTTTGTATAACACAATACCTAATGGGCCAGTACATCAAAGACATAGACTATAATATTATTACAGGAGTCTAGTTTTTAAACGTTAGATATTATTTAAGAAGTTTCATTTATTAAAAAGAATTTTTGCAGGATGTTCTTACACTTGTGAGGATGAAAATACAAATGCTTTGTTACTTAAACCTCTCTTAGAAGGATCTTACAACCAAGGAGATAAAAGGCCTTCAAAGAGTCTCTCTGAACAAAAGGATTGTTTAAGGAATACATTTATTAAATAACGTAATTGGAACATTTTCGATATAACAAAGAATTCTTTTAGATACATGAAAGCAACCAAAATTATTACATGAGTGTATTTTTATTCTCTCTTACTACTTATTGAAAGTGTCTTACTGAGTTATTGTTTTAATATACCAGATGAAATAAGTGGTTGGTCTAACCTACGAAGCTACAGAATGAAAATACAATGCTAAGATGAAAAAAAACTAGTGTTGTGGAGACAAAACTTTTATTCTTGCTGGTGTGTCCCGTTTCTTTCAAAGGTTTGTGTTAGACCTGTGAGCTTGAATAAATATCCAACTGTACGTAAATTATAACCGAGTAGTTGAACCTTTTTGTCCATAATATCAGAACCTAACATAAAAATGTTAGTACAATAATTCACCAGCACTTCATTCTATTTCACATTAAAAATACAACTAATGTGTTCTTAAAAATATTTTAAGCGTTATAATTGCGGAGAAGACCTGTTGAATTTTACTTCATATACATATACATAATTTACACATACTTTGAATTTTATAAGACGTAGGAGAAAAACCACTGGAATTAAATCCCTTTACCTGATTTTATGTAGTTTTAAAGGACGTTGCGTTTCACTTGAGACGCAAAGAGAAGGAAATTTAGTTCAGAGTTCAGAGTTGCGAGCTTAAGTCTGTCACGGAAGAGACTCTTGAGCTAACACCGAGCCACACAAACATGTGATCTGTCAGTTCATCTTGGCTTGGAAGCCAACATGATTGAAACGATTTGCTCCCTCCCTTTACGTAGGGTAAATTTACTATCACACCACGCTGAATCACGATTTGTGCAATGTTAACTGCTCAGAAATAAGTAGCCTTCTTCGTCCAAAACTGTCCCATTTATACAGACGTTGATCATTTCCTTCTAAATTTGGTAACCAACAATTAACCATTTTAATAAAAGTAAAGAAAAAGTAAAAAATTCTATTTTACGCCTCAATATAGTGTGGCATGCATGTAACACTACCGGATTCAATATCGGGAATCCCCATGATCAATGCTCGCCTTCAAACATTGTACCGAGCCTTTGTTGTACATGGTGATCAATCATTGATCAAAAACACATTGCAACAACGAAGAAATTAGCTTGACCTGCAGATTGATTTTGCCTCTCTTCTACGACGGTATTTAGGTTAATGAAAAAAATAGGAAGCCATGGTAATAGAAAGATAGATTACAAGAGGGTTTTCTTACCTTGTCAGACAAATGGAATACTGAACGAATAGAAACAGTCAACATCCTAGTATCCTGAGCATGTAGTGTTGGTCCATATAGCACACAAGAGCTCCAAGGGAACTAAGCGATCAATCCACAGTGCGATCAATCCACCATGTTTTTAACGTTACTCCACCATTCTCTCTTTCTTTAAATACCACCCAAAGTATATTGTAACTTACTAATAAAAATATAATAGGTGGAGTAAAATATGTTGTATTTTGGATCATTTTTTTCAATGGCCATCAAATTACCGAGTCTTGACAGAAGTGATAGAGTAAAGGGAACGGAGACTCTCAACGACCAATATTTATATATTTATAGTATCAATAACCAACCTAACATAATTTTGCAGAGCGTTGTCTGGGGACAGTGATCACCCACTTACCTTTCTCCCTTTAGACAAAAGTGGGGAGACGGTGGAACAAACGCCCTGTGTACTGAATGAGATCCCCTAGAGCCCCAGACATAACGCCAAGAGGGTTTTTATAATGTTGTAGGTTTTAGAAAAGTATCGCAAACCTGAAAATAATTTTTAAAAAAGCTAAAACAAAGCCTTCGAAAAAAATTCGAATAAAATGTCTCTCTCAATGTTTGATCAGAGTTTGAGCACTGACATATTTCTCTATAAATATCAGGACATGTGGTAAGCAGGTGTGGAACCATGGTAGAAAACACACACACGTATATATATATATATATATATATATATATATATATACATTGGCTCACTCCATATAATATAATTAACTACATAAATATAAACCAAATATCAATAACTGACTTAACCATTTACTTGCATGAATTATATATTGTCATAATAGGTGAATTTTCCTTTCTTACGCCTATAGTTTAGGACATTCATCACAATTATAAGTCAAATCTTGAAGTAAAAATTGGGTTTTTAAATATTTATTAACCTCACCTAAATTACTAAGGTAAAACGCTGCAAATATTTTGTTAAAAGTCAGATATATTGAAACTGACATTGCATAATAAACTACTCTATAGTATGTATATTTACAGGAAGCTTGCTAGGGTCCAAGCGGCATATTCAACTATAGATTTATTTATTCATAGCCATTATTCAAGCTTACTGTATGGAACACTGGGTGTCAAGTTTTGAACGTCCATTGTAGCGAATGACTCCACGCCAGTTAGGTTTATGTTGTATCTCAGTTCTGGAATACAATTACAAACTTTCAGCTCGCGGCTAGTGAGTAAATTTAGATTCTGTTTTGAAAGTTGAACATTCCACTTGGCCAGTCAAAGGAGCTTATTCTCAACCCCAGAAAATGTTTTGGGGCTTGAACCTACAAACAAAACATTTCAGTTGGTAACATGTGTTTAAATAGGTGCTATTCTAAATAAACATATTTCCGTTAATTTGCCATTTTTGTAGAAAAAGTAAACAACAAATTTTAAATAAAATATAAAAGTTGTCTTTAAGATCGAATCTTATTGTAAAGCACACTGTCTCAATTAATTAATTATGTTTTGTAAAGATGGTCCAGCATTTTTAAATAGCTATATTTTAAATTTAATGATAAAATAGGTAATAAATAAATGATTTAAATACCTGCTACTAAATAATCCTTTAAAGAAAAAAGATTATTAAATAGCAGGTATCAAACCATTTATTTATCGTTAAATGATGATCCGGAGTTGAATATACAAAAAATACAGGTTTATACACTTCATATTAAAATATCTGTAAATAATTTATTAAAAAAGTATTAATTTCAGTATTTTATATGGTCAAAGATATAAGAAAATTTCTATAATGCGATGGAACGTTTGTGACAATACGTCTACGACAGTATGATACTACGACAACAGGAGACTTCTACGTTAATATGATACTACTATGACAACAAGATACTTCTACAACAACAGGGGACGTCTAAGAAAATAGAATACTATTCACAACAGGAGACTTCTACGACAACAAGAGACTTCTACAACAACAGGGGACGTCTAAGAAAATAGAATACTATTCACAACAGGAGACTTCTACGACAACAAGAGACTTCTACAACATCAGGGGACGTCTAAGAAAATAGAATACTATTCACAACAGGAGACTTCTACGACAACAGGAGTCTTCTACAACAACCGTTGACATCTACGACAGTACGATACTTCTAGAACAGCAGGAGACGACTAAAAATTACAATTTCAATAAATAAAAATATATAAAGACCATTTTCCATTTTATGATTTTTCTTAATACTATTGATATAAATATTTTAGTGAAAATAATTTTTCTACATAAAAATTTAGTTTTATTAAGTAACTTTTTGGGTAGGACAAAATATTTTGCCACTCAGTTAATAATAATATAACACATTGTAACTTTTCCACGCTACCTACCCTGTTTATTTCTTTCAGTATTTTAACAGCTCAAGGGGTGAAAAAGCTAACTAATACAAATCAAAGTAAGTAATAAAAATCTATTACGTATCCCGTTGTCAAGTAAGTAATATTTTATTGCATAAAACTACAATAAAATTCAGTGGTTTTTAGCAAATTTAGCAACCAAAAGTGGTCGATCACAACTTTACAGCTGACGCTTCAGACCTCTTGCGAAGCAAATCCTTTGAGTCATTAAAGGGTTCATAATCTCCGAGGATTGTCTATCATGATTGCATTTGAGCGGTTAAGTTTTGATATTTTTAAAAGGCAATGATTTGTGTAACGACTGCATTGCTGAAACTACTCAATATTTGATAGTTTATATCAAATCATATAGTTTTTCTAAATTTCAAATCAATTTTTCTTTAGTCAAAAAGTTATTAAATAGAAATTGTATTATAATAATTAACTTTCGCAACGAACTCTTGAAGATTTTTCAAATGACTCAGCAAGAAACATGTTTAAAAATAATTAAAAATGTAAGAAATGACAAAACCTACCTATTTAGGAACCACCAAAATCTATAAGTGGGATTTTAGCCTATGATGGGTAAGTATTCGTCTTGTAATATACTGTTCTATGTGTGAAATATTATGATATATTATTACAACATATAACATTACCATAGCTATGGTGCTATGACCCGTACGGTTAACAATCCTGTAAGATAATGTGTGGTCATCTTTGGACGATTCGAGAGCTAAAAGAGGAACAAAGTAAGTTTTATAGTCAATTACAGGAGGCCAAATTCAGTGTTTTTGTCGTTGCTTATGAATGGCGTATTCTTCATAGCGGTCCAGAGAATATATGAGTTGCAAATGGCCCTCAGAATTACCCCAACTGGAGACTGTTCCCTGGAATGTATTCTTATACTAACATTATTCTTTTTTACTGTTTCTACTTCACGATCGTTTCAATTCAGAATATGTTCTAAAGGTACGTAATTCATTTCATTTATTGTGCAATTTTACCTTTTATGTTTATTTTTTAATAAATACTACGTCATCAGGTGTCATTATAATTTGATCACTTTACAATATTTTTAAATATTCTATTAAAATTAAAATGTTCAAGGTGAATGAAACTAACGAATTGACATTTTATTCCAATACTCTTCGTATAAACATGTTTTAAGTGTTACTGATCACCGTCGACTATCAAGACTACCTAGATAATGAGAATTACGAGCCTTGGAATTGTTTTGCAGTTGTTGTATAAAACAATCAACTAAACTACCCTTTTTTCCTTCAGAGAGATTTTACTTCAGCAGAGTATTTAGGCTGTGAATGCAATGAAGCTTAAAATACCTGAGCTCATTTATTAACACGTCATGTGCATCTTATTCAGTTTTCATTTTTGGATTAAAAATTATTATTTTTCTTTTTTTCGTTGAATGTATCGTCTATAACTTAAGTGCCAGATATTTGTTGCTGTGTTTGTAACTTACTTTATGAAACACTGGGTTGAGAATATAAATGTAAATTATCAACAAAGATAATTTTTACAATGGCCACTTTACAGAATCTTTGCTACATAATTCTTTTGATTTGTATTCTCGTTACAATGAAAAAACTTAAAAAGAAAAGTTTGAAGGTTTTCTTTAGTCTGTTTTCATGTAATTCCCCAGGCTGCTAAATTAACACCGGTCAAAGTTTCTTGTACCACAAAAACATTTATGGTATTTATCTCAGTCTATTTACACCTCTGATTTGTAAATAATTGTGGACCGGTGCCTCAGTGTCTTAGTATCTCGTCGTATAATACGCGTATAGTACGTACACGTATAATATCGTACAGTCGTCAATATTGAAAATGAACTGTTGTGATTGAGATTCTTGGATACATTATAATCTCATAATCTCATTGTAATCTCATCAATATTGTTACGTCATAACTGAAAACCATCCTCCTGACGAACATATATTTAGTACATTCCGTATACACAAACTTTTCGGTACCCCAAGTCTCCTTCAGGAGGGTCAATGTACTAAACTAATGGACTTCAACATAATTAACAACACAACATATGTGTTCTTGATGGAGCTAAACACTTACAAGAGAAGAGTAAATACTTCTGTATTATAGCTATTTACCATCTCATTCAAATTTATTACTTTTAACATTAACGTATTTTATTATAATTTATATTTATTATATAGGTATGTAGGTCAGCAACAACAGGGACTTTATGAAAGATGCTTTGCAATATGGATTTAACTATTGATCCTTAGTTGTACTCGGTAATATGGCTGCAAGACGTGTAAGGCTGTGGCAGTAAGGAATCGCTTGTCAAATTGATATACATAAAACTAATTAAACTGCTTTGACTTATACTTGAGATATATTTTAATACCTTTCAAATTTTGTATGACTAAAACATACACTTGAGTTTAATGGTTTAAACTTTAAGTTTAACTTTAAAGATTTTTACTAAGGGGTTTAAAGTTGATTCTAAATCTGTTGACAAGTTGGCACCAATGACTCAGCTAAAGAAGTCGGCGAACAACTTTTCAGCAATATTGCAGTTTTGAGTGGCCCATTAACAGTCTAACTTTACTCGCTGGAAATGGGCTGCAATTATTATATTTTATTTCTATGAGAAAGAGTTGTTATGCTTCAAGCCACTTCTTATTCCATGTTTTTCAAAATACTTCTTTCCTATAAGTGTTTTGAAGACACCATCAAATAAATTTTCTGAACTTTCTTATACTAGTCATTTTAATTTCACACGTTAGAATTTTTATTTAAACAAATTTTATTAAATTTCCATTTGCATAATTTTATATTTGGAATAATTATATTCACATCTCATTTACATAACTTCAGTTGAAATGCAAATTTCACATAATATATTGATGGAGGGATGAAATTCCAAACATTCCCTAAAACAGCAAACGAGGTGAATTTATGGGCTGGGTCTGCCAATATTTCATATTGTTTGACACGTACCCTTTGCTTTTAGTTTCGAAACCACCTCAGTGTAAAAAATAAAGCAGCTAAATATTCATAACAATATTTATTATTTTTTAATAATTGCTTTAAGGTGAGTTAGTAATGAAATTTGATTTTTTCTTACTATCTAATACAATTACGAGGTACCCGTAAATAATTATGAGTTATGTACATGTCATTTTTCAGTTGAAAATATTCAGTACATATAAATCATAGCTTTTACTCTTATTTAGTTTTGAAACTAAATATTCACGAACTACTTATTTCACACTAAGATATATAACTTAAAATGAATGGATGAATTTTAGTTGCAGATTCATATTTTTAGCTTATAGATTGCTGTTGGATGTAATGAAGACCATTTTCCTAATATTATCATAAGTTCTCTCATATTAGTTTATTATCTATACAGGCGAACCTCGCTAATTCGAAATTAAATGTAAGGCCAATTTACTCAGTCCATATGATGGTCTAATTGCTGGACGTTTTAATTATAGAGGGTAACTTGATTAAAATTAGAATTTTAGAGGTTCAATTCGGAAGTTTAAATTGTAAAAGTTAGCAAGAATTAAATTTGAATGATACTTGTACTACTTTGTACTCATTCTCTAAAAAAATAAGCTAAACATCACTACAGATTCAAATAAACACGGTAACACACCAAAAGTCAACTGGTTAAAATTCGCTAACTTGAACCATTAAATATTTACTATCAATTCTGTGACGAAGCCAAGAAAACATTACTAGTGAAGTTCCGAGCCTGGAGGATTTTCGTAACAGCTCACTAGTTCTCCTTCCGACTGACCTTTTTTAAAATTATTTATAATTTTGTCAGAGGCTTCTGGCAATCAGCCTCACATTTCTGAGTTTAACTTCAAGTTTCAGAGGTAGGGGGTTTGAATCAAAGGAACACAATTCGAACTCTAGGGGCTCAAGGGCAAACAAAATAGAATTTTAGTGGCTGAATTATGCGTGAAAAATACTTAAAAATGTATTTTTTCAATGTTAGAGGTTTCTTAAGAAAACAGACAAAATCTACATTTACTGTATTTTACTATGTTTTAGTCACAAAACATATATATTTATCAGAACGATTAAAGTTAAAATGTCTTCTGAGACAGCTTCTTCGTAGTGTGAGCTTTTTTATAGATGCCGTATTTGAATTTCAAACAGTTTACAGACAGATTACAGATCTAAGAGGATTGCCGCAACAATGAACAATGGCATCACGTTGTGGGCGGCGAGCGCATTAAACCCACCATCATCATAGTATAGTTAATCACAGTTTCTATTGATTAAAAAATTTAATATTTTAAAAATGGTAAATTTTCTCATAGTTAAAAAAAGCTGCAAAACAATAGAAATGTTCCCTATATAGTTTATCCATCGTAGTGAATATCGGTATTGCAGGATTACCGTAACCCACCAGACATATTCAAGTCAAAAATAAAATGAAACATAATCATTTCAATAAAACCCTAACCCAATGTTTGCACGTCTATACATGTGGTTAATGTATATCAGAAAAAGTCTATGATAGGGGTCATATTTTTTTCGTACCCTCTACATTTCAAAAACATTACATTACAAATGGTGTAACACCTACCAAATTCAAGTAATACATGAACCTTCTGCTATTATAGTCCATTTTTACAATTATTACTCATTTCAAACAATCGTGATCTAGTGGAAATGTGCCAGAGAAATCTTCTCTAACAATTATTCATCACCCAGCAACAAACGTACAGTCTTTGATTGAGTAAAAGATTGATGAAGTGAAATGTGACAGATCTTTGTCCTGTAACAATGACTCTAGTCTCCATACCAAAGTTAAACACATAGCACTGAATTGATTGACTTGTAATATTTCATCGAATTGAAATCGTGAAGTGCAGAATGTGAATCGAGCCTGTACAAATACTCGTTCGATGAGTAAAAATTATGATGTTGACATTTAAATGTTTACGTTGGACGTACAATGTTGATTGATCATTGTATTGATATATTTCATCTAAAGTTAATTGATAATCGTGTAAGTGTATTCATTATTATCTGTCTGTCAATTTCAAACGAGTCACATGATCATGATTGTAGTGTTACATGCACACTCACTCTGAGATTAGCCACAGATTGACAGATCTGTAGTTTGTCTTATTGAATGGTTTTTGATAGTAGTTGATCGTACCAAATTGGGTACGTACAATGTTGGGAGGCAAGCATTGATCATGGGACCTTGTAGTGTTACATGCACACTACACTCTGTCGAAAAGTTAGCCACAGCATTGACAGCATCTGTAGTTTGTCGTTATTGCAATGGGTTTTTGATCAATGATTGATCAACGTGTACAACAAAGGCTCGGTACAATGTTGGGAGGCGAGCATTGATCATGGAACCTTGTAGTGTTACATGCACACTACACTCTGTCGAGAGGTTAGCCACAGCATTGACAGCATCTGTAGTTTGTCGTTATTGTAATGTGTTTTTGATCAATGATTGATCACCATGTACAACAAAGGCTCGGTACAATGTTGGGAGGCAAGCATTAATCATGGGGATGGCCGATATTGGAGCTGGCCCTTGTAGTTTTACCATCAAATGTTGCCAATATTGTAACGTTAAAAATATGTTTCTTAGGTAAAAAGTGATACCTTACTGCTCGGTTATTGACAATAGGTTGGCTCTGATTTTCCAGTTAATTTTATGAACATTTAATTTTAACAAATTACAACATTTCATAAACTGAACCCCTTGTCTGCAAACCTCCATACCTTTTCCCATCTTAATCTTATGGATAATAGGTAAATAACTCTCATATTTATTGACATATATTGATAAAAGTTGTCATGAATTATTAACATTATAATATTGACTTGGAAATTCATTGAATACGCAGGTCTGCTGCAATGGAGGTATTATTTTTATCTAAATAATTAATTTGATTCATGGCCAATATTCTTTATTTTTATTTTTATTCTTTTTTTCTTGTTCAATGTTTGACATTCCATTCCCCAAAATTCCTGGCACAATGCCATGTCTAGGGTTGGTTATATTTAAGTAAGTGACCTTGACGTTATTGATGGTTATTCATCTACTTCGTATTATGTTGGTATGGTGATATTAAAAAAAGAGATGAATCCTCATCTCTTGCAAATTTGCAGCACCGAGCATTAACTACTAACTACTACTTTATTTAATTAAATTTCACTGATGTGTTACCCTCTTAATACGTGTAGCTACGAAATCCTGACATCAGAGTGACTTGAAGGAGGTTACAATAATGCCATTATTGTACTGTGATTTGGATATTCAAGAAACACACATCGATAATACATTTACTGAGAAATGCTGTTTATTTTACTTCTGAAGTACCTATATTATAATAACAAGAAAAACATGCAATGCTGTATATTCATGAATAATATAAGCAGTATTTGCGTTCCGAAGAACATAATACCTTTCTATGCCTTAAAACACGTTTTCCTTCTTAGTTACCAATGTTATAATAATGCTTTCGTCCAGGGTTATATTTCTTTTTGGCGTTTCTGATTAGTAGTCAGATATAAGAGGGTTCCAGCCTAGAATGTATTCTGACACCCAGTGAATTAAACTTGTTGCTAACTTAGTTGTACCCGCGGCTTCGTTGTGCAACTTAACACTGGTTGAAGTTGCTTTCCATTGTAGTGACAGAATGTAATTAATTACCAACAGAAACTTGAAGTGTGCCTGGAAATGAAGTTTCTATATAGTTGCGAAAACTTCCCCGTACTATCGATGAACTGCCTAACATTGTATGCAAAAGTAGTTACACGCGTTATGCTATAAAATCTCTAGTACATTTAGAGCAACTCGGTACTTGAAGGATTTCACTAGACCTACTGAGAAACTGAGAAATTATATTTACAGAATAATTTTATGAATGCAAGTTAACAGTTTTACAAAAAATTAAATGTATTTTACTTCCCTTTGGGTAATAGCTTAGATCATGGATAGACCTTTATCTAAAGAGGTTTTTTTCAGTACCTCTCAATAGTTTTTCTTATAGCCATATGACGTCACTTCCGTTTCAAAGTTTGGTCTGACGAATTGACAATATACCCCTTCTCCAGATATAAGAAATGTCTATGTCAAAACTAAAAAATACTTTTTACCTTGACTTTTTTACAACCACTAGAAATCTAACAATAAAATACGTATTTTTCGGTGTTTAAAATTAAGTTTTATTTTTTTATTTCAAACACAGAAGTTTTATAAGAGCATCCTTCAAAAGGATCATGTCTCATAACAACTCACTGGAGGGTCAGGTTTATGTCTTATGGAAGTAAATCTTTTATTTCTGATCGGAAATAAAATTCAAGTAGAATATTTAGCTTTATAGTTTGTATTTAAACAAGAAATATTAAGCTTTCCTATGTTGGTTTTCGTGAAAGATTTTTAGGATAATTTAAAGGTTAGCCTACCCACAGAAATTATTAAACTACTATCAATGTAAAAATATGAGAATAATAGTTATGTTTATTGCTGCTGATACATATCAACGCTGGGAAATTTAAGGGGATTCAGAATTACAGCATACAAATTACCAGGTGATAAAAAAGGCCTTAACATAAATATTATCCATTAAAATTTAGATTTTAGTACGATTCAGATCCAAATAGCATGCATATTTCAAAAGTTATATATTTTTTTGATGATTTTATTTTATTAAAATGTGTAATTTTAGAGTATAACTTCAACTCAATTAAAGTTTGAGTTACAAAGAGCAAAAGTTTGTCACGTTTACGTACAAAACTTCACCGAGATCGGTTAAGTTTTGAGAGATCCATTCTCAATTAACTATTTTACTTTACTGAACCTTATAAACAAACGTCTAAAGTACCAAACTTTATTTAATGGCTTAAAAATTACCTATCTAAATAAGTATGAAATGATATATTTATAAAATTAAGTTTCTGAAAATTATTTACATTTATTTAGAGTATTTCTGTTTTTGCGGGTTAAAATTAATTTTCCCCTTTGCTTATTTTAATTTAAATATACCTATATAGTTGTAGAAATTAAGTAAGTATTAGCTAGGCGGGGTAAAATAATTTTCATTATAAATAAAAGAACTGACGATGTAAATATGAAAAACCCTTATGAGACCTATTCTGAAAGATTAATCATATATCTGCTCTTCTCGCTGTTGGTTAACTCATTACTGATATATTTGACAAATAATTTAATTTCATAATATTAATTCATTGATATTTTAAAGTGTTACAAAAGGAAAGATAGATGCAAGACGGATACTTAGATGCAAGGGTTCCACTTACCTTTCTCAATACCAAAACTACTATGTTGACAATCTGACTTTTTAGTTGAAAATTGATTTTAAGAACCAAAAAAACCATTTAAGAAGGTTCTACCTGAGAAGGAATAAATAGTATAAATGATTATTTTTTTCAAACTAAAAATCCTTGTAGAATATTAAAACATTTTGATACCAGGGAAAACTGTTTTTCTGTATACAACCACAATTAATATTAGACAGTTAGGACTTATCAGGATATAGGGTGACATATTAGGATTAGTGGAACCTCTTAACATGATGAAGACACAGCTCTCACCTCTTTGATAATGTTGGCAATGACGTTGGTGATAAGATTTCGTTTAATTTCTAACGTTAATAAGGAAATTTAATTTTATCCAATACTATAATACGAGCAAGGTTTGTATATTTGCACACGGATCTCGAAAACGGCACCGAGGAATTTCTTTAAATTTTGGAAAAAACTAATTTCCGAGTAGAAAATAAGTTCTAGATGGGTCTAATGTCCAAGAAAATTCGTGTTTTACTGTAATCTATAATATTATAAAGAAGAGGTGGTTTCTGTATGTTTGTGGGTTTGTGGGTTTGTTGTGGCAAGTGAACGCAAAAAATACTGAACCAAACAGTTTGAAATTTTACACAAAGACAGATCTTAAACTCATGCAACACATAGGCATACTCATTTCCTTAAAATCCTCTCGGGCTACGCCCTGTGAACGTCCTAAGTTTCAATGTTTACATTTTTAGAAAATGAAAACATAAAATAACTTGAATGTCAACAGCTGTGAACACTAAAATTTGACAGTTCGAGAAGCAGAAGACATGGTTGCTGTAAATACCCTGGGATTCAATGTTTACAGTTTTTAATGTCAACATCCGTTTACTTTACATTTTGACAGTTCGGGAAGAAAAAGAAATAAAGTTAATTTTTACACATAAACTGCTGGATCGAAATTAGTGAATTATTAGTTCGAAATAGTGGAATGGAATAGTGGAGTGGATTTTTAATTTTCTCCCGAAGCCTGCCTCTATTACGTTAATGCTTATCCTCTCCCAATATTTGACATATGTTACTTTGTCATGTTTAGATATATACTTAGACACGTGTTTTCAGTGCTATATTAATTATGGTATATTAAATCGGTTTTATTTAAACCCCATAAATGTTTTCATTAAGTAATAAATGTGTTTTAATTTTTCCAATTAATTTTTATAATACATGTATAAACGAGCAAAGCTCGGTCACCAGGTACTTACTTTAAAACGTGCATACTATAAAAACAAGAGTCATAATACTACCTAGTATTATTTGGTAATATAAAATCATCAACAGCCCATTTACTCAATAAAACTTTATTTATAATACATACCCTAAAATAGACCGAATATTCCAGTATCAGGTATCAATATCAAATATATGTTCTCTACAATGAGTAAATTTTTTTAGCTTTAACCCAAAATCTAAATAGGTTCCCAATTACGAGAGCTAAGTGTTGTTATTTGTGTCATTAATCACTTGTAGTGCTTCTTCTTTGTCTGTATCATTTACCGAACAGCAACTTCATGTCGGAAGGAGAGTTCGTAGTCGGTGGAGCAACAGCGACAATGAACCAGAGTTAGCGTAAGACGCAGCGGCCACGTAGAGAACGTAACTTCTACAAACAGCTCCATTTACAACAATCAAGTCTTCAACTGCGCCTGGGCTGCGGGCCACCCGACCTAAATAACGGATAAGGAAATGACGTCAGTGCATCACCAGTCAGCTGTTATGTCTTGCTCTGCTGGTTAAATGGAAAATCACAAACATATACATCATAGATACGAACATTATAACGTGTTCTACAGTTATTTGTTAAACAATAAACCCATAACGTTGTTTAATAATGTTGCTTCCCGGTTCACATTATTGGAGCATATAACTAGTTTCTATTTAATAACCATTTTGTTTCTATAAATTTATTTCAAAACTTACTCTTTGGTCGACGATTGACAATAGCATTGCAGCCCTGAGTTACCTTGAGCATTTCAATTGGGAAACTTTATTTTTATGACCATAAAAATAATTTCGCCAGTAACAGTAATTGTTGCCATTGGAACAGCTACCAGAAGTTATTCCCAAATACGAGGTAGTGTAGTTAAAAAACTTAATTTCAAGAAATTTTGCAATTTATATACCGGGTAACTGTTTTAATTGTTAATAGAACCGTTACCAGAAGCTATACCCAATACGTGGTGAAGTAGTTAAAAAACCTCATTTCATGTAACTTTGCAATTTATATCACGAGTAACTGTTTTAGTTGTTAATGGAACAGCTACCAGAAGTTATTCCCAATACGTGGTGAAGTAGTTAAAAAACTTCATTTCATGGAATTTTGCAATTTATATCACGGGTAACTGTTTTAGTTGTTAATAGAACCGTTACCAGTAGCTATACCCAATACGTGATGAAGTAGTTAAAAAACCTCATTTCATGGAACTTTGCAATTTATATCACGAGTAACTGTTTTAGTTGTTAATGGAACAGTTACCAGAAGTTATACCCAATACGTGGTAAAGTAGTTAATAAACCTAATTTCATGGAACTTTGCAATTTATGTCACGAGTAACTGTTTTAGTTGTTAACGGAACAGTTATGGAACCATAAGTTATTCCAAATACGTGGTCAACTCTGTTAAGCAGCTTCATTCTTTCCCTTCTGCTTTAAGTAAAAACTTGAAGCGGACTTGAACTACACTACGTTTCGGGAGGTAAAGAAATTCCTTCCGTTATCAAGTGAACTTAATTAAAATCGACATTACTCTAATAAACCTACATTTATCAGTGTTTTTTATTTTTGGTAAATATCATCCACTCATACACATGGAACACGCATACAAAAATTCACACAATTACACATACTTAATACAAATAAAAACACATGGTAAAAAATCAATCAAACAATCAATTCAATCAATTCAAACATAATACTAACTAAACACTTATACATATTTTTACACTTTTAAGGTCACCTCCAAATCAGTGAGGGCCGGCCAACACCTGGCAAGCACAAACACAAACACACCTTCGCACATCACACAACAGACTGGACTAAGAAACGTAATGTAGTGAAATGCTTGAAGTGGAAGGAAACGTCAACATGTTCAAATAAAAAATTACAAATCCACTATTTTGAGTTTCAAAAATACAGCTTCATTTTTTTGGCCTTCACAATACAATTCTACGAGTACCAGTGGTAGTTAGTGATTAAATCTCTATCAAAGCCATACGAAATGTATAGATTAAATAACTCAAACGTTTTAATACTAAAACAATATTTAAAGAGTAGCTTAGCAGTAGTTCAGAAACAGCTCTATTTCATAGACTTTTTAGTCAAGCAGAATATTAGATATAGTGTAAAACATAATAATCCAGTAATGATTATAAAAATCTTCGTAAATTTAGACATGAACCATTCCAAATATGCGTGATGAAGAGGCACCGGCTGTAGTATTCCCATTTTTCTCCGGCAATGCATCAGCCCCAATCCTGGAGCCGACATATCGCCATCACTCTCTGTCTGGTGCTGTAAATCATTATCACTCTACGACTCCAGTCTTCCATGACACTTCACGACTATAAACATCATTTATGGAAATAAATGTTAAGGTCTTTCAAGAACATGTGGTTATAATTCACACTGCAGATTGTAAACATTTGGAAAGTGCGTATTTTTTCTGACTATAATATAGAAATAAATTGAAATCTATGAATTCTGGTAGGAGTTTATTTTAAATTAGAAAATTACTATCTTTGAGTGAAGAAAAGACAAGAAATTTAAAAGTCAGGTTAAAACAAAAACTGGAACAAGAACGTAAAGATAGCCAACCAAATAATTTAGGAAAAGTAAAGTACGTCAAATTTATGAGAGAAACTGGAAATAGTGGGAATACAAAATTTAAGGAGATACTAACAAAACTATCTAATGCCAACAAATGTTTAAAAGCCTATTGCAAAAATGAATAAACCAAAAAAATCCAAATATACAACACTGACCTAGTTTATTTTACTATAAAATACAAATAAAATAACTCGAAGTTCCTGGACCATTGAGGATATACTCGTATAGTAGGAACAAAGAAAGTAACAAGAATAAATGAAATAATGGAAGTAAGGGTCTGCAAGGAAGGCTGAATATGAGATGGAAGATTCGGTGCAGAAGAACATTAGGATTAAAGGAGCAGACATGATCCTTTAGCTCTGGATTAGCTCTGGATAGTGGTATACAAGTATCAGGTATATGTAACCGAAAATAAACTTTGGTGTTGTACTTTGGTGTGAGATTTTTGGTGTTATATACGTACTTACTTGATACTTACTTGCCAGATTCAGACAAGTACTATTCAACTCTTTAGTATTCCTTGTTCTATAGATATGTCAGTCTATTCTTGAAGGATTAAAGTTTTAATTTACCAATGATCGCTTTCGGTAACATGTTGTATATTTTCACGGAGGTGTGCCTAATGAAAGTGAGTAATTATCTATTAACATATGTTTAATGTATGTCCTCGTGTCTTAGCTCCCACCCTGCTACATAACCCCATCAGTCTCGTTATTCGTACAATAGGTACAATAGGTTTGTGGATTACTCCTCCACAACCACAGTCTTAACAATGTAGTTTACGGATGCTTAAACTACTCACATAAACTACTGTAGTTTATATGAATGGCCACAGTATTGGGGTTTCTAACATATGATGACAGAAGTAATGCCTTGCAAGGTGGTTATAACGTTAAAATATGTTTGTGGATTCCTGCCACATTGCCGCATTAGACTTATAACTGACTGCTGTACTTTATATGACTCCCAATTTCCTCTACTATTGTTTACCTTCAATCATAACATATTATATTTGGGAACAATATAATACTAGGGTTTGAACCTTTCCCGTTATTTTTTTTAAAACTTCCACCAGTGTTGATGGACAATAAGATACAATAACAGATGCAAAATAAAGAACAGATAATATAAATTGCACATACAGCATCGTTTGAAGTTAGTATAAAATAAAAAGGTGCTACCAAAAATCCAGATTAAACCCGCTTCAAAGTGTGTTGAAATTGGCTTTACTGACTCAAACATAGCTCACTAAATGAATTACAAAATATGAAATATTGATTAACACTTGCCTAAACCCCTCACGTCCTAGTTGGTTCAATTTCTAATTAAATTAAGAATGAATATCATAATAGTTTTAGATCTGTAACCTGTATAACGATTACATTTGTTTCAGAACCATTCAAAGCTTCCGACCTAAATCCTCAATCCTAAATCAATGAATTCGAATTAATTAGAATTATTCGATATTTGAAACAGGTTACTGTTTCTGATTCTAATTTTAAAAAGTAGTTTTAGTAGCATTGCAAAACGTCCGACAAAGATGTGTCTTCAAACAGTACCACTATCTTTAATATTTTCAGCGATCTTTTGTCCGTCTGATGACATAGAAGTCACTCCGTTTCTTTCGTAAAAGGACGAGATCACAACGGTGTCGCGAGGCAGATCAAACGCCTTTATTTGAGTATTTTTCAAAGAGATTTCACCTTAATGTAGTTGATGGACTGAGATCTTTTCACGAATCTGCCAAGTCATTGTCATCCAGCGCCAGGTCAAAACATCCACAATGGATCCTCGCACATTGTGTTTTAGGTGCTTTATATTTTATTATTACAGTAAAACCATCATATAAAAATTCCCTTTCAGGATCTTAAAAACTTTTAATAGTGACGAGTCTACTACTACTGCTACACACACACACACACACATGTAATCTTATTTAGAAGCATAAAAAATATGTTTTGTTATTAATTCGTTATTGAAATTATTAGCTTTAATTTAGATGAAATAGTTATTTAATACATGTGTTATTCATATCGCAAATTCAGGAACAGAATAGTTATTCACCGTCATAGAAAAAGTTACTGTTTATACTTTGTATATATTCCGTACTGCATTAAGAAGTAAAAACCCCTTATTGATATCCGTAATATAAACGCAGGTGATACATGTTCACGACTGCGTCAGCAACATGAGTAGTGGTGTGGTGCATGTAGCGCCAATCAGAGGGACAATCCGAAAAACAAAGTAAGTCCCTGGATTGGCTGGTTAGGATGTTCAGTGACGCGGAAGCTTATGTTTTTATATAATATTTATATTTAATGAATGTTTGAGCACTGGTAGTTAAATGTGGTCAAAGCTTGTTCAAACCTTTTTATTTCTATTTTACCACCTTTTCTCCTTTTAACAATTCATTGATAATAATTTTTACAGGACATAGAAGCGTGCAACAATGATAACTTTCCAAATTTCAAAATAAACCTTTTACCATCTCTGTTTTAGATTTTAGGTAAAAACGTACCATTAATTATTATTGGTTCTCCATAACCAAGAAGAATATTTTTATCGAATTTTAAAATTTGAAAAAGTTATTCCTTTTTTCAAATCAAAAAGGATAGTAATTGAATCTTAATATTTATTGATAATATTTTTATGTCTTTATTGAATATAACAAGTTATATTATGAGTTAGTTATACATAGCAAACGAAGGGGAAATCAAAATCTTATATAAAAAAAGTAATTGTACATAGTATATGTATAATGTATTACAATATTACGTTTATGTTAAAAATAAAAAAGACTAACAAAATGTGAAAATGGGAAATCAAAATCTTACTCTAAAAAAATAAAAAAAGGAATTCAAAATCTTGACTTACACCCAGCTAGCAACTGATTTGTCTGTTTTGTAATAACATACTCTGACTCATTAAACAACAAATACAGATTCGGCGCCGACAGGCTAGTCAACCTCTGAGCGTATAAAAGGAATATCTACTGGTAGATGTCTCCTTTTTCACTCAGCCAAATCTTCGGCCACATTTACTCTGGTATAAACTGCCGTTGCTATTTCTTTCGTTTCCTGCGTTTAAATTTTTTTTCTACAAAACTGCTATATTAGTTTGAAAACTTAATGCACTCATCCCCATTTTACACACACCGCTCCTTTTTATGTTGTTTCTTTCTCATTTTATTTATTTTTTTTGTAGCACCGACGGTAATACTAATACAACACTGGGATGTTTTGATGGCATACACATCGCTGTTCTCCATTGAAAACTTGTAACGGCTGGTAGTTTAGTAACATTGTAATTTTTTATATTAAAAATTGATCTTTCATTTATCATCCAAAATCTACAGATAAAGTATATTTCTTTAATATATCACTGATATAAATAAATAAACAATGCAAACCTCTCGCAAATAGTTTTATTACAAATAAAACTTTATTTCAAATCCGTACTTCAGTTTAATAAGGTTACTTGATATTATGTAAGTTTGTTGCGGAAAGGCAACGTATTCTGACAATCTTGGCAATCAGGAATGAGATTACTTTTAATCAAGACATATCTCTCAGCAACAGAGTTGCGACGGCCGCTTATTTCAGAAATTCAAGAAAATATATTTTATTCAACCATCTCCTCCTCCTATTTTCTTAGTCTTTAGTTGGCATAATTTATTTTTAGTGTCATTTAGTTTCAATCGTTTTTCAATAGTACAGTAATAACAGTTTTATGTGTTTTCTTTTTCAATAACGACCAAAATCCCTTTGATTTGAAAACAATGCTATCGATTTGACCCCTCTACTATGTATTTGATATTATTTATTGATATTTTATTTACTGAAAAATAGTATAAGACTGTTTCATCATGTAATATACGATATCTCTGTACTATGAGAAGTCTAATGATATTTTAGTACGAGTTAGAACATTGGTTCATTGGCATGAAAGCTTGAGCTTTCGTGTCAAAATGGATCGATTCACTATATTCACAATATTAAAATATTTTCATCAAATATTTCTAGAAAATCAATTTTTACAAGTAAAAGATCCGTAATTATTTGATGTTTGGATCGAAATTATAAGGCAACTTTAACTAATAACATACCAACACACAACTTTTAACCATTATTGAAATGTATATATGTTTCTTCCGTCGCATAGTTAAATGTTCTAGTATCATATAAAGTTTCAAAACATTATTAAAATTACAAATAAGTGAATCGTTGTATCACACAAGTGGTTTATAGAGTTTATTTAATTTTATATAATTGTCTTTATATCGTTAAAGTATTAATTTAACCACTATCTATAATATCTGTGTGCAGGTGTCTCCGTCCTGCGAGACCGACATACAACATACAACATACAGCATACAACATACAACATACAACATACAACATACAACATACAACATACAACATACAACATACAACATACAACATACAACATACAACATACAACATACAACATACAACATACAACATACAACATACAACATACAACATACAACATACAACATACAACATACAACATACAACATACAACATACAACATACAACATACAACATACAACATACAACATACAACATACATCATATAACATGCAACATACAACTTACGACATAAAACATACAACATAAACATTCAACATACAATATACGACGTACAACTTACAACATGCAACATACACATACAACATAAAACATACATCATATAACATGCAACATACAACTTACGACATAAAACATACAACATAAACATTCAACATACAATATACGACGTACAACTTACAACATGCAACATACCACATACAACTTACAACATACGGCACACAACATACAACAATCGTTCCTGTAATGCCCCCAACTGGTTCATACTTGATTCTTGGAGCCTTGTTCTTTGACCAGCCATGCTGGGATAAAACGCGTCATATTTCCATTAATCGACTTTGACGCATCATTCAAATCCACCGTAGTAGACAGACACTTGATACCTGACATATAATTTGTGGACGTGACTTTAATCGGGCCCGGGAACATCAGATATTTGAGTTCCTTAAAGGCCATATACAGGTCTTTTGACCCCTAACTCGGGTGGGTTCGTCGCTCGCACACTCTGAGGTATGGTGCTATAGATGCTTTTTACGTAGAGGTTAATAGCTCAGAGTCTGGCTACCAGCGATGTGTCTCAAGATCACGTTCTCTTTATATGATATAGGTGCACTGGTCCCCACGCACCACGCAGTCATAGCACAACTGAGTCAGGAAGTGATTGAGAGCATGTGCAGCTGGTCTTGTGTTAAGGTTTGTCCAGGGCGTAGGCTGAGACAAACAAAAATACTGTCGTTTTCAAGATGAAACTGAGTGAAATGAAACATGAGAGCCTACATAAAAGTAAGCTTAGTCCAACACAAAGTGGAAACAATTACGAAATAAAATACCGAAACACGAGAGAGAAAAGGAAATGTAAGGAGTGTGGTAAAGTGAACAGTGGACTCCTGCCTACTGAACAGGCTGACCACGCGTGTGACTCAACTCCTGAAATGGACATAGTTACTAAATATTATATGGCCAGGGAAATTTGTACACCAGATATTCTAACCAGATATAATTTGTTGCAAAGCCATGAAATTCATTTTATACTGTTGTGGCATGTATTACAATCTAAGTATTAAAATGTGTGAATGGATATTACAATAGTGTTACGAACATTTACTTCTACTATAAAATATGTTTAATATTTCATTCAAGTCTTAATCCTATTTTCGTATAAAACTCCTAGTTTTCATTTAAAATGTAATTTATTACTTTGCAAAATAATTTACTTTATAATGTTCAGATATTTTCTATAAGCTATATTTTAACTAATTTCATCTAACATATTTTATGGAAATGTGTATCTCATTAAATTAATCAACATTAAAGTATTGTTTTGATAAAGGAGAACATTTTTACGAGAGTTGTCAACAATGTATAGTAAATGTAAGTAATTTAGTAGTCACATTTTCTATTAAATAGGCTATTGACGATAGTACACGACAAAACAGCATCGATCAAATATTATATCTACTTTAGCAACTGCTATACTCAGTATCAACTTTATACCTTAAAAATAAATATGAAATATGATGGTACACACCATACCCACAGTATATATCAAACAAAAGGGCTAAATATACACTTTTTAAAGCTATTTTAAGAACACTTTACTATATTTTATAAGAGTTTTTCTTATAGTTCTTGTAAACATCATACTGTGTCCTGATAAGGTGTTTTTTTAAGCTGATGGATGGGAATGAAAGTAGATCAGTTTTGCTTTTTTGTAAACCTCTCATATGAAGCTTGTAAAGGTAATACTATTTGTTGTTACATGCTCCAAAGTTACGATGTAAGGTAGCTAATTAAATAAATAATAAATACTTTTGATACTACACTATCAGTAAATCGTTATATTTGATAATATTTAAAAAAATCCTGTATATACAAAAAAATCAAACACTTAAGGAGCAGGAAACACAAACACAATTTTGTTACAATGAGTACTCTTTTCTGTGCGATTTTAACTCTAGTTTATATGTTAAGCTGTAACAATTTTTAACTTCTGTTATGTTGGCAGCAAAGCAACCCCAGCCCCATTTACTCTTTCGGCAATATTGAAGTTCCGAGCGTTTCACAAATGGGACAACTTTTCACGGTGTAAACGATCTCAACTTATTAAAGTACCGGCTTTGTATTGATTAGTTTGACCTACATGTGAGTGGAAACTTGCAGTTTAAAAAATAAAACAAAATGCAATCAAAATCCATCCTATAAAATGTTGATGTTTGAAAATGAAAAAGATGTCAACCAGGAAAACTCAATATGAATAAATTCCATTGGCGCTTAATGTATTATATTCGCAATAACGTTAACCCTTAAAGTGCTACTTAAAATCACGGTTCCTGCTCATTTAGTGTAAAAAAATCAAAATATTATTTTCCCAATGTTCTTTTTGGATTTAGATAGCTTAAATAAAGTAGGACACAGAAATTTGCTTAATTTATAGCTATTTAAGTCTATTTCGTCTGGATGAGCTATTTAAGTTAATAATAGTTAGTTAATAAATCCCATACAATAAAAACATTCACAAAATATACACTATTTACTGCTGAAACACAATGAAAATAAACAAACAGCGAGAAAAATGTTAACAAACAAGGTTAGCGAAAGTGAAAACAGCTGGCCGTAGTTACTCGCGAGTTTTCCCGTTAACAGCAGTACAGGAGCGCACGAATACTGGCTAAAGTCGTATAACAACTAATTTCAGTCACTTAATATTTAGAAAAAGCTACCGTATTAATTTTGTGAGTGCATAGAGGCTAAAGCAACATCACCATGCACTCTATTGGTTGTACTCCTCCAATAACCTTCCCTGACTAGGAACAATTTATGTTCTCTAGGAGTACTGCTACACTGTCTTCGATTATGGCAACATTATTTAATGCATCCAGTACTTGAATCTAATCTGATAAATGCCAGAATTTCATTGAGAAAAAATACATGTTAGAATTTAAATTTATTTAAACAGATATAGTGTTACTAGTGTTATACAAGTGTCATTATCCAATTTCATTTGCTATGGAGGGCCACAGCCAATGGTTGTGGCATTACAAACGTTAATAACTATTAATTTTAATTTTATTCGTTTGAATTATTATATCAATATCATTTTCTTATCTAATTCCTAGTTAAAGCACTATGCCCATGTGGTGTGTGATAACACTTTAACATATTACGCGTGAACAACATTTCACTTGCCAAAAATTGCTAAAAAGTAATAGAAAGAAGGGCTATTCCGTAAATGTGTGTTGAAATGGGTTCCACAATTGCTTCGACTGGTAATTCCCCTGTAAGATATTTCCTTGTTTGTGCATCTGTCTCTCCAGTAGCTCTCCAGATGGTATAAAGCCGTAACTGTAGAACTTTTACTAAAATAATTAGTATTATTAAATCAAGGCCCACACAGCCTATTCAAAAGTTTACAATACATTTTATTACGCAGTAATTGGATTCCGTGTATATGACCCTAAATATTTATATTATTACTGTATAATACATCATTGAGTGATTCCTTCGGGAATGTTCTTTAAAAAAATACTTTTTTATTTAGAAATGTAAAAAAACGTTTTCCAAACTTAAAATTACGATAGAATATTAGACTTTAAACTCAAAAATAACAAGTTATAGGTATATTTATTTTACCTCACATGTTAGCTTTACTTACTCAATACAATTAAGTTTTTTCCTTTTAGTGTTTCATGTCAAACCCTTTTGGGAAATGTACTGGAATAAGATAAATAAGTCCCAGTGTGTTGACTCCATGTGATGTACTTGAGGCCACCCACCAATATGAGATTGACTCTTGTCAGAGCTAAATCCCAAGAGTGGCACCCCCTACGAATTCTTTATTTCACAGAATTTCTCCGTGAAAAATTCTTTTTTCTCTTTGATCAGCCTATTATTTAAGTTTTCAATTTACTTAAACATTGACGTACCAATAAATAGAAAAATATTCAATTTAAATTAAATTACATCCTGGGGGCTCTCAGAGACGAAACAATAACACTATTATTAATGCATGCATGCTTTTGGGTTGTAAATTGGTCTCAATAACCAGTTTTAAAAACTCGGTGAAACATAACATTGTGAAATTTAAAAAATATATTTTTTTCGTCACACTGCTTCAAAAACAGCTGTTTTAGTTACATTCTTTTTAGGACAAAGCCTATTACTATGATGATTTTTTTAGGGCTAGGACAAAAAAAATCATTTTTTATGATACTTTTGATTAAAGGTCAGCAATCGATTGTGAATGATCGATAGAGTAACTGCTACAATAACTATTGATTTGTTTTCTATTCCGGACGTTCCGGATGTCGTTTTTGAAACTGGTAATTGACTGTTAAGTAGTAAGTAGTTAGTAAATCAAACTATTGAAACGTTGGGATCGAATTATCTATAATAATGACTGACACTGACATAACCTAAACAACCTATCAGGAACCAAGAAAGAACTGCTACAACCTAAGTAACATAACAGCTGATTAGTCTAAAGTGACAAAAATGGTCCACAGCTATTGATACTAAATCAGGTAATAATTTATGTTTCACGTGTTTGTTTCATTTTATTTGCAGTATGACAAAAATATAGTTCATCAAACGGCACGAAATTGGCTTTTTGATGTATACTCACATATTATACAACCCCTCGGCTGTTAAACTTGTGCTCGTATCAAAAACGTCCTTTTTTGGTCCTAGTGATGAAATATATCATTAAAGCTTTAATATATTATAAAATGGAAAATTAACCAATTTAAAGAAGTTTTTATGAGATACATAATAAAATGTACTCTCCTCATTGCCAACAGTAAGGGAAGTAAAAGAAAATGGCTAAACGACAAATAGAAGCTAGCTACTGTGTCAAAGCTGCTGTGTTGAAGACAGAGGGGTGTAGCTAACCTGATTTAAACATTCTCTTAATACAATTTTCTGCTTTTCTCAGTGCATTCTTCCTTCTATTCCTTTGATGTTATTTCTAAGACTTTGTAAGGTTAAATAAAGTATTGTTTTCTTCTTTAAAAATTGCAAATCAGAAGATGTGTAAATGTTTCTAATTCTATTCAGACTAAAATACCAAATCCGTTAGTTAATTTATGTGTCTTCGCACCGCGTAAATATTTAGTCTTGATATCAAAATTTTGTAAAAGTAGCCCGGTATCATTTTTTATGGATTTGTCGTAAAAGGTCCAATATTTATTTCTCGGACGTTTTTGGTACTATATTGAGTTAAAAGAGGACAACATTTTTTATGCAGAATGTATATAATTGTGAATAAAAACTTATGCTATAAATTTCCAGAAGCTTAGCTGTAACATTTCCAATTTTTAAACATTTAACTGGTCATCGTGATATTTTTTTACTTCAAATTGTTGAATAATATAGTAGATGCAAGTTGAAATATTTCATACTTTTTCGGTTTTTAAGCGTTAACGATATGAAAAATCTGCAAACGACATATTAGTAAAAAATTAAAATATTTTACCAAGAAAATGTTTTATACAAGCTACGCATTTAATTTTAAAAGCGTAAATGAATTATATTTGGTTAAACGACCACCTGCAGACGACGTGGAGACTCTCGAGCTTGAATAAAACCAACTTCTTTCTAATTTAGATATAATTTTATCTAAAATGTTAAAATTAAATTAACGTTAAACTTTATTTTTTAGTTTTAAGTTGAATAATTTTAAACACTCCAAATAACTAATAAGAAAAATGCTTCCCCGTTGTGTGTAACTATTATGGCATCTTCTCAACCCTAAGTAATTTTGAAGGGTTTAATATAAAATATCCTTTAGCTTGGGAGTGCTCTTTTTCAGATAATTATTTCCAGTTTAGTGAACAGTTAAGTTTTCCTGTCTTCACACACACTTATAATAATAAACACTTCAATTTTTATTTTTGGGCCTAAATTGTATTTATTTGATTTTTATTGTTATAATAATTTAAGTGTAATTACACACCGACTTTCGATTGGATCAAATTAAAATAATTCAAGCATTTATGTATGACTATAAATTCTCCTAAATAATGAAATGTCTTTTTCATATCTAGGTTAGCCTAATATATTAACTTACCAATTTAAATCGATATTAGCATTAAATATAATTAGTTAAAAATAAAAATATATTTTTGTCATAATAGTGCTGCTAATTTTTTTCAAAACTAACGTTACAGAATCATAAAAGATTTCCTTTGAATATCCTTAGTCGTTGGTTTATATTGTTCAGGTATCAACATTTACTTTTTAACTGTATAGAAACTGCAAACGTGAAAGTTAGTGGAATTCATGATATTCTATATTATAGTAAATCATCATTCCAATCCATTGTGATAATATTTACAACTGATAAGTAATAGGAAATAACGATAAATGACCTGGAAAATTAGTAAACTGATCATTGTCAATAATAATAATATATACAGATGTCATAAAGTCCATTACATTCATCATACCCTTCATGCAAATTCACTTTAAAACATCCATGGTGTTCCAGACGAGAAACTCTAATGTAGCCGATCAGCTTGCAAAAAATGTTATGAAGTAGCTTTAAAAATTAATTTAACGACATTAAACTCGTTTTCCTGAATAAATTGTAAAGCTTGAGTGCTTACAAAAACGACACCAAACACCTTGGACACGAAATAGACTAACAAAGCATGAAAAGGACATTGAACCAACAAAACAGATAAGAATAAAATTTTAATTTTCAAGATTTAATTAAAAGGGATTCAATTACAGTACTTAGAAAGGAGAATGAATGGGTGTCACAGAAGTTCTTAAATTAGATTACTCACCCCGAGACACAAAACCAAGTTCAAACTCAAAGTGTTGTTCACAGCTACATTCCTGAAGTACTGTCAGTGTTGTCTTTATGTTGGAACTTAGATGAAGATAACAAAATTCGACCTCTAGAAGCTTTATTAAAATGTCTCAGTAAGAACGATTATGATTGGATCGGATTAAATTATTAAATAGTATTTGGATAAACTTTAAAGAATATAACAGTTTAAAGTACCGATTGTCATTTTTTAATTTACTTAAGGGAGAAAGTATGTATCAGTCTACAAATGCCGTTTATAGATTAAAAGTTGACTGACGATATTAAAAATTATCATCAAATTCATACAAAATACTAAAAAGTGACTTGTGTGTTTATCAACATAAGTTCCTGCAATATAGTTCTGATTATGATCGGTGTGTTCGTAGTTTTGGTAATTTTAACATGTAAAAAATATGTTATTATAAGCATGAATTAACAAGAAATATACAATTTAAAATGATTAAAATGATTTAAGATATACCGGCGTCATATTATTTGAGAATTATTCAACAGAATCGCTGAGTTAACATTGTAAACTGAGCTAGGAAACAATTATTGTGTCAACCTCAGCGTCAAAACAGCGGGAACGACGCAACCTGAAGCTGCTCAGGCAATCTCTTAATGTGATTCACTGTTCTTACTTAATTCTACCACTTTGCTCGCTTAAAATCTGCCAAGTTATTCTATGGAAATGAACACCCAGATTTTGTTTTTACTAAAAAATGTACCTGGTCCTTTAATCTACTGTAGTAAATAGTTATTTTCACTTGTTTGTAAGTTTGGATAAGCGAAATTTCTAAAGGGTAAATAAAACGTATGTACATTTTAAAACAAAAGTAAAAGCACAACTACCACTATTTTACGAGTAGTACACGATAAAGAAGATTGGTGAAATATATATGACCTTAAATTTAACTAAAGTAACATCCAGTTTGGAAACTTACTAGTTTTATATTTAAACAAATTAAACTTATACATAGTTGTCAATTTATTTTCTATCCAAACCCATCTTGTTAATTTAAACACGTTGTTGCTCGTAAATTTGTCTTACTAAAAGAAAATTAGAAAGTATTAGTTGTTGCTAGACTCCTTGGTTATTTATATTTCTTCTGGGGTTTTAACACCCAGTCTGTCCCAAGTTATCGGGGTGATGAACTCCTTACTTGCGAGGGGTGTCCTTGAGGTAGGGTGCTTGCTTGCCATGCTCTGTGGGCCTACTGTCCAGGGTGTGTACCCTCAAATGAACTACTGAAGGTTCCTTGGAATTATGGGTGATGAGTTCAAGCATGAATCCTAGTTTTCTATAGCCTATATGTATTTGTTTGGAGGTGTTTATCTTAAATACTAGGATACTCTTTATAACCTAACTTTCTCCTTTAACGAATCTTCTCTCTGTTAGTTGAAATATTAGTAGTTTTTAGTATAAGACTAGAGTGGCTCTTATGCAAACCCAGTAGCTTCACATCCTCCAAGCAACCTGCTTTTGATGTGTCGCATACTCTAGCGGGAGGACGAGTAACTACAAGTCGTCTCGCAGGATCAACAGAATCACTGACAGATATAAACTTGTCCAACAATCTTGTTGCTCTCAGCTCCTGGACGACACTAACAACATATTTTACACCCAGTAAAAATCAGTCGATAAATAGGGTTTATTGTTTACATCTTCTTTCCTTAATTTAAAATGTGTCTAATTTTTGAGTGATTTAAATATACTATAAAGAGTATCTGTTGTGTTGTAATAAAACAATAGAGGTGAGGGTT
Organism: Nephotettix cincticeps; assembly: GCA_023375725.1. NCBI lineage: Eukaryota > Metazoa > Arthropoda > Insecta > Hemiptera > Cicadellidae > Nephotettix > Nephotettix cincticeps. The sequence goes on along the minus strand of CM041786.1, from coordinate 907,003 downwards.
TTTATTATTAAATAATAATAATTAAATAATCAATTATAATATTGCTGAATACTTGTACTTGCATAGTTTCTGCTGGCATATAAATCATAAATGTGTCAAACTCTGAGGAGATTATATTTACAAAATTTCCATTAAAAATATTTTATAAATAAAACTTAGACGCTACATGAAGCGGTCAGCTGACATAGACGCTCACTGGGCCACTTCCACGCCGGATGAGCCCACCACTTCCGTCAGCTGTCTGGAAGTAAATGCCGCATTTATCTTCCGTTTTCCCGCCAATTTAGGGGTGAAGGTTTCCGTCAGTGTGACCAACTCGTTTGGCAATACGTCTCTAAATAACAAATGTTATTTAAACAATATTCAAAGGATTGTATAATAAAGATACATATACCTTTTAAAATAATAACATTGAAAATCTTTAATATTATACATACTGCATATAACTAAAAGATATTTTGATCATTAACATTATAGGAACATAGGACCACGAGGAACATAAGATCTGTCAGGAGTCATTCACCATACTTGGCTGCTAACACATTAAGCCTGGCTAACAAACTTTCCGGAAACACACTAAGCCTGGCTAACAAACTTTCCGGAAACACACTAAGCTTGGCTAACAAACTTTCCAGAAACACACTAAGCTTGGTTAACAAACTTTCCAGAAACACACTAAGCTTGGCTAACAAATCTTCTGGAAACACACTAAGCCTGGCTAACAAACTTTCCAGAAACACACTAAGCCTGGCTAACAAACTTTCCGGAAACGCACTAAGTCCGGCTAACTCTTCCAGATATCCAAGATCCATGCCTGAAATAGTCCCTACAACAATCACATTATGAGAGGACTGACCTGGGGCTCCTCAGCCTGGGCCTCGCCAGTCCCGCTCCCTCCATGGAGAACACGCAGTGTGTCAACACCACGTCCAGGGGGTTCTGGAAGGTGAACACCACGGAGCACTCCTGTCCCACTCTGGCGGATCCTTTCACCTAAAATGTTTTATCAATATTTTCCTAAATGTCAGTTTTTAAAATGTAATTCATTCCACTACAGGTAAGTAAAATCAAGCAGGGTATCCTACCTCTATCGCCAACTTTGGTTTGATCATTTGCAGGTCGTCCTCCTCACTCCATCCTTGGCAGACACCCTTCACCTCGGCGAAGGCGAGTATCTTAATTAAACTGTGATCCACCAACTTATCGACGTACATCCCTGGCGATACGGCCAAAACCAGACTTTCTCCTGGAATAAAACTTCAATATTTCAGGTCATAACACTATTCATAAAATATTTTACAAAAGTCAGTAGTTTATATACAATTAAATTATAGTTGCATTTTCAGTCACCGTAGTCACAATGGTAGGGATTTGTGAAGTTTTCATAACGACCATTTCAATCAGCTTTAAATTTAGTAATCATATTTTACTGAGTTGTGAAATGGTTCCTCAGACAAAATTTAGCTTAGTGTTACGGAGCTACAGTTGCAATCTGGAGAAAAAGTAAATATCTTTATTATATTTAATATAGTTATAACACTTTATGTTCAGCGTCACATAGATATTCTCTTATGATAGGGACTCCTAAATTCCTTTTTCCAGTGACATCAATCCTTGTTACCCATTCCCTGTAATACTCTATGGAGAATGAAGAAGCTTATACCATAATCTTAATTTATACAAATATTTTTGATAGGTGTTTAGTATTAATGGTCCAACCAAATTTATTTATACATTTTATTTACCATACAGTGTCAAAAAGTCTTTCCATGGATCTTTTACTTTTGTGCTAGCTAAAAAATGTTTATATTGTAAGAACAAAGGAAGACTTACTTTGGTTTGGTTGGAGCACAAACGAGCTAACCAGTGTACCAATGTGGTGTGCCTTTTCACCTGAATTTAGCACAGAGAAAGCCGATAGTGTTACACAAATATCGTGTTCTCCGTGGCCTTTATTCTGTAACAAATTGTAATTCTTACATATTTCCACAGATAACCATTGATACTGACCAGAAATAGTTGAGATTTTTTAAGTTTTGAATATGTGTACATTTTTTAAAACATGTTCTATTTCAGAAGACCGGGTAAAACTTCAAAATAACTAGTAAAAAATTAGATATGAAGATTTCAATATTTGTCGTCACGAGTTCTGCCCCGCAAATCTATTCAGTATTAAATTCTGTATTTTATTGTCAACAGCTACCAAATTCTACAAATATAAACCAAATTAAAAGGGTAACAGACAAATATTTTTAGTTTACTCACCTATTATTGATTAAGTGAAAACATACATTCAAATTTTAATATAGTTGATTCAAATAATGCAGCTGAACCTAGTTGGTACGACGAAAAGTACTGTGCGAAACTCTTTTGCAACATCATACCTTAAACTATCACACACTGGTAACCAACACTACCACATCCTCTCTACCAATGTCCATTCAAAATGGCCGACGCTCATTTAATACTGCGTATGCAACAGATATTGGGACACCAGTACGAACTGCATGTTGCTAAGAATTTCGCACTAACTTTTGGTGTACGAAGCGTTTCCGGGTCCATCCCATGCTATTCTTAAGTAATTACTTTAGTACCGCGAGAGACAAAAAGTTCCACTTTTAGTCCAATAGGATGAAAATTACTACTTTAGTACTCTATTCCAGGGAGTATACAGGGGGTTGTTATACAGCTTTAGATAGTAGGTGGAGGAAACTAAATATTACCACAACAGAGAAATGTGTTATGTAACACTACACTGAGTTGTGACATGTTTAAAGTCATTTGACCCACCAATGACCAAAGTCATTATGTTCAGTGTAATAAAAACTGGCAACAGACAGATAAAATTGTACAGAGTGAACTGAGCGTGTGTATGGGAGTCGCTGATTTCAGCAAAACTCACTTCTTCGAACACTTGGTCTCAAGGCAAACCTGAACGTTTAAGGCTAGCCTTAGGTCGCCCCATACAAGGAACATTACCTGGACACGAACAGCTGCATCGAACGGTTGTCCGAACATGACGTTGTCGATCTCCACCAGTTCAAAGGCGACTTCGTCACTCTTCTCTCGTCTCGCTGTTCCGTAGACCTTTGGCGGTGGAGGAAGGCCTTGGATGGCGTTGAACACGGCCAAGCGTTCCCAGGGCGACCCTGTGTGTCGAATCAGTTTTAAACCAGATGAAAATGTTCATAGTGAAGTTATTTATCAGTAATGTGTGTGGTTTAAATGTTAATAAACCTTTATTGAACGCGTCAATTGTATTTTATCAATTAGTTTGTCACTTATTCACCGTAAATATTTTTTTATTATATACTGATAGTTATCCGGTCATTACAATGAACTTCAAACTAAAAACAGTAGTAGGTTTTACAGTACAAAATATATTGTATTCGCTTCACTGTGGGAAATAGCTTAGATCGTGCATATGTCTAAAGGGAATGTTTTCAGTTCCTTTAACTAACCAGCTGTCCTTATAACTATATGACGTCACCGTTTCAATTTTTTATGATTTCAAGGGTTATTATTTATAACCTAATGAATCATCTGGAATATTAAATACCGAAGTACACAGATACAGACATTATAAACTCATACAAAACAGCCATTTCACATATACTTAAATTCTATACATTAAGATTACATTAATTCTATACATTACATTCTATACTATAATTCTATACATATAATTCTATACGTTCTATACATTACATTCTATACATAAGTACTCTAGTAAGTTAATTCCTATATACGTAAAAACTATTTGTATTGGTAATTTTGTTTAGTTCTTAAGGTCTTTATAGAGTTTATCTATTGTGTAAGTCCATAAGCTTGCATTTAGTTTAACAGTTATATTTTCTTTGAAGTTATCTCATCTCCACTTTTCATTTTACCAAGTAAAATATTCTTCATAGCATTATTAATGTAAATAAAATATTACCCTCCTCGTTTTTGTAATTCTTCGTAATATCTTGAAAAGAATTGTCACTCTCACTTGTCTTGAATGAGTCAGTCACAATTTTACACCCAACCCTGAAAAATGTATTCCCTCAAATTAGTAAAATATCAGATATTTCAATAAAAAATCCATATTTGTAGTGAGGTTTCATTATTTCTTTCCATATAAAAAAACCTGACTTTTTGTATAAAAACCTTTATCTTGTTTAAAAAATTCAATGACATTTCTAAAGACTCGGATATACTTAGGATATAAAATTGATGAACAATCCCTAGGTTGATTTCATAAATTCAATTTTGTTTAGAAACGTTTATTTACCGGTAACGGCTTGGCCTAGTCTCGGAGAAGCTGTTCGTGTCCGAGTCCTGTCGTATATGACACAGGTCGCCGTTGACGGAGGCGTATACAAGACCAGTGTCGTATACGAGACCCACCTCCCCGCGCCGCACCCCCTCCACCGACGTCGGCCCTGGAGACTATCTACATGTAGTACGAACTGTGTATGTAGCATATACATTATTAACCATTATGTATGTAATATCAACACATTTATTCTCTAATTAGGTACACGCTCTGAGGTGTCCTTTATGGTAAGATTAAGTCATTCTATATATAAGTACTTTAGTAAGTTAATTCCTATATAGGAAATATCAACGTAGTTTTCCATACGTAGGAAATCCCTACGAAGTTTATGTCAATTTACGTGAAAAATCTATGAAATCAGGAGAAATCTATGAAGATAATCTCTACGGAATTACCCTGTGAGTAATACAGTAGAACTCTAATTATCCGAACTCCGACTAACCGAATCGCCGATTATCCGAATCACTTTCAGAAAAAAATTTGTCCAAAAAAGTCTAAGTGCGCTATTATTCTTCCCCCGCGAAGCCCAAGTGTGACCACTTGCAACTGCTCACCGTCAAGCGAATGCGTGATCTGGCTGCCCGAAAACGGTTGAAGACCGCAAAACAGCTTACATTGACGGAGATGTTTAAAAAACAACATTATTTTTATTTCTAAACTTGTACGTACATTTTATTTATATTTAAAAAATGTGAAAAATATCATGTTTCTTACATTTAATTCAATAAAAAATAGCGCAATATCAAAACGTAGCTTTTTTCTATCTAATGGCATTTTTTTTAAACTCCGATTATCCGAATATTTGATTATCCGAATGGGTCCCGGTCCCCATTAATTCGGATAATTGGAGTTCTACTGTAGCTGCTTAGTTACACTCTTTATGTGTAAACACATTAGAAGGAAAACTGTCGAAACTCATCAAATTTTGTAGACGTCCCGGGGATCGAACCCGTTACCTCTTGCAGCAAATTCAAAGATGCCAACCGTCAGATTAGCAAGATGCCTAAATATTTCTACGCAATTAATCCTTGTTTATGCAATTTCTACAAGGTTAACCTCCATGCAGGCAATCGTGAAGTATTTCATCTCTATGTAAATAATTTCTACGCAGCCATTTTCTATTTAGGTAATATTTAGATAGTTTAAATTTTATGGAATTAATAACGTAAGCTACAACGGAATCCAGATTAACAGCTACATACCAGTGACATGAGCAGAGCTCGGGTCCAGAGCCTGCCAGCCTCCGTGACCAGAGGGGAGGTCCGGCCTGGCCATCCACCCCTCGACCCACACATGGCAGCTCCATGGGGGGCTGCGCCCACCGCAGGGAGGGTCGCCGGTGAGGTAGCTTGCGGGGGTGAGGTGCCCGTGGGCCGAGACATAGGCGGTCACGGCCCTGCTGGGGATGCCAAGACCACGCAACACTAAAATTAGATTACTTTTTGACATGGTGACCTTCACAGGTAGGCTTTTTAAGCCAAGCATGAGTGTAAAATGATTGTGGAGCGATCCTGAAGTCTTGTTACTGACTAAGGATGACATGTTGCTTAGACAGGACTAATAATTAATAGTCCAGCAGTCAATGGCATATCTAAGGGACCTACTGTTTACCGTAGAATTAGAAGCACTTTTACCCCTAAACTATGAACACACAAATGAGTCCACACCAGAAAATATCAAATCAAATCAAAAATGTTTTATTCTGAAATCATACATATGCTACAAATACATATATTAATGTATTGAAAGTAGATACATAGGAAACCCTCGTGCGTGGAAATTCGTTGTTATTAAAAAAATACATTAAAAAGATTACTTAAAGCAAAAGGTAATTTGAAAATAGTGTATAATAAATTATATAATTTGGAGATAACTGTGTAAACTGTGAAAACAAATTTTTAATAAATAAATGATAAAAGAAAGTGTTTTATATCACACACACCATATGATCATCGCTCATAACTATCCACATTTCGTGACCTCCAAGGAGCTGAATTACAGGACACGCCACCGGTCCAGTGATCCCAAACAACACACTGTCCATACATCATAAACTTATCTTTTTCAATTAAGTATCTATAGACTTTTCCCCATAACTTATACAGAACTCTTTTATTATTATTCTTTTCTTCTATCTATTAGGCCTACTACCTTTAGGAAGACGACACAGATATTGTCACAAAACACAGTCCTCCAATAAACATATCTACCCCCCGGCGTATTAACTTCCACACTAGTGGATACTAAGTTTATTCACAAAGACCATCCTCATTATTAGACCAGTTCATAATTCAGAGGTGAAATTGTGGTTCGGACCCCACGTTACACTGTAGGCTCCTTAGATGCCATTGGACGTTGGGGTATTAACTATCTTGTCTAAGAAATAGGTGAACTTAATTAAGTAAAACATCTACTAGATCGCACCACAATCATTTTAACTAATTTTCCATTGACTATTGGCTTAAAATATCTACCTGAGTAGGTCAAAATTCCAGAAAACATTATAACATGGATTGATTGTATTACAATGCACAATAAACGATATCTAATATGATTTAGACAATTTTACTTTAATTTGTATTGCTGAAATGCTGAAGGCTTTGGCTTACATAGGTCAGATTAACAAAGGATTTTAAGGGATTGAGCCAGACTGAGCCTGGGGATGACGAAGATTTACTAAATTTAGTGCTTCACTATAATTTGAAAATACTTAAAACTCTAGATTGTTTTAATTGTATTGTATTGTTTTTGTAGTAATTAAGTCTTTTCAGGTTTCTAAATTCAAGTTTGTTAGCCAGTTTTGTGTTTGTGAGGTTCACTTATATAAATTGCGAGGAGCTCTATTCATCTTACCAGTAAACGGAGTCATTGCACCTACATAATATGTATATTACCAATGTCCTACTACAGAGTGGCAAGTCTCGAACCTGTGACGAGCACAGCCGAGGACACCCAGCTCGGGCCCTCCAACTCCTGCCCCAACAGACATCCCTCCAGCACGGCCACCGACCCCGTCAAGGCAGAGGGATGGACACCACGTCCGCCTGTGCGAACCACTGTCTGCATCTGGAAACAATGATGGCATTGTCTTTTGAAACCATTTATATCACATTTTGTAGATTCCTCGATAAATTTCGGAATGGCTATATATGGTGGCTCATCTAAACAACATTTGTATGGAATTCTCTTTCTCCAAAAAAGAGCAATCCGCACCATGCTCAATCTGAAATTTAATATTTCTGTCCGTACTCATTTCACTGACTTGGGCATAATGACTTACAGTCTTTATGTTTTCCAAACAGTTCTTTATATAAAGTGACTCTTTTTAAATAATCTGGTTCCAAGACTAGATGACAACCACAAACATATAACCAGAAACCGAACAGTATACCCACCATTGACTTTTACAAGCTAGAATTAAGAGCTAGGAATTTTTTGTTACTAAAATATTAGTTTTTAAGCCAACTGTTTATTAAAAAATGTTAACATAGTATAAGTACTATTTTTTGTATAATTTACTATCAAAGTCAACAATTGATATAAAACGAATTTCAGGTTGATGGCATAAAAAATATACTTGAAAAATAATATTTTCTGGGTATTTCTATAGCACTCGTTGTACCCCTGAGAAATATAATCGTGTTTTTTAATATTTCGAAATTCATTAAACCAAATTCCCAATAGTTTTTATTTATTTCAAAAGTCTTACTAGCAAAAGTAACAATGGTTTATTTCATAAATCCAAAAAAAAATTAAATCCAGTTCATTGCCCTCTGAATTCCGAACATGCAAAAATAAATATGATTATAAAACCTGAAAGTAACTTGAAAGCATTTGAGTAAAAAGTAATCCAAGATAAAATCTACTGCTGGCAATAAAAAGAGAAACATTCAAGGCTTTGCTGTTGTAAAACCCCAGCGTTATTTTGGTTAGGCTTGGTGTTCTTTCCTCAGACGAAGTACTAATAAACTCCACTGTAATCTCAAAATACCAACAGAGGAGGGAGTTGAATGAAAATCCTTGTAAGATATTATTTTGTGGTACTTTGTGAATGAATTATGTCTTACTGTTAGTTTTTTATTAAAACATAGCACAAGTAAAAGTTTAGCTCTTGGTAATAATAACTTAAGGAGATCAACATGTTAATTTTTTTCTTTCGTTACTAACTCCATCTTGGTGTTTCTTCGTAAGCTGTTACCCATTTACATTTTTTAGCATGTACATACATGTATTTTGATTATTACATACTCGAGAGGGATACAACTTGGAAGTGCCAGACGCAAGAGATCACATAAGTAGACCAGAGTTGGTAGTGAATTTCATGAACATACCTGCAAAGTCAACCCGTTGAGGCTAGGACTAGGGATCGGACACTACTCACAACGGCACACACGGCCCTCGCCACCTCCACGGGACTCGCCCTCCTGGCGTAGTCCAGGCAGGATCGCTCCAGCAGCAGCACGGCGGCAGGTAGGGCGACGTCGTCGTACTGCCCGTACACCCAGTGGCGCCCCCTGGGCTGTCGGTGGGTCCCCGTCCACACCCGGCCGTGGTCACCGTTCACCGCCTCCAGGCGTGCCTCTGGGTCGGCCATGTACACCCCGTCGTCTGTCAAACACACATATACATGTTCAGTATCACCCACGCGTATTATGAGACACAGGTCTGAAAGAAGTGCTATGGAACACAATTGCTTTTGTAAATAAACGGTTTATTTAAATATACACTTTTTATAGTATACATGTTACCCGGCATACCAAACACATTTAACCCTCTACCCATAATTGAGTTACAAAAAAGTCCCATGGAGAGAAATAATTTTATAATTATGAACACTGAACTGAAAAAATATTAAGGAGACGTTTTTGTAATTAGAAACTGTCTTGACTGGGATGAAAATAAAAAAGTGAAAAATATACTTAATGGGGCTGTGTGGAAAGCCAAAAAGCAATTCTGTGTAGAAAAAGTGGCAGACTATCAGTTGCTTTTTACATATTATGAGATCAAATATGTTCGCGGACATGTTTGCAGCAAGAGACGCGGGGAGGTGGAGGTCTATTTTATATCTAGGTCGTTTTATATCTATAGTAATGCTTGATTATTCATAGGCCTTCGATTCAATAATCCACAGGTTACTCCTTGCAAAACATTTTGGTTTTAATAGTAAGGCAATCACATGGTTCGAATCTTGCATACATAATAGACTGCAACTCACAAAAGTGGACACCAGTGTTTCGCCTCCTCTTGAGAAATCAAGGAGAGTGCCACAGGGGAGCTGTTTGGGGCCCATTCTTTTTACCCTTAACACTGCAGATCTGTCTAGTTGTGTAAAGCAGTATAATTTGCATTCATACGCTGATTACTGTCAGTTGCATCGCTCATATGAGATCAAATCCACTCACCAGGTATTTGCAGGAATCAACTCAGATCTAGTAAGGGTAAGTGAATAATCAAAGGGGCATGATATCAAGTTAAATGCTGATAAATGCATGGAGTTCCGCTCACAACCTTGGATAGAATAGCAAATCAAGAGATGCACATTTAACTTGGATGCAAACAGTTGTTAGTAAGTGGTACTGTCAAGACGTAGGGCAATGTACTTGACAGTGGTATTACCTTCTCAGACTACATTACTTCTGCTTCCCAAGTGGCTTTGGGAAGACTGCAAGGTCTGTACAGATATAGAATCATCCTGTGGAGGCAGCTAACCTACAGCTGGTACAGTCACTAGTGTTGTCAGTGTCCTATTACTTTTACTTGAATACGGCAGTAGAATTGCCTAGCAGGAAAACTCCAAAAATTGCAGAACACCACGGTACGCTTCGTTTACGGGGTCCACAGAGTTTCAGCCTATGGAGGCCGTGTGTGGGATGTAGTCCTTCAACCTAATCCACCGGGCTTTGGCTCAGCAGCCTTATTACCTGGTGGTACAAAAACCTAAAATCTCACTGTAATACAAAAAAACTTATATAATTTAAATTCAAAAGCAGAATAACAGGAACATTTAAAGAGGCACAAAAGGCAAAGGCAGAAAGGCACACTTAGTAAACAACATTTTCAAATACTTACACGATTTATTACCTTATTAATTGTTCAGTTTTCGCTCGTCCAGCCTCTATGAAATGCCTCAAAACCGGATTTTTCCTTTAGAGGCATTATTATTTCCAAGAGAACATATTTAGTCATATTATTTTAAGTGCTTTATATCTATTTAGTAAGTTGTGGCCTAGTAAGTAAGTTATATTACTGTGAATTTTCTATGTGAAACTATTTAAGTGATTGCTAATAGATTGATGTTTGTTTGTAAAAAGCAAGTACTAGCAAGTACTAAGCAAGTATGTAAACTGTTGTATCTCTTGGAAATAAACTTTATTTTTATTCTCTTATCTTCAAAATTATTTTATAAGAGGGTGCAGCGATACTTGGTCTGACTCCACTACCTTGACACCACGGATTGAAGAGTATGTAGATGTCCTCCTCGACGATGAACTCCCTGGCAGCGCGGCGGGAACCTCCGACTTTGGAAGTCAAGATCTTGCAGCGCCAAATCCCCACGGGACACTTTACTGGTATCCGCACCTAAGTATCAGGTTTTTCAACATTAATATAATGTTAAATTTATTACTAAACTAAACATTTAATTCAGTTAATGTTAGTTACTAATGTTACTAAACAGAAAATGGGCTGATCGCGTTCGAAAACAAAGTCTTGAGAAAGATATATGGGTGACCAAGGAGGATTCATAATCAGAGATCAGAGAAATCAGAGATCTATAATAACAGTGCAGACATTGTGAGTGAAATCAAGTGTAGAAGATTAAGATGGGCTGGTCAGATGAGAAAGGAGGCAGTCAGTACTGAAGAAAATCATCAAAAATAACCCTGATGGAAGACGACATCGTGGAAAACGAAATCAAAGATAGTGGGATTAGATAAAGTCGGACATGCAGAGAGTTAGAACCACACAACAGGATACAAGATACAGGGGACATGTGGGATTGGAGAGGTATTTATTGTTGGAGCGGCTGAATTTTATCAACTACGATATCAATGGAAAATTAAGAGTAAGAGTAAGAGTAAGAGTAGGAATAGGAGTAGGAGTAGGAGTAGGAGTAGGAGTAGGAGTAGGAGTAGGAGTAGGAGTAGGAGTAGGAGTAGGAGTAGGAGTAGGAGTAGGAGTAGGAGTAGGAGTAGGAGTAGGAGTAGGAGTAGGAGTAGGAGTAGGAGTAGGAGTAGGAGTAGGAGTAGGAGTAGGAGTAGGAGTAGGAGTAGGAGTAGGAGGTGGAGTAGGAGTAGGAGTAGGAGTAAGAGTAAGAGTAAGAGTAATAGTGAGATTGAGAGTGAGAGTGAGATTGAGATTGAGATTAAGATTGAGATTGAGATTGAGATTGAGAATGAGAGTAAGAGTGAGAGTGAGTGTGAGTGTGAGCGTGAGAGTGAGTGTGCGAGTGAGAGTGAGAGTGAGATTGAGATTGAGATTGAGATTGAGATTGAGATTGAGAGTGAGAGTGAGATTGAGATTGAGATTGAGATTGAGATTGAGATTGAGATTGAGATTGAGATTGAGAGTGAGAGTGAGAGTAAGAGAAAGCGTAAGAGTTAGAGTAAGAGTAAGAGTAAGAGTTAGAGTAAGAGTAAGAGTAAGAGTTAGAGTTAGAGTTAGAGTTAGAGTTAGAGTTAGAGTTAGAGTTAGAGTAATAGTAAGAGTAAGAGGTAGATTAAGAAATGGTAGTTGTGATTGATTTTATAAAAACTACATGAACTTAAAAATATAAGGAATAAGACATAGTATGTTATAAGGTAATTACTTGAAATATTGCAACACAGGAATCTTGGCGATGCACCCGGATGTCCCAGGTGGACTTGTCCGCTGCCAGTTCCGGTCTGGAGGTGACGGGGATCGCATGTCGCGTCCCTGACGTCACTTCCGGCCTCGACCCTGCACAAACCGAGAGTTGCAAAGTAAATTCCTTTCCGGAATCAGAAACTTTAAGGCTCGAAAAGTTAGTATTATAAACTTTAATGAAATTCGAGTAAACTTTCAGGGCAAGTAAGTCAGATGTAATCTTAGGTTCTATTCCGAACGTTAGGTAGTGCTAAAAATGCTACCAGTGTCTATTAACACCAAATAAATCGTAAAACATCATCAAACGTTGTTTCAATAAGTTAAATACCCCCGTCACAGCAGACCTGCGTACTCAGCGAATTTCCAAATCAATAATTTAATATATGACAAGTTTTATAAAAATCTGTCCATAAACATCAGAATTATTTGCCTATCCTCCATAAGATTGACATAGGAAAGAGTGTGCAGGTTTGCTGCTGTGAGGAACACTGAAAGGAGGCATTTCTACCATAAAAGATTTTTATTTTTAACATTTATACCAACTTTCATCAACATCTGTCCATAAATAAAGGAGTTTGCATATTCCCTATATGATTAACATGGGAAAGAGTGTGCGGGTTTGCTGCCATGATAATCACATAAACTATGATTTTTAAGCATAAACGGTGGGTATTAACAACATGAAGGTAAATACCAAGTTTAATCTAAAAATATTAACGACAATAACGACTATTGTTTTTGGTCTCTGGGCACATAAAGAAGAAAAAATAACATGGTCCCGGGCTTAAGTCTCGCCATGAGACCTACGGTAATAGCTTCTTCCCTATGGGAAATTCGCTAAAATAAAGAATCTCGGCATGACAATAAACGATAACAACCTTGGAAAATGCTGCACTATTTTATTTGCTTTCTTGAAACACAAATTAATATTCTTGGTAGTTAATAGTTAATAGTTAATAGTAAGTAGTTTCTTGGTAGTTTAATATACTCGTAGTTTGTTTCATATGAACCCATGAATAACAGTAACACCAGTTGTCATTTTATTCGTATTTTAATAACAACCTTAGTATTTTAATTTCAATTCAATTAATTACTTAAATTCTTCTCAGATCATGAGCCGTATGTGTATTTTGGTACTATATATATTCATATTCGGTATTATAATGTACGTTTTGTAAAACGTTGTCTTATTACTACTTAACGTCAACCTTTTGATGGATTGGTAATTAGTTAATAGCTCAATTATCGTCTAGGCTCGAAACCAAACCGGTGACCTTCGTATTCTAAGGTTATTATGATGAGGTTATGAACTGTTTTTTTTTTCAAATAGTAGACTAACATTATAAAAAATCTTATCTAAATTCAGTTATTGATATATTAACAGCGAATCCCTTAAGGAGATTCGCTACCTGCAAAACATTTTTTTATTTATTTGATTTCTTTTGGCAGTGTATCCCTAGAGACCCAACAGTTATAAAAAATGTTCGATGTTTTTCATTTTTTACAACAAATACTGTATATGTAGTTTTTCACAGATAATAGTATTTTTTTAATTCATATTTCGTAAAACTTCTCACTCAAAACTAATCATTTTGGTATCAAGTTATTGTAAGTCTTTAAGCAAACTAAAAATTCTTGTATTTTCATCAATGCATTTTTAAAGAAGGTTAAAAAACTATAATGAAAAACCTAAATTTTGTTTTTTATATATTTAATTTTCAGAAAATTAACTGTCCATAACAATCAAATACAAAAAAAAATTAATATATCACTGTTAATAAACACCAAAAGTTTCATCCACGTAACTTCAACGGTTCTCTTGGAAAATCAAATTGAAGTCCTGAAAACGTTAAAAAATCGACTTTCGGAAACCGACACTTCTCCTTGTGATATTAGATGGATGTTTATGTAAAAAGTTTTGGGAAAACTTAAATTACACCACTAAAAAATTAAATACCACAGTTGAGTACACTTCAACTTTATTTTCTTATTTAGAATAGAGTAAGCATGTATATTATTTTAGAAAAAGAAAAAAATTATATTTTTTAGAATCAATAGAATCGCCTTAAAATGTGTGATATTGTTATACTCTCCTAAGAAAAATTTGACATTTTCCACATTTGCCAGTCTACGTGCTCCACCAGGTAAGAGATGCTGGCAAGTTCCATGCAGATTGATCGCTAGACTCTGCTTTGAATACCCAAACTAAGCCACAGCTTGCCTTTGATGTATAGCGTCTGTGCACCCTAGTAATAATTCATAGATACAAATATAAAGTTTATAATTTCTATTTTTATAGAATTATTAAAACTTTAACATTGTTTTGAAAGACAGAAATTGTTAATAAATCGTTTTATTTTACTAAGAAAAGTTTTATGTCTCTTTTAAGTATTTTTTAGTATCAATTATGATTCCTTGTTTGTTAATAGTATACAGCTGAAGATGCAAATTTACTCTTCCCCACCCTTATAACACCTTTGCTATATACCCGTTTTGAGATACAAATTACTTGGTTCTTTTTAAAACGTTATTTTTTATTTAAGAACTGGTTTTTATTGATGAAATGAGGGTTTTGTTTAAAGGAAACATGTAAATATGATGCAACAAAGGATGTGAGACTGCGCCGTACTACTGTGAAACGCAATACAAATACTGCATTGATATTGCGTTCGGAAAGTTAAGGAGTTCATTAAAGTGATTGAAGACAAAATGAATTTTGTTTTCAGTACGTTTTAAGTGGTAATTTAAGATGACTGGATGGCAAAATAACTTTATATTAACTATAAGAAGACTTTTAAATATATAGTATTATTTATGTGACAATAATGATTTTTCATTTTGATTGACAATTCAAAATGATTTCAATTTTTATTAGTTTTATATTCGATTTAACAGGTTTATTTATGTTAATTTTGGAAAATATTAAATTTGAAGTGCTCCGACAAAAAATAGTTTAGGACCAATATGATGAAAATCATAACGTAATTAATTCAAGAAAAAACATTTCATTTTCTGATACTTTAGACCCATCCTTTTGCCGTTACCAGTGGTAAATTAATTAGTTTTTGACTATTGGGTGGAAAAAATATGTGGAAAGTAATGAATGTTAATCTCCTGAATATAATTTTATTCAGATGAATAAATTATAAAGATATTTCTTAGTGTGCCTTGGTTTATTTCAAGTTGGTTTAAATAAAGTATAATGGTAAATTTTGTTAATAGTACATTATTTTCTTTCATTTTAGATTTACATACATGAAATGTATTTTTATAAAATACAATTTGTAAATTATAAATGTATTCTAATTTTTACCCAATTGTCTACCTCTTCCCACTTTAAGGTGGTGTGAGCGAAAAAATCGACTTAAAAACATAGCTTCAAAGTTTATTTTTTTATTGTATCATAAAAAAAATGCTTTGGCATCACTTTTTTAAGTTGTTAGTGAAAACTTTTCGAGGTACAGAGTGATTATTTTGGAAATCTGGCATCTTTAATGCAATGAGTGTGAGAAAACTACTGTACTTTAATTTTTCAGCTGAAATTTTTGGAAAAATAACAGACATTTTTCACGTAATCTCTGTGGAATTTTGATACAAAAAAAAAACATTTTCGTATACTTCAAAAAACTTTTTTTAAAGACACATATTTGATCCGATAGTCAAATAAATATGTAATTTTTGAGGTTTAAAATGTTTAAAACTGTAAGAAACTGAATTCTTATCTCAAACTGGTCACTCAGGAAGCTTGCATGAAACAATCACATATGCGTATCAAATAAGCGACTCTAGCGCCCACCTAGCCAATTTTAGTTGTCCCTAACACCGCTTGTACCGTCTTAAAATAATAAAAAATACAACGCCGATGATTACAGTTGCTTCTTATAATGTCTAGCCCTTGTGTTCCAGGAAAATAGTTAATAATTTCTTTTTAAATAATACATGACAATTACAGAAATATCTACTAAACTGAAGTACTACCTCTTCCAACTTTACAATATAGCACTAATATTTACAATCAATTCGTATAGTAATGTAAGCTTTAGGACATGGATATGTCTCGGGGGGAATATTGGCAATCCGTAAGATCAAATTTTGAAACGGAAGTGACGTCACATAGTTATGATGGTTGTTTGGAGTGAAAACATCCCCTTTAGACATATATGATCTAAGCTATTTCCCAAAGGGAAGTAAATACAGTACATTATAATGTTTTTATTTTTTCTACGTCAGAGGAATTTTAACTGACTGGGAGGATGGTACACAATCCCTTTTTGATAAAACGGTCCAAACCCAAAATGCGCGACCTCTTGCACCCAAGTCCAACACGTTAACCATTAAGCTATCTAGACACCCAAGCTTTATGTATCATTCACTTACCGAGTTCAAAGACGAAGTGAACAGAGTCCACCGAGGTGTCCAAAGGACGGGAGAACCGCACGGCTAGGTAGAACGGCAGCCCTCGGCGAAGCACGGCAGTGACCGGGGGGTCAACGACGACGAGGAAGCGGTCCGTGTGGTGGGTGACAGCGTTGTCGGATGCGTACAGGTCGGTGACCTGCACAACCAGCTCTTGGTCGTCATAGGCTGCCAACATAATGTGTGAGCTAGTACAGGTCTACCCCATCATATGTTAAATGTATGTTCTTGGTTTCCTTTCAGAGGGAAAAACTACGAGTCGGTTCACTCATACAGTTTGTTAACGGGGTTAATTTGTACAACAATCGTTTACCTTCGTCCGGCGGAAGCCTCTCACGAGCTCGTCGTCTCTCGTAGTGATCCACGAGTCTGGCCTGCAGCTGGAGCTGGGACATCGTCATCTCACGAGCTCGCTCCCGACGACTATCCATCGCGACCTGACAGGAGAGGGGAGAGTCTGAAGTGAAATTGAACATTTAGTTGAAGATAAGAAGTAGGGTGTACGATGGTGGCCCTGATTCTCATATTTGTAGTGAGGAGATACTTTTTATCGAGGTTTTCTACCACCATAATTAGTCTTATAGAACTTTGTCATAGCTCACTGTCACTGTCTTGAAAACTACATGATATGGAGGTTGACCGTGTTGGAACTACGTCTAATAGAGGTTAAGTGCGTCTAATAGAGGCTAAGTACGTCTAATAGAGGTTAAGTACGTATAATAGAGGCTAAGTACGTATAATAGAGGTTAGGTACGTCTAATAGAGGCTAAGTACGTCTAATGGAGGCTAAGTACTAGCCTAAGTAAGTAGTAAGAGACTAGACTTGTCTAGAGACTAGACTAGAGAGACTGAGACTAGACTAGACTAAGTAGAGGCTAAGTTTCGTCTATTAGAGGTTCTTACTAAAGAGACACTATTTAGTTGAGCTTGTTGGACCGCACGGTTTACCTGACCGTCGGAGTTTCAGGGCAAACGTCCGTTGTTGACATTAGTCAGGGGTTTCCGTCAGCTAGAGGATACAAGCTCGTAAATAAATGAAGTCGCCTTTATTTTGAACTGGTTTTCAAACAAGTTAAGATCAACATTTTTTGGAGGAAAGGACCATGTTTTGAATTTTGGTTACGTTGAATATTTAATTTAGTAATATATTAACTACTTGTTGATATTTTATAATTAAATTTTTAGTATTTGTTTATTTGAAAGGACAACATTTTTCAAGGGTTAGTTTAAAAACTAATAGATAGATTTTATGTAATTTTATATTATTTTTTTAATATTTTGTAACATAATATTGATTTTATGTGTTTATAGATAGTTTACCTCAATATTTATATGATTATTATTATATTATATCAAACTTAAATGAAAAGCTTTTTAAATGAAACAAATTTGATATTTTGCCTTTTTCTAGAACTCAAATACCGTATTATCAGTCAACATTGCCCACTCATCATCTCATAGCGCCCTTTTTCCGTAACCCTGATAATTTAATATTTGATATCTGTTATAATAGATGTTAGGTTGGGTGAAGGGGTTTCAAAGGAGAGACAGGCTTAAGGGCGAGGGGAGTTGAGTGAAGAGGCATCTCAAAAGGGTTAAGGGTAATGTAACATAGTTGTGCCAGAGTGTCAGCGCGATATACGAGTACAATAGCACTATGTAGGGCTTACATTGTACAACCGATATGTGCGATGCAGTGGTCGCGCTGCAACTGCAACACAACACATGTGTCACCAGTTCCGGTTGTATTGTGTCTCTGACTTCCGGATATATATTACACTGATTGGGAAGTTATAGCGTTGAGATATTCGGACTATAACTATAACCATTGCGTTTCTAACGTGAGTTACTACTGGGAGCTGACTTCCCACTCGCCGGCGTTTCAGACTATTAATCTTATTATGATTTCTCGTCTAGTCCCATCTTATTTCACTTGAAATTTTTAGATTCTACAAGTGAAACACATATTCTACACAAATTAAAACTCGCACTCAATGATACTTACTATAAATGGCTTTCACTCTATGTGTGGGTTTGCGTGTGTTTCGTGTTAATTATGACCAATAATCTACCGGCATAAAAAGGAAAGAAAGCTATAGAAATGGGAACAATAATAATATTCAAATCGCAAAGTTACGGGTACCTCTACAAATACTTACGTAAGTATTTAGTTTTGTCATGTCTAAGCTCTGGAGGAAGGGGTGTTAGAAATTTGCGAGACTCAAAAAGTGTAACGGATGGGGCATCATATGATTATGGGAACAGCTGTTTAGAGAAATTTGAAACATTCCTTCGATCTAAGTTTTCCTTCATGGAAGTAAATATACAGTTTTTTAATAAGGGCTGAAAAATCAAACAGTGCAGTTATTACAAAATTTTAAAACTTTTGATACCGGTGTTCATAATCAGTTACTTTGTCAGTCCTCCATTATATCGGAAAAGTCACAAGCATACAATCAAGTATTCATATGCACAAGTATTCAATCTGGTTAGTAAAAATATAGGTAAAAAAAGCTTAAAACGTCTTCAAAATGTATTTACTTCCCTTTGGAAAATAGCTTAGATCATGTACAGACTATTTCTGAAGGGAAGTTCCTCTAAACAGCTGTCCTTATAACCATATTACGTTTCAATTTTTGGTCTGACGGATTGCCAATACCCTTCATCCTGAGCTAAGTCATACAAAAAAAGATTGTATTTACCACCCTGTGGGAAATTGGTTAGATCATGGATAGGTCTAAAGGGAATGTTTTCAGTTCCTCTAAACAGCTGTCCTTATAACCATATTACGTCACTTCCGTTAAAATTTTGGTCTGACGAATTGCCAATACTCCCTACCCAGAGCTAAGACATATCCATGTCAAAAAATATTGTATTTACCACCATGTGGGAAATAGGTTAGACCATGGATATATCTAAAGTGAATGTTTTCAGTTCCTCTAAAATTTCCTCTAAACAGCTGTTGTTATAACCATATGACGTTACCGTTTCAAATTTTTATCTGACGGACTGTCAATACCCTCCCTCTAGAGCTAAGACGTATCCATGTCAAAAAATGTTATCATCCAATGATCATGTAACCTGAGAGTGTACGAGAAGCTAACTTATTAGACTGTTGTTGCCAAGGTGAAGCTTACCTCGACCTCCTGGCTCCGGACACGTCGCGGACTGAGGCGATGTGCACCCGAGACCCCGACACCCCGACACCCGACACTCGCGGCCAGCGGGGCGAAGACCGTGTCGCACAAGTCTAGTGTAGAGACAACACTACCACAGTAGAGTACATAGTCACCTCGTAAGTTAGGTGAAAATAATCATTTAGCTTCTCATGAATATTCGTTTGAAATTCTATCCTTTAAACATCGTTATGATTCGTTATCGTTATGAAACTATTCGCCACCTCTCATTATCTTAGTAAATCAATTTGTTTCATTTGGCTGCTTCTAACTATTTATTTTTAACTAAAATGATTATAATTTTTTTCTTTTTACAGACACTAACTTCATCAATCAAAGACTTTTAATAGAACAAAACACTATCAACACACTCTGCCAATTTCTGTTGAAATGTTTTAAATTTATTCATGTGTAAATAAAAATATATAATTCTACGGTTGAAATTTAATGTATTTACTACCGTAAGTAAATACATTAAATTTCAACAAATCAGATAAATCTTTCTAAGCATTAGGATTAATATTATAAATAACACAGTGCTAAGATTATATAACTATGTTATTTGACACAATATTTATATATATATATATATATATATATATATATATATATATATATAATGTAATAATAATATAGATATATAATATAAAATGTAATATATAATACAAAAATATAACTATGATAAATTATACTGTGTTATTTATTATATAACACTGTAATGTAATATTATTTGTGAGTATAAAATAGGTTAGCTAAAAGTCGAAGCTTAAAAAATTTAGAGCTAATATGCATGCAAAAAAGTTTAAAATAATTTTCATGTCATTATGATATTATCAAGCCTCCGGATTGCTGGGAATAAATTAAATGGTTTAAATACCTCTCTATAGCAATCTTAGTAGTTGAAGTAATAATTGCACAACTATAGTTTTGGCCTACATTAGACCATCATCAGGCACAAGGATATTTATTTCTTGATTTCTCACTTCATTAAAACATTTTATTAATTCTCATGTCTATAGTAATAATAACTTAATTTTTTTTAATAATAGAAATAAAGTAACATTTTCATTTATTAAACATTTTAATATGAAAGCAATATACTCTGTGAAAAAGTTAATTCGTCTTGATTTAAGGACGTATTACTATTTGATCCTAAAATAACGAACAACGAACGCTAATGTTTTTGACAAACTCGTGATTTCCTCTAGTTAAACTAATCATTCATTCTGTCAAGCCCTTTTATAACTTGAATGAAACAATACAACCACCTCAACTAGAATACAAAGCGTAGTTTATTTGGTTAAGATTAATCGATTGCTGCATTTCAATTTTATTGTCTATTGGAAATTGTAAAATGCAAATTATAAATACAGTGTATCTTTGTTGATTAAGGGAATTGTACTCGTACTTACTCGGGTTTAAAATGCTACATGAAGTATTGTTGTAAAGGAGACCGAGCAGAAATATAGAGCTTCAAAGATTCAGAAGCTGAGAACACAGTTTGCCAACTGGGAACGGTGTTTTCTGTTTAATACCTAATATTTTTTGACGTTGAGGAGGCTGACGTGACGAGCTCCGAGAGAGTGACGCGACTCTCCGTGGCTCCTCCGGGATTAGAAGTTACAAGATGTTTGGGGATAAATAAGATCAGAGGAGTCAACTTGTCGCGAGAACTTCTCCGTGACTTGACAACTCCGCTCGTGATATACTTAGCGTGATCATTGTGCGTTAGGTTTAGTTTGAATGCAACTTACATCGTACATGTTATAACAAATATTTCATTTTTAAGAACGAAACCACGATTCAGAAAGAAGAACTCAAAAATTAAATATACAAAATTTATTGTAAAATCTGTAATCTAGTAGCTATTATATAGTAAAATTAAAAATTTGATTCGATTTTATTATTTAATTCGTAGACGTTACAGATAGATCTTTATCAACGATTATGGTGTATAAGTACTCAATTACTTAGAATTATCAACCCAAGAAGAAACGAAATAAATTTGTCGAAGAAGTATAAAAGGAGAAATGGGTTGGTAATAACAATGTGATTTTCAAAAATAGAGCTTAGTATAAATTTGTTTAAATTTACTAATTTCATAAGTTGACTGAATAATTTAATAATGTATATAAAAGTTAAAAATTGTAAAAACGTCTATTTTATGAATACACCACTTTTACAGAACAACTAGTCGTCAAATTAAAAATAACCTACAATTAATTTAACATAAATCATAATGAATAAATGTTAACAATACGGTATACAGTATTATTTAAAAAATGAACAATAACAATCAGTAAAATTTACCAATAATTTTTACCACTATCTAGTTGAACGTTTGTTAAAGGAAATAATACTTAATGTTTTAGACTGTCAGGGAGCACATTGAAAAATTGAAGGCAAATACAATAACTCAAATAAGTACTGAAAAAACAAGACCATATTTGCAGAAATTATTACTATACACACTATAAATACTTATACTATACTACTATACTATACTATAAATAGTTATTAGGTTATTATTATTAGTGTACATAAGATGGACTCTATAGCTAAAAACGTATACTTTACATTTTTATATTTCTCATAAATACATGATTTTTCAATACAGTATATACATTCAATAACATTCTTTTCTTTACTGTGCCAAATATAAGGTAAACAGCTGTTTGTTTCAGGCAATCGATTTTGATTGGCTCTTTTGTCTCATCTCCTCTCGGTTGTCTGCTTTGTTGATGTTGTGATTATTGCATTTTGGTTCACAGGTCCTCTCAGCCTCTTAGTAGGATTTAACTGGAGTATTACAATGTAATAACGTGTTTACTGTAATAGTTTTATTTATAAAATTGAAGTTTTGATGATCGGTTGGCTACGTGACAAAATAACTAAGCGTTTAAGCAATGAATCCAGACAATCAACTCGTACAATAAGTGATAGATCTGCCAGATCTGCTAGTGCTTCGGTTTCAGACAATCTTAGACATTCAATTGCTTCTTCGACTATGGAAGCTGAAGATACAACTCGGATAACTTTACACATTATCTATCAAGGTGAAACATGGGTAGTTGGCATTCAACGCAACAAGATAATATCAGATCTACTTAAGATGACTCTTGGACATTTCCTAAATCTGTCTAACTCGTTTAACCTGGAGGAATCAGTTTCAAAATTCAAATTCATATCAGTGTCGAAGAAAAAGGTGTTGGATCTTCAGTGTTCAGTAGGCGATGAAGCATTGAAAAACAATGGTAGGCCTATGTTAATTTGAAGTATTACCTAGTTAGCCCATCATTGCATGTTGCATGTGTACAATGATATTAATCAAATAAATGTGATTACACAAAACCTAGGCTATCTTTAAGTTTAATTTCTCTAATTAGATTGGATGAATTGAAACTTGGAGGTATGTGTGAAATTATAAGGTAAGACTAATCTTATTCCAAAAGCAAACAATTTACATTTACTGAATATACATACATATCCTCTTCTCCACGTCCTTCTTCTAAAGGTGCTGGAGGCGTTAAGTGTCCTGTCTTACAACAGGCCCACACAATAGAAATAGCGAGCCACACGCTAGGAACAGGGTTTGACAGGCAAGGCTTTTGTTGTGGTTAGATTAGGTAATGTAAGGTCAAATTAGGCTTTTCATTACGATTAAACTGGGTATGCTAGGGATTTAGGTTTTGCGGAAATCATCCAAGTTGTAGAAGCAGGCACCTATAAGGAATGATTTGACGGCTCTTTTGAATTTTTCAATTTGTGCAATATTTATGACGTTTTCTGGTAAATTTTCAAATAATTTTATGCCACTGTAACTTGGTTTGGTTTCAAAAAGTGCTAATCTGTGTTGCTGTGAAAATCTATTGTTGAATCTGGTATTGTAACTATGGCAAGGTGTGATTGTGTTTAAATTATGTTGTTTAATGTAAGTGACTGCTTCAAGTATGTAAAGGCTTAGATCTGTGAGAATTTTTAGCCGCACAAAAGCCTCTCTACAGCTGGCATCGGGTGGCATTTGGAGCATGGCACAGATTTTTTTTTTGCCAAACAAAGACTTTCTGGAAATTGCTCCTCCCTGCTCCCCATAGCAAAACAGAGTAGGCTATATGCGACTGGATATGGCTATGATAAACTGTTTTGAGAAGAGGGATACCTCTTTAGAATAGGTCTACTTTTTGACACTGTCTTTTTGACCAGCTTAGGCTAGAACCTAGACTGGTCATTGATGAAGAGGAGGTAATTAGTAGTAAAAAAAAAATCATTTCAAGAGTTGAATGGAGTAAGTTAACTACCTACCACTTTTCACTCAAGAATATATCACTTACCATTTTGTGTGCAGTTAGTTCTTACTGTATAATTTAGATAGGTTGAATGAATGAAAACACTAACCCATTTCTATTCTGGAGAGTACATGTTTTTAAACCACACAATGGCAGTTGAATTGACAAGGGTTATCATGATAAATTTACTTACTAGACCTCCATAAGATAGCAGTGATGTTTCTCAAACTGTTGTAAGATTACTTCTACATGCTAACTCTCATTTTAATTCATGAAAAGTCAGTTGACATGTAGTGGGTTTATGGCGTACGCCTGCACAAACCCTATTCCCTGTAAGTGAGGTGTCATGCATTAGGACATTAATCCTAAAGATTTACATAGGCCTACATGCCAGGTCTAAATGAAGGGAACTCTTAGAATGAAAATTCCTAAGGGCTATAAAGAATAATAAGGATTCACAATTTTTACATATAAAAAATATGTTATAGCCCTGTGAAATTAAAGCCATAGCCTATACTGTAACTATAGTTAAAAATTGTTAAATTCTGTTGCTGCGCAAGAGCACACTTAAGGGACGAAATAGTTGATAAGTAACTCATTACCAGTTAAATCAAACTATTGGAATCGCTTGACACCTTATAGATAACTTAATGGGGCTAGCCAAGCCTAGTGAAAAGTTAATACAGTATTTGCTTTTAGTGTACTTATCGGAGAATTTAATAGTTTAGGAGTAGTTTAGTGAAGTTAATGGGATTTTTTACCTTTTCAATATCCTTTGTGTAAAGAGTATTGAAATGATTAAAATTCCTATTAATTAAGCTATTAGTCGCCTATTTAAATATTTGGCAGTAGGAATTTGAATTCTGAAGTTATTTAATTATTATATCGAACTTGTATCAGATGAAATTCTGCTGGTGGAGCGAATTTCCATGATTTCATCTGCTCCAGTAAAATTGACTCTCCAAGATATAAAGGGTCCAACAGTACCAGAAATATTTGCTGCTACTGCTAATCTTCCTCCCAAAAATACAATTCAAAAAGTCCCTTCGTTGGATTGTCAAGAAAGTGTGAGTAGTACCAATAAAAATATTATATATCTTCAAAAGCATTAAAGCTCGCAGATTGTCTAAGCTACACAGCAAATAAAATACATTAGTACTGGCATTTTGCTCTTAAAAATTAAAATGTGTTTCTTAAAATTGAATCTCAATATAAATGAGAGCAACATCCAATTTAATAACTGTATTCTAAAGGTTTTTTTGTCATGGAATATACTTTAGCTATGTGGGGGGTGTTGGCAGTCCATCAGACTAAAATTTATAAGTGCCATCATATGGTTATAATAACAGCTGTTTAGAGGATTAACTAAGTTGCATTCATAAAATAAAATTTTTAGAGGAACTGAAAACATTCCCTTTAGACATATTAGTAAATATTGTACAGGGGGAAGTAATCATTTTGTTACAGGGCCTAGAAGTAAAGTATATTAGTTTAACACGTTCAAGAGATTTTGTGCAGTTTTGAGAGGGTCTGAGTCTTTCTCTTATTCCAGTCATATTTCTCTTATCCCAAACCCTTGCATCCTAGTGTCACAAATTTAGCAGAGTCCAAAAAATTTAATCTTAAAAAAAAATACTATTCTAGGTTAGAATTTTTAACTTCCATATAACTTATTTTTCAGTTCCAAACAGAAATTCGTAAGGTACTATATTCATTAGTGGAAGCATCTGCTAAAGTTTTGGCGCAAAGCCCTGATGCCAAAGTGATATTTAGTGGGATTGCTGCTCGAATTGATGCGCGATACAAGAAAGAGGTAGACAAGAATGCAATAAAATATTTGAAAGACCTCGGATTTACAGAAGCCCAAGCAAAATATGCCTTACGTTTGAAAAGGTAAGCTATAGGCTACAGGCTATGTTTAAAAATGAAACTATTACTCACCATCTAATTGTTGAGTAGGCCTACTTCTTGACCAACATTGGGAATTTTTGTCAATCTTACTTTGGTTATAATATGTTCATAGTGTACTTAAGCTTTGCAGGCAGTTTTTCTGCCCATTGTGTGGTTGAAATAATTATTTATTAATCATTTTATATTTAATTTTTTTGTATTTATATTTTACAAAACTGTGCAGTGGGTGGTAGGAATATAGAGTGATAGCTATAATTTTGAGGTCTAATGAGCATCAGATCGTTTAAGGATTCCATAGGTCATAGGTTACACCTTCCCATGATAATGGTTAGTGACTCATAGTTACAACATGGAGCCCACAGCATGCAATGTCTTACAAAGGTAGATGCCAAATTTTTCTTCATAGGGTACCTCCACTGAAATTAGACCTATAAGTATATAAGTATAAAATTATTTGTTCTATGAATATCGTCTGATACATAAATAAATGTTGTTTAAAATGGATTTGTTTGAATCTCGGATCTAATATACCACCTTTAAGATATTCATAAGTTTGTGAGAACCTTTAAGATTGAATGAGCACTACATGGTTATTCTATGAAATAATTTTGAACACTAAGGGGACTTAAAGTTCAACATGATTATATCTTGATTTGAGATTTATATTTAATATTGATTTACATACAATTCTTATTTTAAATATGTTAAAATTATGAAGATTAAATGAAATCAAATACTTTTAGCGAATTTCCCATAGGGAAGAAGCTATTACCGTAGGTCTCATGGGAAGACTTAAGCCCGAGACCATGTTATTTTTTCGTCTTTAGGTGCCCAGAGTCCAAAAACAATAGTCCTTAAAATTTATATATATATATATGTGTCTGTTAGCACGATAACTCTCGTAAAAATGGTCCGATCGAGACCAAATTTGGTAGAGACGTGTATTCCTACAACTGCTCGGACGAGTTCGTAAACCAGACATACCCCAGTGAATGGGAACGGGTAGTTTGGGGGGGGTTTTGTACCCCAAAATGGGGTTTTTTGCGTTTTTCACATGTAATTTTTAAAAATTTCTAATTTTATATTTCACCATTGGAATCAGCTTAAAAAACTACACAATTAAGTTCCTTAAAGCTTCTCTCTATCTTCAACGGTTACCGAGATATTAAAAAATCTAAACACAGTACATTGTATTGTGGGGCTCCAATGTTAATCTTATGGAGGATAGGGAAAAATTAATATTTCCCATATTAATCAATATTTTTGGATAAAACTTGATATTTAGCTTTATGTGGTTGAGATCTATCCATTTATGCTTAAAAATCATAGTTTATGTGTTTATCATGGCAGCAAACCTGCATACTATTTTCCCATATTAATCATATAGGGAATAGGCAAACTCCTTTATTTATGGGCAGATGTTGATGAAAGTTGGTATAAATGTTAAGATAAAAATTATTCATGGTAGAAATGACTTCTTTCAGGGTTCCTCACAGCAGCTAACCTGCACACTCTTTCCTATGTTAATCTTATGGAGAATAGGCAAATAATTCTTATGTTTTTGGACTTATTTTTATAAAACTTGTCATATATTAAATTATTGATTTGGAAATTCGCTGAGTACGCAGGTCGGCTGCGACGGGGGTATTTT
The DNA here is from genome assembly GCA_023375725.1 of Nephotettix cincticeps. Taxonomy (NCBI): domain Eukaryota; kingdom Metazoa; phylum Arthropoda; class Insecta; order Hemiptera; family Cicadellidae; genus Nephotettix; species Nephotettix cincticeps. Next base: position 879,400 of record CM041786.1, on the reverse strand, counting down.
AATGTATAGAGGTACTAGCCTCAGCTTTATTTTTCTTTATCCATATTGTACAATCAGAGTGTAAATTGAGTAGTGCCAAGTATAAATGAATATTAAAAATCCTGATTACCCAGTCCATAGAAATTTATGAAGGAGTAATAATTAAATTATATAAAGCAGGTCATATCAAATAGATTTTTATAACAAAATGATCATACACTTTCCCAAGTAATTTCTCGTAATCAATGCACAGCATTTCGGCAAATTCAAGTCAATAGTTAGGCCTATAATCATAATCCAATAAAAAGCTTTTTAAATGATTTTAATATTCCTTAATCCTACATTGTTTAGGAACCGCCAGGTGGAAGCGATGGAATGGTTGTTGGAGAACAGCCATCGTGTGAAGGACATTGCGGAAACAGAAGAGTCAAAATCTGACCTGGACATGGAGACAGATGATCCGATGACCATCATTAAACGGTTGCTGCACAACATCCGTGACTTCCAGCAGCGTCACTTTGAGCCGAGCACGCGTGCATTAGACAACCTGACCGCCATGGGGTTTGGCCAGGACGAGGCTGTCGAGGCGCTCAGGATCACCAACAACAACCAAGTGTCTGCGGTGAGTGGTTAACCAATCATGAAGAAAATTTTTCTTTATCCGACCTCCTGATAACTGACACCTTCCACACATCTCTATGATTCCCACACTCCCGTTGTAGCTGAGTCTGTCAATACTATGCCCTACGATTGTTTTACTACGTTACTGGATAGTTATTTTTCTACCTAGGAAATTTTCTTTTATTTACTCTTCCTGATATCCAACTTTCTGGCAGTTCTGAAAAAAATGTGGTTCAGATCCCTCATTAAACTGTACGCCCCTTATATTCCACAGTTGTCTCACACTCATTTCCCATCCATAACTTGACTTAAAATACCTAGATAGGTCGCCATTTCATAATGGTATGTGTATATTAATGATTTTTGACAGAACAAAAATTAATTAGCCTTACTATAAATATTTTCAAACATAAGATTAGTGCATTTTCTTATAGCTGTTAGTAGAAGAGTTCATCACTTAACCCATATGATGTTTCAGTGTGAGTGGTTGTGCGGAGAAAGAGGACAGAACGTTACCGACCCGGCCCCAGGTCTGGATTCGGAGGGACCCCTGTACAAAGCATTGATGAGCAATCCCGCCATCCAGCTTGGCCTTTATAACCCGAAAATCTTGCTAGGTAAAGTGACAACTAACAGTTCTCGCAATACGTACAATTCTGTGTACTTATGTAACACTTTACGTCTGCTAACATTTACCCTTGGCATTGGGTAGTGTGAAACTGGCTAAAGAAATATCATTGAGGTCAGACTGACTTGGTTATAGATTAAGAATGATGAAAAAAGTTTCATTAATTAACTTATATCTAATCTTTGTTAGGAATTAATTAGGTAAAGATGAATAATTATAATCATACGTTACTTACCAATTATATTACTAGTTTAAATTTTGAACAGGTAAACTAATTAAGTCCAAAAAAAATTATATGAGCTCCATGAGTAGTAACGTTAAAGATAGGGAACCAAAAAATGCTTAACTCAAGAATGTTCTTAATAATTACATTCTTCCAATCAAAAGATATTTTTGGTTACCTAATTCCAGACAGACACACACACAAATAATTTTAAATTTTCATGGCCAAACTGCAAGTTGGCTATTTTAAGTTTATAAGGTAGCATTCATAAGATACAATATTGCCACTAAGATCCAACAATGAAAGTGAACAAGTTCTATTATGTGAGTTTGATCCAGCATTGGTTTTTTCCCTGTTATGCTGGAAGTTATTGGTATTCTGCTATTGTTGATTTGTAGAAATAAAATTTAACGCACATCTCTTGGGTAAAGCTGCTAGGCAGGTGTTATGAATTTCGTAAGCCGTATGTCGAAAGTTTGTTTCCTGCTTTTAGCATTCCTCTCCATTCTGGACAACCCGGTGAGCGCCAACCTGTGGCTCAACGACATCGATACAGCTCCCGTGCTCGGACAGGTTTTCAAGACCTACCACTCAGAGAAACACATGATCGTGGTGAATCAACAGATCGAGCTCATGAGACAGACCACAGCCGCCTGAGTCCGTTTCCTGTGTTACATGTTCTGGCTGTGATTGTTTTCATAAATTAAGTTATAAATTTATGGTAAAACTTGTTTTAACACTTGTGTAAAAAAATATTTCTATGGCTTGAAATCCTAAAGGTCACCCCTCAGGTCAGTAACCCTGATGGTCGGTAGATTTTATATTCTTTGGTGTGGATTAACGTCCGCACTATTTAATACTACGTTCATCCACAAAGTCCCTCATAATTAGACCAGTGCCTAACTCAGAGGCAAAAATTGTTTGAATTCCACACTAAAATCTAGGTCCCTTAGATGCCATCAGCTGTTGGGCTATTAATTCACACGTCAATGCTGATAATTTTTATGTATGCCAAGCCCTGTGCTAAAGGGTTTTAGGGCTTTTGTTACTCATTTTTTTAATACTGTTAAACATTGAAATCGCGAACAAAGCATTATACATGGCGAAGGAAGTACAGACAACATTCACAGTCAAACACAACCTTCAAACTGGTTCAAGGATCCATAACCATTGAAAATTAGGCGCTTGGGAATGCGTTTATGCGTCGTCCTCATATGGGATGGACGGGAAGTTACACGTTTAGGCATGATTCGCATCGAACAAGTTAACAGTCCTGTTTAAGAAACATATCAGCCTAAGGCAGTAACAAGACTACAAGATCGTGCCACAACCATCTTACACTTATTACTTGTTCATACTTGGCTTAAAATACCTACCTGCTTAGGTCGCCATTTAAAAATGTAATAAGTATAGTAATTGGTAATAGGTCAGTAATTCAAAGGTTCTTTGTTCAAAACTAGTGGTAGGCAACTACAGTCAGATCATGAGCCTTTGTAATTAAAGTACCCCAGTGTCGCTAATTTTTCCACACAAAACCCAGACAATAATAATGGGTAATCAAGTTTTTCTATTCAAAAATTTAACTAATTTTGGAGTTTGGAATGCATTTAGTAACGCCAAAAGTCTAATTTAGTTTATTCGGGAATGACAACTCTCCATATCAAGCCTGTGGTACACTCAAAGAAATCAAACCAACTTCCAACACTCTACATACTTAAATTAAAATTAAAATACGCTAGACAAATTGAGTAAATAATCAAAAATGTTTAAATTGTGTAAAGTCAAATTAAATATATATGATATACTGTTTAAATCGTTAGTATTTTCATTCCCTGTAAAAATTTCTCAAATTTGACACCATACGACTGGGATGGTGGTGACGTCCTGTAATCCAGCTACTTGGAGGTCACGAATTGTGGATAGTTGTGAGTGATGGTCGGTGGATGTAGTGTTCTCATGTGTAGATTAACGTCCGCACTATTGAATACTACGTTAATCCGCAAAGACTATCCTCATAATTAGACCAATTCTTAATTCAGAGGTCATGGTTCAGATTCCACATTAAACTGTAGGTCCATTAGTAGCCATCGGCTGTTGGGCTATTAATTAACAGTCCTGCCTAAGGAACATGTCAGCCTTAGTCAGTAACAAGACAACAAGGTTGCCCCACAATCATCCTACACTCAATCCTCATTCATACTTGGCTTAAAATACCTACATTGTAGTATGGTTGCCATTTCAATGATCTAATCTAATCTACTGAAATGATTTATTTTATTTTATAAATTCCTGGGATAAAAACACTGTACCCTTTTCAGTTATTAGTTATATTTTTACACTAGTTACAGACACAGTATAATATTTCTTACATAAACAAATAATATGTACAAAAAGATTATTTTTTATTTTATAAAAAACACTCATGCAAAATATAATAAAAAGTAATAATAATGTAACAAACAAAAATTCAAGCCTTTTTTGTAGTCACTTTTTTGAGAAGTAACTCAGTTAATTTAAACTTTCCATATCAAGAATATTCATTGTTAGGTTATTTACATAATTAAAATATATTTTGGTATATACATCATTGGATTTTGTTAGTTGAATTTTGATTCTGTTTGAAAAAAATTCATTAATACAATACAGTACAGAGACTATACTATGCAATAGAATACTATAACGCCTGGTATGTCATTTATTGACGATACCAAATATCCACTGACAACTAAATTATATGAAAAAAACTATTTATTGATTTCAAAATGAAAACAGATTATTCTAGAAACTCCAGTCGATTTTCAGGTTTCAGTTTAAACAGGTATTGAAAAAAGACAAGTATTGTGAATAGGTAATATTATACTGAGTCAAACAAAAAAATTTAAACTTTCCATTTTACTAATGATGCCACAACAATTTACGACTAAACAAATACTATACGTTTGCAAACCACTATCTTGAACCTTATCTATAAAAAAACGATAAAAAAAACTTTTTCTAAGCCAAGGATAATTATGCAAGAGAGATGGAGTTCCTCAAGATCTGAGGAACTTATCTTTGAGAACTATGAGATCCATAGTTCTCAAAGATATAGCAAGAAAATATAAACTTTAATAATACACATTCACACATGTGTACAAACACAGAGCACACTTATAATAAGCATTCCAATAAACCTAAAAGTAATCTGAAACGTCTAAAACATTTTTTGTGGTCTACCTTATTTTTACAGCTTTAAAGAATTTAATATTAAATTATGATTTACTAACACAACCTCTGACAACAAAAATTAAATTACGTTAACAATTTACGTCTGATTTGACTTAACAGCTTTTAGTGTTGTCTTGTTGAGCGTAATGCAAGCAAGATTTAAAAGGAGAAAAAATTTTTAATTGAAACATAATTTTTTTAAGCTAAGTATTTACAACCCTATTTACTCCGAAGAGATTTGTTTGAAATTCTATTTTTGAACCTGCTATATTGTTATTAATTTTGTTTTTATGTTAGATTAATATGTGTAATCTAATATTCACTACTTAGTAAATTTGTTAAACATTGTTTGGTAAGTTACAAGATGAAACCTATAACCATCACCTCATTTCTCACACCTAGTCGGTTTTCGTAAGGCTCCCCCAAATATATCAAAATTTAATATTCACCACTCCAATTTAAAACCAGTAAGTCATCTTCATGCTACCCGAGGAGTCGAGAGGGGTTTCCATGATGCTAGCTTGTCTGACGAGTCGCGGCACACGGCGACCCAGCAGCGCACTCTCCTTGTCAGGTGTCGTCACGCTCAGCGACAGTGAGGGCCGATACGTCTGTGGCTGCAACTCCACCTCCACGGGGGCGTCCAAGTCCTCATATGAAGTGTTGATAGAGTTTGGTCTGAAAGAACATAACAAGATGTATTCAGCTACAGGGTTTACAAAAAGTAAAGATGCAGTAGATCCGCTACAGTCAGCGGTGATCGGAAATATAGTTTATTACTATCCGCACCAGCAGAGCAGAAGTGTGAAGTAGCACTTTGACAATTTCTGATTACCAGTAGTTGGTCTCCACACCGTAACTCAACGACTAGGAGTTTCAACTGAACACCAAAAAGTGAACAACATTGCAAAGTGAACACCACGACAGCAGGTGGCATCAAGGCCTCGTAGTACAGACAAACACATACAGCCATTGAGTTTTGTCTTTATATAACTGCAATCAACTAGAGTTTCAGCTCACACCAACAGTTTTTGGGCTCTATCCCATTACTCTATTTTTCTCCCTTTTGGTATTCTACTTTTTCGGGACATTCTAGATACCCATCGTACAAAGTAAACTCAGCAATCCAGCTGCCGTCACCTGGCAACATCTTCTCCACAATGTTGTCTGAGGTCAGATAACCACCGAGGGTGGCCGTAAGAATTGATCTTTCTCTGTCAAAATGATTGCACACAAAGGAAGTGTGCAACAGATCATCCTCATACCTGTACCCAGGTGAATTGACCTTTCCCATTCGATGGAGGTACAGTAAAACATCGTTAATCCGGACTAATTGGGGCTCCAAGTCGTCCGGATTAAAACAAATAATCCTAAACGAAGAAAGGTAGTGTTTTTTTGGTACCCCTTGTATATAATGAAACGCCTTTTGCAGATAAACTTAAATAGTATGTATATTCTGAATATAAAAATACATATTGTACAAACAATACATACAGTAGTTACATTTGAACAAAAATATACACCTGGTATTTACGTCCATACAAAAAATGAGACAACGAAAAAAGACAAAATTACTTTGAACATTAGGGTTGAGGTTCGTCCTCAAGTGACTGAACTGGTTTGATGAAGGAATTGAACTTCATTTGCCTTTCTTTTGTGTTAATTTCACAATTAAACAACGCAACTAAAACGTGCAGTGCAATTGACCTCTGTGGAGCAACTGACAACTGACGGAGAAACACGAGCAGGAGAAACACAATCATGTGACTGAGCTACTATTGGCTGACAGTACCACTGTAACCATGGTAACGGCACGTATGCCTTGCGCTGTGACCGCCCGCACTCCGCACACGCACACTCATATCGCCGGGCGCCCGGCGCAGTCGTATAGTGACGATCGCATGCTACTAATCAGCGTTCTGCGCATTAAAACTGCGATCCAATGGCTGTCCGGATTAAGCGAAGTCCATATTAATGGGGTCCGGATTAACGAGGTTTTACTGTACTTGTGGATGCGGGATTAAGATTAGGATTATACCAAAGTATTCATCTGTAAAGCCGTGTAACACTTACTGCAATGGGATGCACCTGAGACACTCTGTGAGTGTCCAGTCCTTCCCGAACTCCTCGCCTTCCTCGACAGTTTGAGGAAGTCGGTAGTGCAGGGTTTCTGGGAGGCGGAGGCTTGCGATGCCCCCCACCACCGACACTCCTCCCATGATGACCAATGGCAGTACAAGGTGGTCTGAACCCTACAACACCAATTCATTATTGGAGAAACAATTTTGAGACAACTTTAGCTCCTCCTAGCTGTATGAAGCCCATCCACTTATTACCCCCTACCTTCATCCACTCTAATAAGGAAAGGAATTGTTTCATTGTTTCAATTTCCTTTTCAAAGTTGTTAATAACCAAGAAGTTATCTATTTTCAATGCTTTATTAATAAATAATCTTATTCTCTTGTTTTTGTTTCTACCCTTTTCAGAACTCTGGACTGTTTAATCTTTATCGGATGTCATTAAATTTTTTGTTAATTATTAAAATAAATAAACATTACTAACTGCCGTTTTTTGTTGTAATGATGGCAAATCTAAACATGTATTCTCAAGGAAAATTTGATTTAACATTTGTGTGTTTACGTTTTTTCCCTGGATTTTACTCTTAAACAACTATTTTTAGGTTCAGTGACAATTTAGGGCTATTCAAGCTGACGAGTTAAGCCAATAATTTTGATAAATTTGTCAGACTTTAAATTTTGCCACCACCATAAACTCCAGCTTACTTATCCTATCTAACGAATAAGTAGAAGTATAATAGGTTTTTAGAGAAAATGGATACTTGTGAATAACTTCTTTATTGCTGAGCTGCTTTTGTGTTGTGAGTGCCTATGCTGAACTATTAGAATAGGAACTAGGTTAATTGAATGACAATCAAGTTGGCAAAATGTGTTTTACAAAAAAAAAACTGATTCTTTACTGACCAGATAAGTGATGAAGGGAATGATGATGAGACCGAGGCCGCTGATGTACGCTGAGAACCCGATCCCCACTCCCCTCAGCTGTGTGGGGTAGAGCTCTCCAGTGAACGGGTAGATGATCAGGAACGATGCAGATATCGAAAACTTAGACATCAAGAACAACACTAGTGTCTCTGTAACTGCCTCTGAAAGGTGAAATTATCTTTCAACCCATTTATCCCGTATTGACTCTTCAGTCAGTTTTTAATTGAAGGCAGTGCAAGAGGTGTTAGGGTCAACTAAAATCCGCTAAGTCCGCCTTAGTGTCACTTATTCATTTACATATGTGATGGTTTAATGGGAGCTTCCTGTTTAAGTTTCTGTTTGTTTGTACATTGTTAAACATTCTTAGACCTTCACAATGACACAGTTTCTGTAGTATATGAATTTTTTACCTTGATCCAAAATTTCATACACCTCACGTGAAAGAACTTTGTTATTCATTGGCACTTTGCAAATTTTAGCTCAAAAGTATATAAGTAGTTTCCCTTAAAACACCAAATATCCTAATTAATCACCCTGTAACTTGAAAGGTTTTCACTAAAAACTTGAAAAAATTATTCTAAAGCATATTTATGATACAATCAACAAATAAACGTTAAAATTATGTTCTTAAAAGAGTTAATTTTTTCTCGCACCACCTAAACTGATTGATTCAGGTACAGTTGGACCTCAATAGTCTGTAGAACTGATAGTTCAGTAAATATTACTATGGTAATCTTAATCTATGGCAATCTTAATGGTAATCTTAATTATGGTAATCTTAATCTATGGATAATCTATGGTAAGATATAGTATGCTATATCTTGGGTTTGTATAAATTATATGACCTCACAGCAAAGTTTTGCCTGTAATATGTTGAACTTTTTAGAATCCCAACACTGCAGGAGTCAACCAAAACATTCCATTCAATTCACATTAAATTAAGATAATAACCTTTATTTAGCGTAAGAAAATTATAAAAAAATTGATTTTTAACACAAATTAGGACATATAATTTATTATATTTAAAAAATCAACACCCCTATTCAATACTATAATACAAGCAAGGTTTTTATATATATTTTTACACGGATCTTGAAAACGGCTTTAATGATTTTCTTTTAATTTTGGAAATAACTAATTCCTGAGTAGAGAATAAGTTCTAGATAGGTCTAATGTCCAGGAAAATTCCGGTTTTCTTGTAATATTAAGTTTAAAATAAAAAAAAATTAACATTACACTTATGTAGGATCAAAATGTAAACAATATAAATCAAAACATCTGTTTATAACCGTTAGACAGTTTTGTTGATTGAAGATGGTGGTGAATAATTATTATATGTGTATAGAGGTTTTGCATAAACATTTATTTTATGTATGTAATATATGAAAAACTATCAAATTACTAAACAATTTGTAAAAAATAAAGGGTAAAATAACTGTGCGAAATAATTGATTGGTGTAAATTAAATTTCTCTTTTGCTTTTCAATCCTCACTCCTTTTCTAACAAAATCAGTTGATCACAGGCTAATAATAACTGTATGGATAGTTAAATACAGAATTAGATCAGTTAAAACAATTATTTAGGTTGACCAAAAACCCTTAATGACGGCCCGAACTTGGCCGACGCCGTAGCACAGTGGCTAACGCTCAGAATTCACGTGCTGGAGGATGTGACATCGAGTACCACTCAGGGACTATATTTTTGTTTATTCTATATTGATTAAGTTGTATGAAATTGGTTTTATTTAAACCACATAAATGTTTTCATTGAGTAATAAATTTGTTTTAAATTTTGCTAATTAACCCTATACATATCTTACATAATACATATCTACACAATACTAATCTTACTAGAATAATACATATCTTATTCTATCCGAAGCAAAGCTCTATCACCAGGTACTTGACAAGTAAACACTAACCTTAGTGCATTGTGGATTTTGCAAGAGGACAGAGGCTACTCCCTTCTCCTTTGGATAGGCACCTCTTGAGCAGGAAAGGAACTTATACCTACACCCCCATGGATCATATCTACTACCGACCCAGGTAGACCAGAAATGTTTTCAATTCATGGGAAATATGGAAATATGAGGGTCAAAGCGCACAAATTAATCCAGTTGGAGGGTCCTCTAAAGAGGCTTGAGGGTCACAGCGGGTTCTTAACTCGTTGAGACTTAAAACCTTGTGGTCATCCTGGGGTCTCGAGCCGAAGCCTCCCCAGAACACCTGTAAGCAGGTGCTTAGTACCTAAGGTCAAACTGGGTCTCTTGACACATTTCGATCCCTATTCATATAATAAAAAACCACTGTAAACTATACCTGGAGGTAGAAGTACAGTGATGATACAGAAAATGCCACTAGCAATCATGCAAATGACAAGAGGCCAGCGTCGACCCCAGCGATCCATGACAACCCAGCAAGCGAGGTAGCTGGGGATCTCTACCAGGGAGGACAGCAGGAAGCTGAGGTACTGATCACTGCCCAGTGCAGGACCGTAGTAGCTCAGACCCACGTACACCATCTCATTAGCAAACCTATAAACATCACTTGTTATAAGTGGAGCCTTATTATCTCAGGACCCATATATTCAATCTGACTTACTTGATACATGGTGATTAACACGGTATGGATGCGACTTTAAGAATATCTATTGTCTCCCTGTCGCTAGCTTCTTGAGCTCACTATATTACATTGATTGTTCTTTTTGGAAAACATTTAACTTACTGAGCGAGCTTATAATCCCTGAGCTCAGTCAGTAATAAGTTAAAATAGTTTTTATTAATAAATTTAATAATTTACTAGCCAATTAGTAGTAGATGTTAGCATAAGCGTATGTTAGTTATATACAAATAATTTAAAAAACTGATGGTCAACATGCAAATTTGGCCTTGGGGACATCATCATACAAACACATTGCTAATGATTTTAACGTTTTCTTCTCAGAAGTAGGACAAAAATTAGCCAGCCAAATTGATACGGGGTCCCAGTCGTCACTGACAGTGACTATGACGTAAACCCTCTATTCAACTTTCAAACCGTAACTGAAAAAGACATATCACGATATGTTCTTGGACTTCGGGGAGGGTCAGCCCCTGGATGTGACGGAATAACGGCTCGTGTTCTGAAAGATAACTTACACATTCTAGCTAAGCCTCTCACACATCTAATTAACCTTAGCCTAACTACAGGATCTTTTCCAAATTGCTTTAAACTGGCGAAAGTTGTTCCTATATTTAAATCTAATGACCAAGCTGATAAAAATAATTACAGACCAATTTCAATGTTGAATGTCTTCTCTAAGGTCTTAGAGAGAATAGTAAAGGATCAGCTAGTTTTTCATTTACAATCTAATAATATTATATATGAGCGACAATATGGGTTCAGGAGCGATAAGAACATCACTGATGCACTTTTTGATGTTTGTTGTGAATTAAATGAGTCAATATCTAGTAATCAGCGATCTATGCTTGTCTTCCTTGATCTAAGGAAAGCTTTTGACTCCGTTGACAGGAATATTTTGCTCAACAAGCTTAAATGCATAGGTGTGCAGGGGTTAGCCCTTGCATGGTTTCACAGTTATCTAAAGGACAGACTACAATGTGTCTCATTAGCGGGTGTGGAGAGTGATGCCTTACCTGTCGAATATGGCGTAATTCAAGGCAGCACACTTGGCCCAATACTATTTTTAATTTATATAAATAACATCTCTAAGCTTGCCTTACAGGGCAAAGTGTTTTTGTTTGCTGATGACACCTTAATTTTTTTGCAAGGTAGAGACTGGAATGAAGTTTTTCAAAAGGCTACCAATGACATTAGTCTTTTGAAAAAGTGGCTAGATCAAAATATTCTGTCCTTAAATATATCTAAGACCAAATTTATGCCTATTTCCTTAAAAAGCAGTGCTGACTGTCACATTGAGAACTTAGTAATTCATAGCTGTTTAGATCCCAGTAGTACAAACTGCTCTTGTCAGTCTATAGAGAAAGTTATGTCTTACAAATACTTAGGGGTTATCTTCGACTTCCGGTTAAGATGGGTTGAACACATTAATTATTTGAAAAACAAGTTAAGAAAATACATTTATGCTTTCAGACAGTTGAGTTTAATCCTAAATAAAAATGAGCTAAAGCAAGCATACTTTGCCTATGTCCAATCCATTATTGGTTTTGGCATCATAGCATGGGGAGGTAGCTATAAGTCAAATCTTCAGCCCTTACAGGTGTGCCAAAAAGCTATTTCAAAAGCTGCTTTTAAAAAATCTGTGAGATACTCTAGTGATGCTTTATTCACGGAGACTCAACTACTCCCAGTCAGACACTTTTTTATTAGAACTCTACTGATTCAAATTTTTCAAAATTCCAATACTATTTTCTCTCGCACCACTCATACACATCACACCCGCTATGCACAAAATATTGGTATCAATCCAATTCAACTTCAAAGATCAATTTTATCTACTAATCCCAGTTACATAGCTCAAATTCTTTATACTAATACAATCATATCTTTTCAAAACGTTCCGATATTTTTTCTTCCAAAGCTTTCCTTATTCAAGAAAAATATAAATAGTTGGTTGTTGTCCCTCAGTGCTGATAACGCCGAGAGCCTCATTGTTTCCAGGTATGGGCGGACCTGAACCTCCACATTTTTTTTATTTATTTATTTATTTTTTATTTTACTTGGACTTGAATCAAATGTTCACAAACTTCACTTATCTCTTCACTCACTCAACTTCACCTGTATCTTCTCATTTACATGCAAACACTTGCTTGTATACATACACACACACATACGTTCCTGCTTCATTTCGCCATGATTTGGGCAACCTTGCTCCAAGTTTCATCTGAGCTCCATTAAGTGGTTTATTTTTGTTTTATTTTTGTACTTGAAATATTATAAATGAATAGTAAGATAATTTGGTATGTAAGAATGAAAGTTTTCATTCTTAAAATTCTTCTTTTCCTCTTCTGTTGACGAACGTTTGATACAATATTCCTAATCGTTTCCATCATATTTTTTATGACTCCACCTAAGCCTACGCACAGGCATTATTGCCCATGTAGGCTTATTCCATAGTATTTTTGTTAAATAGTTATTTCATCATGTGTAAGTTAAGGTTGTGTCAATTGTGTCTAAATAATTGTATTAAATTATTGTTGAGGAATAAATTTCTGTTTCATTCATTCATTCAAAATGAAAAATAAATACTTCAAATTAATAACTTGATCAATTGATAAAATACCTTTCCAAATTGATAAATAATTTTCAATGGGTTAATTTATTCAGGTTAAGTTTGTTCCTTAAGCAAGTAACATCACCAGTTGAGCGTGATGAGGATAGTCTTGAGACGCATGTTGGGAGTCTTGAAGAGAGCGGAGACACCAGGGCCAGTCTCGAGTCGTCGCATCTCACTGCGTGTGCGTTGCAGCATCATTCTCTGCTGCTCAACAGTAAGCACAAGTATCATGTAAACTATTTTATGAATTAAAGCTAGATCAACAGGTTTTTCTTCTATAATAATATAACTTGTAAATAATGACAGTAAGATTTTACTTAACCATGTCGATAAATTGAGACTAAAATCATTTGCCCTATCAAAAAATATCTAAATAACATAGGTTTGGAAGCTAAGGGATTCCTAGTGTAAATGTTTTAATTGTACTTTTACAATTATTACTTTTTAACTTCCTTTCCACTTATTATAAACTGACAACGGCTCTAATGAAAGCACCATAGGACACATTGTAAGAAAAAAGAGAGAAACAATTAATTGAAATATGGAGTTTCTCTCCATATTTCAATTCAGCTCCCGATAAGAAGGCAAACATCGAGCTGCTAAGATCAGGTATAAAAGGAGGTCAGTATTCTGGGAGCAAACACAACCTTAGCTCAAGATCAAATGGTGTGAAAGAGACTGGTTTACGAGGCTAAAGTCAACTGAGATTTTTGGAGACGTGGCAGTAAGTATTATAAATGTTTGAAATCACCTTCAATTTAAGTTTAAATGAGTCTGGAAGGTCCTTTTGATTGACAGCTGCAAGTGTTTCCAGTATTTTTGAGGCTTCCTCGAGCCGGCCTTTGGCTAACAACCATCTCGGAGACTCTGGTAGAAACCTGAGGAAAATGACTGATTAGGAATATTGAATGGAGGGTGTAATCATATCCTCCTGGACATGTAAGAGTTACGACTTAAGCTTACTCACTAAAACTGAAATGTGTGAGAAATAAACTAATGTAAATAATGACTGAATTAACAAACAAAAATTTGCTAAAAGATTTCATGATGATTCATGTTTAATACAATAAATGGAAATTATGTCATATGGTTAGAAGGAAAGCTGTTTGGAGGAACCAAAAAATACACCTGTTATGATCTAAAAATAGACATATCTATGATCTAAGGTATTTCCCAAAGGGAAGTAAATATTTGTTGACTTTGCCTTTATACCATAAGACTGACTAAATTTAAACGTGTCATTCATTATCGTAAATTGACAAATAAACGATTTCATTTCATTCACCGTAGTTTTGAGGTAAAATATTACAATAAAGTACAGTTTTATGAGCTTTCATCGGCTACATTAAACTAATAACCAACCACCAATAAACATAGTAGAGGAGGAAAGGAAGAGATGTGACGATAGACAGATGCACCCAATCTCGTACGAGGTAGGTCACACCCGCCAAAAGAACCAGACCCAGGGTGTAGAAGAGGCATGTCATAACTGTGACGAAGGAACGGTAGTTGGGGCCGACTAGCTCCAACGCTAAGTAAAAGTAACAGTAAAGGAGAAAATAAATAGTGATGAAATACATACAGTACATCATAAGGTTGGTAGTAAATTAGATGAAAAAGTTTATTAAAGACTGAAGTGGTATCTAAAAGTCCAATGACTGAACGCAAAAGTTTAAATTAGGTAAAATAATTTCATTCACAGTTTTATATTCTGAACATGAGTGCACATGTTCAGAATTTGAAATTTATTCCGTTCTATGTATCAGTGCAAGCTTCATCATTATTTATCATTTGTTCTTTTCAATATATGGTAGGTAGTCTTCACGAACATGTAACACTAGTGGATAGCAATTTCGTAACATACAGTCATACAGGTATAATTTAATGATAATGATTTTATTCACCCTATATGTAGAAAAATTATAAAGCTATTGTTTTTTCTCTATCATAGTGTGAACCAAAAGTAACTACTTACTAGTTACTTGTGTATTCCGTCCATAGTCCGGGCAGGCCAGGAGTTGGACAGGTCAAAAGGTACAGAGTACCAGTAAAACATTAACCTAACTATGCTACTTGTTAATAAAACTGTTGAGGTCATAAAAACCTTTTCTAAGAGGAATTTTTTTGTTTCAATTTTGAATTTAGAGAAATCATCGATATTGCGCAAATTTTCTGGTAGTGCCTGGAAAAGTTTGAGGCCACAGTATTTTTGCTTATGTTCATATAAAGTTAGTCTATGTTGTTTGGCATGGATGCCTTTTTTTCTTGTATTGTAATTATGGTTTATAAAATTGGATTTTATTTTGAGTTTTTATATAGCAACTAACTCTGTTTGAATCCAGAATGTCATTATATGTCTTTGATGTATGTAAACTCATCCACTCCTCAAACTCCAGACGTATTAGTGTTTTACAAAATTTGTCCTGTACTAGAACATTTGCTTATAAAAAATCCTATCAAGAATAAATTTTAGAATGGTGTTTAGAACTAGATTTAAAAAAATAGTATAAAAGTATAGATTACCAACATTTTTATCTCTGATTCTAAAATTGTATACTGTACAGTAGTATTGTTATATTGTACTTGTACAGTGTACAGGTTTGTATACTGTTTTGACTTAACACACTATCCTGAGGTCTTTAAAATTTAGATAAATTTGGGTGATTATTCTTTACGAAATACATTATTTTTATTTTTATTAAAACCTTTGTGTATGGTTGGTACTTTATGACTTACATATAATGAAGGGAATTTGGTAAACTGCGGGAATCGTGAGACCGACAATCGCTCTGCAAAATGCCCAAAGCCAAAAATCCGGCATGAAGGCACTTGTCAGGTTCCCAAATATTAGAGTTGCCAGGCAGACAAAAAATGAAAGTCTCCTTCCAAACCTTTGAAACAAAACATTTAAGTTATCCCAGAGGTATTAGTAGTTATGATTAAACTATCTAATAAGAGGCCTTTGGTCTTCAGATAACTCAATCCGGATCCCTTAATTCACCACAATCAGCTTTTTACCTTAAGATTCCATTTATTCACCACCTAAAGTAGGTTTGATATTAAATACAGTATCAGCCAAAATAAACAGTACTGAAACTGAATCAGCTGTAGTTACCTTCTCCATCAGCTGATTCAATTGGTGATTGTTGCCACGGCTTCGCGTTCATTACTTCTTTCTTGTTTGAGGTTAGTTTTTGTTAACATGGTGCTAACAACTGTAGAAAAAAATTTTATTGTAGAGCATTATTTTCGCTCATACGGAAATGGACGTGCGGGTGGTCCAAGCTGGTCACACACTGCTTTACTTTTTCAGGAACATTTCCACAAAAACTCGCCTAGTAATGCTGTGATTCTTAGTGTTGTTAAAAATTTTCAAAGAAAAATCAGTGTTTTGACACAGCGAAAGGGCTTTTCAAGTCGCCCAACTACTATCTGTACAAATGAAAACCACGCAAGAGTGTTGCAGCAAGTATTACAGTCACCGAAAAGAAGCCTAATGCGAGCTTCTCTCAAACTGAATATTAGCAATACACCAATGAGAAGAATGTTCAAAAATATTGGTGGTTTTCCCTACAGGATACAAACTGGACAACCATTGAACTGTATAAACTAACTATCCAGAGTTCAGTACTGAGCTTCAATGTTAGCAATATGCTATGAAGAACCTGATAATCTGAGTGATGTATGGTTTACAGATGAATGTCATGTGCACCTTAATGGTTACATAAACAAGCAGACAACACGTTTCCTTGGATTTGAATGTCCTTACATTGTTGTAGAGAGGCCACAGCATAGTAAACGTGTAACCATTTGGTACGCTGTGTCAGGGAGGGGTATAGTGGGACCAAACATTTTTGAAGGCAATAATGGAGAGACTGCCTAATGGAGAGTGTTGCCTCAAATTGAACGGGGGTTATATTAAACATGTTATTAATCGTGTTTAACCGATTTTGCTTCCTTTGACTCGTATGTGTTGTTAAAATTTATACGTAGAATAAAGTATTACATTTCAGTACTGTTTATATTGGCTGATACTGTATTTTGGAGTATAAGTTATTTGAGGACTACCAGAAAAATTAAAATTAATAAGGAAATACATAACAAAATTAGGAGAAATCAAACAATATATTTTTATTTTTTAATAACAAATGGAACTCTGAAACACTCAATCTACAAAACGACCTAACCTAACCTAATCCAATCCAACCTAACTTATTCTATTCTCTTCAATCAGACTGGCCGGTGTGTTGGCTGCGCGGTCTAGTTATCGCCAAGCGATAAGACTTTACAATCCTGCAGATAAAACCCGAACTATTCACTCCCAAATACTCATGAAGTTATGTTTTCCTATATACTATATCGCAAGTGACGGTGGTGAACTAACGGTATCAGCCAAAAAAGTAGTGGTGGTAAATTAACCGTAAAGGTCCTTTACTGAATATGATGATTCAAGCAGGGGTTAGTCTTTATCAAAGATAGTGACTTGGTTTCTGATATGCTACAATTACACCAAAGTGACCAAACATTATAACAAAAACACATTACAATAACATTGTGATGGTAGCAGTTGGTCAGACATACACTGATTATTTAAGAACTGATTATTTAAAAATGTTGTCTTTCTAAGAGTGTTCCACATATGGTGATAGCTTTGTGGTGTATACCTCTTTATTATATTTTTTTAATGTATAGCTTCCACATAATGACTAAAGTAATATGAGATTGGAGTGTTCATTGAATCCACATAAGCCCAACAAGTATAAGTACCATTGCTGACCTGCAGTTACCTGTCGTTGATGATGCCGAACATATACACACCTACAGGACCACCTGCGTTGAGAGCTACCAGGCCGTATGTGGGATAGATGTCGTACTGGCACACTAGCTCGTACTGTAACACAGGGTAGTTGATGATGTCGACATATACACATCTATGTATATGTGTATCTATGTATTGTTGTTTTTTGTTGTTGTGCAACCTGACGCTATTCAATGTATATATATTGTACAAAATAATGAATAAAGAAGTTTGAATTGAATATGTGTTACACATGTACTTTGTGTACACACCCGGGTTAAAAGCTACCATGCCATATGAGGTAGATGTCGTACTGACACCCTAGCCCGTACTGCAGTCTTCAAAATTAAAACATTTAAAATAAAAAATTGCTTTAAATTAGTTTCTTTAAGGGAAAGATTTTGCCATGAAAATATGTAAATAAAATAAATACACATACATATCTTACATTGTTATCTCAGCTACACACTTGAGTGAATACAACTGAAAATAAGTAAATAATTTATATACAATATTTGGCTAAACACAAGTATATATTGTTTTAGTCTATTAGCTTTGGGAGACTGTATGCTTTGGAGGATGCCAGAGAATAATATAGGTAGATTTAACAGTGGTGGCAAACGGAAATTTTTATGTAAAAGATGATTGATCATTAAAATAATTTTATCATCACCATAGTCATAGATGACCGATCCCGTAATCTTTTACTTTAAAAATACATTAGTCTGACTATTACTTATTCAATTCAAATCGTACTTCAGTTTGATACTTGATACTTGATAAAATCTAGGGGAAGGATTGCACTGCGACCTATGAGATCTATTGTGCCCCCCAGACTAGTCTCTAGTTCTTGCCTAGAGAACCCCCTCTAGTCCTAATGCCTTAATAAAGTTTAGTATAACGAGGGGTTCTAACTTTGGAAAATCCTCCACCGCCACCTGGTGTGTTCCCAAGCTTCTGGCTCTCTTCTGACCTATCGCATCACACTCAGCCAATAGGTGTCTAGGTGTTTCCTCCCCAGATTGGCAGAAGCGGCATTCACCCTCTTGGACAATGCCCATCTTGCTCAGATGACCCCTGAGCCTACAGTGTCCGGTTAGAAATCCCGTCAGTATCCTTAGATCGTTTTTCTTAAGCCTGATCATGGTCTCAGACCTTCTTATATTATGCACTCCAAGCATTTCCTTATCCTGTCGGCATCCCGGATGAGCGGTCCAGGCTTTCCCTCTGGCTTCCTTCTCTTCCTCCTATAATTTCTTTTTGAAAAAGGAGTCCTCCAGTGCACAACCTGGCTCCGGTCCAACAAAGGGGGTGGCTGCCCCTACCCTAGCCAGTTTCCACGAGTAGCTAGGGAAGTTATAGTCGACCTGGACAGAGCCCCGCATGCCCAAGCAAGGCTAATTACTGCAGGAGGGCGCCTGGTATCCTGCAGGTACCGTTTGAGACACCATATAAAAGGCCTGGTGCCATCCACCCCTCAGCACGGTCCACATAACACCTTAGGTTGGCCTGTAACAGAGATGAGGAAAGGAGAAAAGAAGGATGGAATGAAGAAAAGGTAGGAGACAGATAGATGAAGAAAGATGATCCATTCATGGGTAAAAGAAGGAGGATGGATCAGCAGGAAAGTCCCAAGCTCAAAAGAAGAGTAGGGAGCTGGGGGGCTGATTGGGATGGACAAGCCACCGGGCGATGGGATCGCCAACCCCTAAGCCAAAATACTTCAGTTTAATCCTTCTACAGAAATCTTAAAATTTGATTAGTCTTTGTGACAGTTATGTTACACGTACGTCATCACAAAGCAAAGGGCGGGAGAATGGGATTGGCTAACCTGAAGACAACGGAGGGTCAAGTAGGGCTGTCTGGTGTAAGCGTGGAAGAGAAGAGGACGTAGGCGACCAGCCTCTACTACAGAACGCTAAGTCTAGGTTAAAGGCCTAGTCATAATGTGTTAATAGATTCATCTCAAGGGGGGATAAGGGATAGGGGTATGGTTTTGGTAGAGAACAGTATTATTTGCATTTAAGCATTTTTTGTATTAGTTATAAAGGTAGTCACTATGAAGAAATCCATGTCGAGGTAAATAATATTTCAGTAACAGTAAAAATCTCATCAAGATGGCTGTGATAGATCAGTTAGTTAAATAGAAGGGGTTGATTTTACAGAATAATTAATAATTTTATTGTTAGTATGTATAAGTAAAACATTATGACTATGATTACTCACGTCAATAACAATTGATGAGGAAATGACAGAAGTGTCAAACTCCCAGCCTCTATCACAGCTGACTACAGACCAGCTGGTATTAGGGGAGATACTGTCTAAGTCAAACTCAGACAACAATTGTGTCCAATTGACATCGTACCGAAGACACTTGCTATACGACGTCATGTTTTCTGGATCTTCCTAATAGAAAAATAAAACGTTAGTAATGTTTGAAAATTATTACAAACCCTTTAAATAGCCCACCACTTCTCTTAGTTTTTTCAAAGAAATCCAAAATAAAAAAAATACTGTCAAACATTGAGGCAACCAGAGTTGGTGCTATACAAGGGATAATCTTCGGGTTTTATATAAGAAAACCCTTGTTGTTTTTCTTTACAATTCATTGAGAAACAAAATAGATAATATACCTTTACAGCCTTCGCCCTTAACTATTAATTACTAATTGAAACTTTTTTCTGTATGTGGTTCAGACCCCACATTAAACTGTAGGTCTCTAAGACACCATTGGCTGTTGTAATATTATTTTACAGTCCTGTCTAGGGAATATCTTAGTATTATTCAGTAACAAGATTACAAGATCGCGCCACAATCATCTTACACTCATTTCTCATTCATATTTGGCTTAACATAGCTGCATAGGTAGGTCAACATTTCGGAAAAAACATGACAATTATCATGTTTAGGAAATGAAAAAAGGCTGTTTTGAATCCTTGGATGATGACTCCATGTTGACATGAGCAGTCACGTCTTGCTATTCTATATGTGACTCACAACACATTGCCCATATTCACGAGTGATGGACAGTTTAAGTTTTTCCATTAAATAAATCTTTATATGTAGGTACTGTATCTTATAAATACAAGAAGGAACTAAATGTATAATAGGCCTAGCCTTTTCATATATTTGTTTTTAAGTGAAACATATGATCTCCATATTATTCAACATATTATTCTCCATAATCGATGATCATATTGAATGCTTTATAAACAAAAGGCAATGCCAGTTTGCTGCTAATGTTTTACTAAGATAAGTGTCCTCAGATTTGATAATTCATTCAACTTTTATCAATATTGGATTAATTTAGAAGCATAATGCTTGTATGTAACTGAAGGTTTTTTAAATAGTTATTTTATTGTACATGTAAATAATATTGTCTTTTGTGAAATTAAGATACTTACATGAACTTGATTTTACTGCAGTGAAACATTTTTCCATAACATAAGTCAGATAAGAGTAACCAGATAAGAGAAAACAATGGGTTCATTTTTTAGAAGTGAAGAAATGTGTCTTTGTCAGTTGTTTTTACAAAGTGAGGCAGCTTACGCGTGTGTTTCTGAACTAGGCGAGCTAGGTCTGGTTCAGTTTCGAGACCTCAATTCAGATGTGAATGCGTTCCAAAAGAAATTTGTAAATGAAGTTCGGCGCTGTGACGAAATGGAGAGGAAACTTCGTTACCTTGAAAAAGAATTAAAGAAGAACGATCTACCAATCTTAGACACCGGAGTTATTCCAGAGGCCCCACAACCAAGGGAAATGGTTGATCTAGAAGCAACATTTGAGAAATTAGAAAATGAACTCAAAGAAGTTAATCAAAATGCTGATGCTCTCAAGCGTAACTATTTGGAGCTCACTGAATTGAAGCACATTCTGCGAAAAACAGAAGGTTTTTTTTACGATGATGTTGGACTTACTTCAACTGAATCCATTACCAAGCCCCTTATCAATGACGAGTCAGCAGCCAATATTCGGCAAGTCAATGGTGCTGGAGCTGTCCAGCTTGGTTTCATTGCCGGTGTAATATTACGAGAACGCATTCCAGCTTTTGAACGTATGTTGTGGCGTGCTTGTCGCGGAAATGTTTTTTTACGTCAAGCTGCAATTGAAAGCCCACTTGAAGATCCAGTGAGTGGTGATAAAGAGATGAAATCAGTTTTCATAATATTTTTTCAAGGGGAACAATTAAAGTCACGTGTCAAGAAGATTTGCGAGGGATTTAGAGCCACATTCTACCCTTGCCCTGAAGCGCCTGCAGAACGCAGAGAAATGGCCATGGGTGTTATGACGAGAATCGAAGACCTAAACACAGTTCTGGGTCAGACTCAGGATCATCGGCACAGAGTGTTGATAGCTGCCGCTAAACACATTAACAGCTGGTTTATCAAGGTAAGGAAGATTAAAGCGATATACCATACTCTGAACTTATTCAACCTGGATGTGACCCAGAAGTGCCTGATCGCAGAGTGCTGGGTCCCAGTACAGGAGATTGACAACATACAGAAGGCGCTTCGTCGAGGCACGGAACAGAGTGGAAGTGCTGTTCCTCCCATCCTCAACCGTGTAGATACGTCAGAGGATCCTCCGACATATAACCGGACAAATAAATTCACTAGAGCTTTCCAGATACTTATCGACTCGTATGGGGTGGCGAATTATCAAGAAGTCAACCCCGCACTCTACACCATTATAACCTTTCCTTTCTTGTTTGCTGTCATGTTTGGGGATGTAGGTCATGGTTTAATCATGTTCTTATTTGCAGCTTTTATGGTGCTCAATGAAAAAAAACTTGCAGCTAAAAAGTCAAACAATGAGATTTGGAACATATTGTTTGGTGGTCGCTATATCATTTTCTTGATGGGTTTGTTTTCAATGTACACAGGATTTATATACAATGATGTCTTCAGTAAGTCTTTTAATATTTTTGGATCTCATTGGAGAGTAGTTTATGATAGAAATTATCTTACAGATCTGAAATATGCTGATCTAGATCCCAAGGATGCTTACTTGAATACACCTTACCATATCGGAATGGATCCTGTATGGAACTTCGCTGATAACAAAATACGTTTTACAAATGCTTACAAAATGAAACTGTCCATTATTATCGGTGTGACCCATATGTGTTTTGGTGTATGTCTAAGTGTCTGCAACTATAGATTTTTAAAAAGAAGTTCAGACATTTTTACAATGTTTCTTCCTCAAATAATATTCCTCATATTCCTTTTCGTCTACCTGGTGTTTCTGGTTTTCATCAAGTGGTTTTTATACGGTCCAAAAAACCCACCTGAAACGGGACCCGCCTGCGCACCATCAATCCTCATTACATTCATCAACATGATTTTGTTCAAGGAGAGCGAGCTCAATAAGCCCTGCAACCCGTATATGTTTGCGAATCAAAAATATATCCAGTACGTTTTTGTATTTCTGAGTGCAATATGTGTTCCATGGATGTTAATCGCCAAACCATGTCTTATGATGAGATCGATTAAACACCATCATGAAGGTAAAAATGGCAATGAGGCAGGAAATGTGACAAAAGAGGAACATGAAGATATGACAGAGATGTGGATCCATCAAGGTATTCATACAATCGAGTATGTTCTCGGATCAATCAGTCACACAGCATCCTACCTCCGTTTGTGGGCTCTCTCATTAGCGCACGGACAGCTGTCTGAAGTGTTATGGAGCATGGTAATGAACAAGGCACTTGATAGTAGCGCCTCTCTCGGTTATTTTGGTTCAGTAGTGATATTTTGCGTGTTTGCATTTTGGGCGGTTCTTACAGTTAGCATTCTTGTACTCATGGAAGGGTTGTCCGCTTTCCTCCATACGCTACGTTTGCATTGGGTAGAGTTCCAGAGTAAGTTTTATACTGGCGCAGGACACCTGTTTTATCCTTTTTCTTTTGAAACAATCTTAAATCAAACGAGTAAATTAGGGCCTGATGATTAGAATTTGAAATTTGGTTAATTTTTTTATAATGCAATGAAAATTATAATATTTGGAAATAAAGTTTTAAACCTTTTATGATTCTTATTTAAGTTTTAAGTTTCATTATCTTAGAATAGAATAGAAAAACTATCTATTGCAGGAATCATAAATGTACATGAAACAAACAATGAATTATTATAATGACTTAAGTAGCAATGTACAAAATATACAAAAAATCAAGTACATAATAATAAGAAATACTTAAGTATAAATTTAAAAACCTGTAAAAAGCAGCCCTTACAAGCATGAAGCCCTATTACAATTACTATGCGAATTTCCGCCTCCCCAGAAAACATGTTATATGAGAGTAATTGCAGTCAGAGTAAAATTTTAGTTAATTTTAAAACTAATTTAATTTTAAAATTAAGTAAATTAGTTAATTTAAAGTTTTTGAAGAAAATATATAAGTGTAAAAGGTATATTAATTAGTAATCTGAGCTACAAAATTGATTGGCACTTGTCTATATCTTCCCGCTGGGCATTAATTAAAACTTTAATTTCATCTATTTTTTCATGGGTTGAATCAATCTATTTAACCATTTCTCTGGATTCCTAGTGAAATTCACACATATCCTTAAAAAGATTTTCCAATTGACTACTCAATGAATTCAAAATATCACTCATTGAGCTGGTCTTCACAGAAGCAGGTTTTTCCGGGTGAGGTAGGACGTACATTCGGCGATAAGACGGACCGGTTGACTTTACCCTGCTCAATTGCTCAACCTGCTAAATTAATGAAGTCCTATTATTTTACTCTTAGTTCCGAATGTAATACCCTAAGTATACTAATATGTCTTTATATACTGTATATATATAATATAATAAACTATTTATGTTTGTGAGTTTGTTGCTCAATCCTATTTTATCTATAGCACTGATTGAATTGATTCGATTTGATTGTGAGGAGCCTGATAGCAGTTCTGAGCAGGGTAAAAGCTTATTAAATGTCTTGAAATTTTAAGGTGTTCCAAAGTGATGAGGGCAAGATTTTCAGACCTTGGGTTTTCCAAATTAAATCAAAACTGGGGATGAATAGATTTTATAAAAAAACTAAAAGGTTTTGCTTAGAGTATACATTTAAAACAATTGTGTATTTTAATTTACTACTTTATGTGTCCTGCAACCCTCCTTGCCAGTTTATTTCAACATTAACCTTAATTCTAAAGGTACATCAAAATTCCATTATTCAAAACAGCCATATTTACTAAACAAGTTATTGTGATACAGTTGTTGAATCCAATTCGTTGCCTCTTTCATGTGTCTGACCACCGATATATTCTGCCACACAATAATAGTTGATATTTCTTGTACTTTAATAATGTAAATAAGTATTATTAAAATTAATTTGATGCTAGAAACTACCAGTTCCTTAAGGTACTCCAATTAATTGTAACTTCACCACATCCTGCAAAAGATATTGAATGCCCAAAACTGGTTTATTGATGTAATATAAAAGGGTAGAATATGATTAATTGTAGAATGTGGTTCAAACCACATAGGGGTATTATCTTCATCAGAAATTTATTCATTAAA
This sequence comes from Nephotettix cincticeps, assembly GCA_023375725.1. Classification (NCBI taxonomy): domain Eukaryota; kingdom Metazoa; phylum Arthropoda; class Insecta; order Hemiptera; family Cicadellidae; genus Nephotettix; species Nephotettix cincticeps. The sequence goes on along the minus strand of CM041786.1, from coordinate 854,179 downwards.
TAAATTTGCAATGTTAAGAGGTGGCAGGAGTCAGTCCAGGCGCTCATAAGCTTGACATGGGATAGGTTTAATTATCTTTTAATTGCTCCTAAAGAAAATGTATTAAAAACAAAATACTGAATAGAAAGTATTTTATAGGTCCTTATCAACATATTGATGTGTTAAACTACCAAAACTAAGGTTTAGAAATATTTTATTTTTTTGAAATTAGAAAATTAAAATCGCATAAGGATTTAACAAAACTAATTCAGTTGTATTGTTTTTGTTTATCAGTGGAAAATTTCAAACTTTGGACCTAAATAAACTTCACATATTCATAAATAAAATGTATTGAGTAACTTTTTGTATTTGATTTGCTCTTAGCCATAATATTTTTTTTAAGTGAGTGAAAAGGCATGAACTGTTCATGCACTTTAAAATAATTATTATGGATAAGAGCAAATCAAATACAAAAAGTTATTTAATACATTTCATTTATGAATATATGAGGTTTATTTAGGTCCAAAGTTTGAAATTTCCTACTGATAAACAAAAATAATACAACTGAATTATTTTTGTTGTGAATTAGTTTTGTAAATCCTTATGGGATTTTAATTTTCTAATTTCAAAAAAATAAAATATTTCTAAACCTCGGTTTTGGTAGTTTAACACATCAATATGTTGATAAGGACCTATAAAATACTTTGTATTTGTCATTTTGTTTATAATAAATTTCCTTTAGGAGCAATTAAAAGATAATTAAACCCTTCCCATGTCAAGCGTGTGAGCGCCTGGACTGACGCCTGCCACCTCTTAATGTCAAAGTACCTGGTGACCGAGCTTTGCTCGGATAGAATAAGACATGTTTTTACAAGTTAGTTAGCAAAATTAAAACAAATTTACTGCTCAATGAAAACATTTATGTGGTTTAAATAAAACCGTTTTCATACCCCTTAATTAATATGGCATAAATACTAAACAAAAATATAGCCCTCGGGTGGGGATCGATCAAGCGACCTTGCGTACATCAGACCTGAGGCGCTACGGCGTCGTTGTTTAAGAGTTTTTGGCCAACCTCAATTATTTTAGCTAATCTTATACTGAATTTAAATGTCCATATAGTTTGTTATTATTATCCTGTGATCAACTGATTTTGCTAGAAAAGGAATGAGGATTGAAAAGCAAAAGATAAATTTAATTTACACCAGTTAATTGGTTTGTTACAGTGGCTTCAAGCAATAGAATGAATACATTTTCTTTCAAAACACAAAAGATTTTGGAAATAATTTTCTTTGCTTTTATTACGCACAGTTATTTTACCCTTTAGTTTTTACAAATTGTTTAGTAGTTTGATCATTTTTCATTGTATTACATACATAAAATAAATAGTACCTGGTGACCGAGCTTTGCTCGTTTAAAATAAGACATTTATTATAAAAATTAATTAGAAAAATTAAAACACATTTATTACTCAATGAAAACATTTATGTGAATGGAACTCGCGGCCTATAGTTCTTGAGGCCGACATGCTACAACTCGGCTACGAGGTTAGTCAATTGAACGATGTCGTTTAATTTCCAAAAGCCAAAGCCGATCATTTACTGTTTAATTACCCATACCGTTATTATTAGCCTGTGATCAACTGATTTTTTTATAAACGGAATGAGGATTGAAAAGCAAAAGAGAGATTTAATTTACATCAATTAATTAGTTTGTTACAGTGGCTTCAAGCAATACAACGAATACGTTTTCTATCAAAACACGGAAGATTTTGGAAATACTTTTTCTGCTTTTATCTCGCACAGCTATGTTATCCTTAAGTTTTTACAAATTGTTTAGTAACCTGATAATTTTACATTTATTACATACATAAAATAAATATTAATGAAAAACCTCTATTCACATATTGTTCTTTGCCGTCTTCAATCAAGAACTGTCAAACGTTTATAAACAGCTGTTTTGGTTTGCATTGTTTACATTTGATTCTCCATAAGCGTAATGTTAAATTTTTAGATTTTAAACTTAATATTACAAGAAAACACGAATTTTCCTGGACATTAGACCTATCTAGAACTTATTTTCTACTCGGAAATTAGTTATTTCCAAAATTTAAAGAAAATCCTCGGCGCCGTTTTCGAGATCCGTGTGCAAATTTACATTTGATTCTCCATAAGCGTAATGTTAAATTTTTAGATTTTAAACTTAATATTACAAGAAAACACGAATTTTCCTGGACATTAGACCTATCTAGAACTTATTTTCTACTCGGAAATTAGTTATTTCCAAAATTTAAAGAAAATCCTTGTTTAGTAACCTGATAATTTTACATTTATTACATACATAAAATAAATATTAATGAAAAACCTCTATTCACATATTGTTCTTTGCCGTCTTCAATCAAGAACTGTCAAACGTTTATAAACAGCTGTTTTGGTTTGCATTGTTTACATTTGATTCTCCATAAGCGTAATGTTAAATTTTTAGATTTTAAACTTAATATTACAAGAAAACACGAATTTTCCTGGACATTAGACCTATCTAGAACTTATTTTCTACTCGGAAATTAGTTATTTCCAAAATTTAAAGAAAATCCTTAGTGCCGTTTTCGAGATCCGTGTGCAAATATATATATATATATATATATACAAACCTAACCTTGCTTGTATTATAGTATTGGATAAGAAAAAAGAAATATCTATAATATTTTGAAAAATGTACTGGTTATTTTCCTGCAACACATCATAGTCAGTCATTAAAAATCTGTTTCGCTAACTTCAATCAAAATTGACAACTCAAAAAATTGTTAATTTAAAAATAATTATTTATGTTTTCCCAGTTTCAAGAACAAAATTATATTTTTTTATCTTTGATGGTTGCCTAAGTTCTTGAGTAGTTGGATGTCTTGCTGCTCATTTCGCCACTCTTATTTGTCTTTTTAAATCTTAAATTCTGATGATGCCACAAGAGTGGCTGATATGTCTGTTGCTCTTTTACTTTATTATTTAATATATCTTTGATTTAACAAATCATATGATTATTTGTATTGTTATCATGTGTTTGTTTACAATGTGAAAATCAGTTCATAAAATGGTTAATTACAAGAACTTGTGTATTAAAATAACTTATCTTTATTTGTTATTTAAGTATTTAACAGTGGCGACGAAGGAGAAAAATATCAATACAATGTTAACTCTGAGTGACTACAAAAAGCTTAGAGGTACAATTAAAGTACAATTCACTAAACTTTCAAATAAAATCATCAAACATGAAATTGATCAAGATCAGATTGAAGATAGATTACAACATTTAGAGACAAATTGGACCAAGTTTCTTTCGGTAAAGGAGAACATTGACCTACTAGCAGATGAAAATGACATTGAATAAGAAGTAAATTACAGACTAGAAGTTGAAGATAGTTACATGAAACTAAAAACTTTGATGAGAAAATTAAAACCCACTGTATTGACATCAAACCAAGATCCTAGTTTACTGGTAATACCACTGATAACCAATATGTGACAGCACACATTTCGTTTGTGCCATTCAATGAAGAGGAGACTTTTGAAAATTTCACTAAAAGACTTGAAGTTTTTATGACTTTAAAAACATATCTGGAGAAACTACCAAAACTTTGACATTATTGAACGCCCTACCACCATCTCTACATCAGAAGTTATATAGCATTTGTGCGCCTGAAAATCCACTCAAGAAAAGCTACGATGAACTTGTCTTATTGTTATGTCAGTACCTAGATCCACAGCCTAGTGTATGGGCTAGGAAACATAACTTCATTACAAGAGAACAAAGAGGTGGTGAGACTATCTCAGATTTTTCAATTGAACTAAAGAACCTTGTCAAGCCTTGTGAATTCTTCTGCTCCTGTGGTAAGTCTACAGTAGACACAATGCTAAGATTACAATTTTTGAGAGGACTACGGGACTCTGGAATAAGAACAAAATTGTTAAGAACTGAACCGACCAAAACTTTTCAACAAGTTTCAGCAATGGATATGACAATGTAAATTTATAAATTTGAAAACATGATGATGTCTTCAACTAACCATGAGGCTCAAGTAAACAAAATTAGTTTTCCTAAGAAAAAATTTAATTATGTTAATAATAATGTAAATAAAATGAACAAATCCATTACACATGACAGTGTGCCTGTTACATTTCAATCAATAAAGGGTAGATGTTACAGATGCGGGAATGACAAACACAAAGCTAATGTCTGCAGGTTTGTTGATGAATTTTGTAGAAAATGTGGGAAAGTTGGTCACATTTCAACAGTTTGCCTTAGCCCACTAATTTCTAAGAAAAATGTTGGTGTCCGCCAAGCAGAGGCTTTCATCGAAGAACAACAACAATATGAATTAAATTTGATATTCAAAAACCAGTGATAAATTCAATGTGAATGTAAGCATTGAAGGAAGAACTTACAATGGAACTGGACACAGGTGCTGCATTAAGTACTTTATCTTACAGTGATTATTTGAAACTTCAACTGGACAAACCTTTACATAAAACTAGAGTTGAACAACGCACATATACGGGAGAACTTGTCAAAACTATGGGGTTTGTGTTTGTTTAAGTGGACAATACAAAAACCAAGATTTCCTTGGTAAACTGTACATTATCAAGCAAGATGTTGACCCCTTATTTGGACGCGAATGGATAAGAGAAGTCAAACTTGACTGGGCTGACATGAAAAGCTTAAACATTACTAATAATTCCAAAGATGTAGACAAACTAATGGAAAAATATCACAAGGTGTTCGAACCTACCATTGGCATGATTCCTGGTGTAGAAGCTCACATCCAATTAGTAGAGAATGCACAGCCTATTTTCATAAAATCTCGTCAAGTGCCCTTCGCCCTTAGGACAAAAGTAGAGGAGGAACTGAATAGATTGGAACAGTTAGAAATTATAACAAAAGTTGACCAAAGTGACTGGGGCACTCCAATAGTACCAGTTGTCAAACCCAATGGAAACGTTAGAATATGTGCCGATTTTAAAGCAACTTTAAACAAAAAAATTAAAGACATGAAGTACCCGATTCCAAGAATTGAAGATATCTTTGCCAAAATGAACGGGGGTAAATACTTCTGCACATTGGACATTAGTAACGCGTATCTGCACATGGCTATGGACAAAGAAACGCACTTCTACAAACGATCAGTACACATCAAGGTCAGTAAAAGGTAAATCGCCTTATGTTTGGGATTAAGATTGCTCCTACTTTGTGGCAAAGATTTATGGACCAAATTCTTTTGGGAATCGATGGCGTTCAATGTTTTTTGACAACATCAACATTCAAGGATCTACTCATGTTGAAACTTTACAAAGATTAGAAACTGTATTAGATTAGATGTAATTCGTAAAAACAACCTTAAACTAAATAAAGAAAAGTGCAAATTTTTTCAAACATCCATAAATTATCTCGGCCACACAATAGATCAAAACGGGTTACACAAGAACAAAGACAAAGTGGATGCAATTCTAAAATGCAAACAAACAATGTTTCGGAGCTGTGTACATTTCTTGGCTTAGCTAATTACTATCAAAGGTTTATTCCAAACCTAAACACAATTTTGAATCCACTTCACAATCTTTTGAAAACTGAAAGTAAGTTTATTTGGACTAAAGATTGCGACATCAGCTTTGAGAAAGTAAAAACTGAGATTGCCAGTGACTGAGTACTTGCTCATTTCAACCCAAACCTGACTCGTATTGGCTACAGACGCTTCTTCAGTAGGAATAGGAGGAGTTTTATCTTACCATTATAAGGATGGCTCAGAGCGACCGATCTCATTTGCTTCTCGTTCTTTAACAGCTAGTGAAAAAAAGTATAGTCAAATTGATAAGGAAGCTTTGGCTATTTACTGGGGATTAAAGAAATTCTATCAATATTGCTATGGGAGAAAATTTGTACTTATTACAGATCACAAGCCTCTTGTTTAAATATTTGACCCTCACAGGACCTTACCTACTATGACTGCCACCCGTATATTTAACTATGCCCACTTCCTGTCCGGACTATACGATAGAGTATAGAAACACTCGTGTACATGCCAATGCCGACTACATGTCTCGATTTCCAACTGAAAATTTACCAACAAATCTTATTGATGAACATGAAGTTTTTTTTCAAATTGAGACAATGCCAGTTACTCATGAAACCATCGCTAAAGAAACAGCAAAAGACAAACACTTGGAACAGATTTTGAAAGCTCTCACAGAAGGAAAAGATTTAGAACTTATTGGCCTAAACAACAATGAGTATTCACTGCAAAATGGGTGTGTGTTTTGAGGCTCAAGAGTTGTGATACCTGAAACATTGCAAGGACAAGTTTTAAAAGAAGGAATTGTGAAAATGAAAAGACTTGCTAGAAGCTATTGCTACTGGAGAAATATTGAAAACCACATTGAAGATCTTGCTAAATCTTGCCGTTCATGCTGTTTGAAGCAAAATCTACCTGCCAAAGTTGAAGTACACCCTTGGATAGAACCGTCAGAGCCCTGGCAATGAATTTATATTGACTTTGCCGGTCCAATCAAAGGCCAGTTTTTGTAATAGTTGACACCTACACCAAATGGGTTGAAATACAGTAATACCAATTAAAACGACAACATCGAACTGGTGCATTCAAAAACTTAGACAACTATTTGCTGCCTTTGGTTATCCATTGACATTAGTCTCAGATAACGGTCCCAGCTTTACTTCTACACTATTTAACCAATATTTACAAGTGTGGGGCGTAACTCACAAACTTACAGCTCCGTACCACCCTGCAAGTAACGGTAAGGTGGAGCGATTTGTTCAAACATTGAAGAAACAACTCCTGGCAATGGAAAATGATGGTGGGGATATATCCTTTAAAATTAACAACTTCTGATGACTTGGAGAAATTCACCTAATCCTACCGGTCAATCTGCATATCAGTTAATGTTTGGCAGAAGCATACGAACACGTCTCAATTTGATGACTACACCTACTTCAAACCAAGAACTTAAAGAAGATAATCAAACATATATTAAAGTAAAGCGCTAGTTGCAAGAAGGAGACAGAGTGAAAGTCAGAAGCTTCTTAAATCGTGGAGAGAAATGGACATTTGGACAAGTAGTAAAGAAACATGGACTCCTGCTATATACAGTTAAAATGGATGATGGACACACTTGCAAAAGACACATCAACCATATCAGACCTTGCAAACTTAAGAGGGAGGATTGATATGTCTGTTGCTCTTTTACTTTATTATTTAATATAATAACAAATCAAATCAAAATTATGTATGTATTAGAGCATGTGAAATGTTAAAATAAAATACTAAAGACAACAAAAAAAAAAAATAAAAATAATATAGTACAATTCATTCAATTTGTTACTAAAATAATTATTAAAAATAAGTAAATAGTACAATTTGTTCAGATAAAAAAATATTATGATGTCCAATTGAATACATTAACAATAAAAAAATAAAAATTATCTGTGTACATAAATTATTGAACATTAAGATTTTTTTTATTTATGATAAAGCATTTCTATGTAAAAATTGATTTCAACATTGTTTATTTAGATATCCACATGTAAAAAGGATGTACACAACACTTAGAATTAAACACGTGATGCAACAACGGATTCACATCAAACATTATAAGGTATAATTATTTTTTTTACTATTTATTTAACAGATTATTATTAAATATCAGCGGGGTGACGTAAATTCCCTAAATTCTGAGGAAAATGAATTAAACAGTGGTACCATCAAAGACATCCAACTACTAAAGAACTTAGACAACCATCAAAAGTAAATAAATATAAAAATAATTAGTCTGTCCCAGTACATGAAAATTGACATCATTTAAGCAATTTTTGTTTCACTGGTGTAATGTGTTATAAAATAGTAAAATTATTCAAGAGTGATTATAACCAATATGTGGTTTAAATGTTTAACAAAGGATGTACAGGATTATCCTAAGTAAACACACGTTAAACAACGTACATAAAGATATTAAATTAAAATATTTATGAGTGTCCAATTGAAGTTTCCATACAATATCAGCGGAGGTGAAACAAAATCAATTGAGGTTATTTAGAGACGTAACAGGATTATTCTTAGTAAGGTTTCCCAGGGCTTCGGGGTCATTGATCAACACCTGACACTCGATATCTCCTGGTTTTGCTTATCAAGCATTTCTTAATCCGTCTATACAGATAGGTCCTGAAGTTTCCAGCATTTTAGTTTGGATTCATTCATTAGTCAACCCACCATTGGTAGAGGTCACATTTGGTACGCGGATGTTCAAGGGGTGAGCGCCGTCCTTTTTTTTACTAACTATTTAAAACACATGATGCTATTAAATACCCCCGTCGCAGCAGACCTGCGTACTCAGCGAATTTCCAAATCAATAATATAATAATAATAATAATATATGACAAGTTTGGTCAAAATCTGTCAATAAACATGAGAATTATTTTCCTATTCTCCATAAGATTAAAATGGGAAAGAGTGAGTAGGTTTGCTGCTGTGAGGAACACTGAAAGTAGCCATTTATACCATCAAAAATTTTATTTTTAACATTTATACCAACTTTCATCAACATCTGTCCATAAATAAAGGAGTTTGCCTAATCTCCATATGATTAACATGGGAAAAGAGTATGCAGGTTTGCTGCCATGATAAACACATAAACTATGGTTTTTTAGCACAAATGTTTGGATCTCAACCATATGAAGCTAAATATCAAGTTTCATCCAAAAATATTAGATAATAAGTGAAAAATTAATTTTTCCTAATCCTCCATAAGATTAACATTGGAGCCTCAAAATACAACGTACTGTGTTTAGATTTTTTTATATCTCGGTAACCGTTGAAGATAGAGAAAAACTTTAAGGAACTTAATTGTGTAGTTTTTTAAGCTGATTCCAATGGTGAAATATAAAATTCGAAATTTTTAAAAATTACATGTGAAAAACGCAAAAAACCCCATTTTGGGGTACAAAACCCCCCCAAACTACCCGTTCCCATTGACCGATATGTCTGGTTAACGAACTCGTCCGAGCATTTGTAGGAATACACGTCTCTACCAAATTTGGTCTCGATCGGACCATTTTTACGAGAGTTATCGTGTTCACAGACACACACACATATATATATATATATATATATATATATATATATATATATAAAAATTTTAACGACTATTGTTTTTGGTCTCTGGGCACCTAAAGAAGAAAAAATAACATGGTCTCGGGCTTAACTCTTACCATGAGACCTACGGTAATAGCTACTTCCCTATGGGAAATTCGCTAAAAAGACATTTTGATAATTCCCATTGTATTATTACAATAAATATACAAAATGCATAATTTATTACTAAATAAAAGGCCATTTAAGTTGTGAAAGTTGTGCTTACTGCAGTAATTTGTCATGAAACAAAGGTACGAGACAGACTAAAGGTCGCTTAACCTCCCTCAACTTAACACCCCCTCTACTGAGGCCCCAAACAATAGCTATTCCGAATTTTAGGCCGAAATATTACAAACGCCATGTTTGTATAAACTTAAAATGAAAAGTGAGCGTGCACACCCCTCGACCATTCGCGGCTTAACCATATTTCGTTATATGAATAGCTGAGAAGGTATAATCTGCTTCACAGTCTCAGCTCAATCCCAGACTGGGGTATTCTTATATATATATATTTAAGATGGTAAATGAGGGCTACGATTAATATTAAATAATTCATAACTTAGTACCCTTTTTTTTGTGTGAGACATTATTTTATTTAAAAAATTCACAGAAAAAATAGCTATTGCTACACCACTTGATAATGGACTGAGTTCTGAATTTTTTTTTCTGTGAATTTAAAAAAAAAAATAATGTCTCACACAAAAAAAAGGGTACTAAGTTATGAATAATTATTTAATATATATATATATATATAAAATTCAAAGCCCTGACTCACTCATCACTAATTCTCCCACTTCCCGATTACCTAGGAGGCTGAAATTTGGTATACTGATTCTTTAGGCCTAAAATAGGAAAGTCTAATAGTTTTTGTGACGATTTTCCCATAAATCTCTACCCTATACGCCTTCAAAGTTCCCATGTTAATCTTATGGGGAAATAATTTTGTTTTGAATTCCAACATATGTATCTTACCTTTTAAGATTTAAACAGCAGCTGTTTTTATTTGAACCATATTGAGCAAGCCAAAGAAGCAAGCATAAAATATTAAGTACTCAATGGTATATAATTACTGTATAAATGTAATATTTCTCAGAACGAATTTTTGTGACTATGTTTTATGATTAAAAATCAAATGTTTATTTGTTGGCGGAATTATAAATAATGACAATGTTTATACAAATTACGTTTATTATAATAATAATAATCAGCTGTTGTATATTTTTACATTTTCCTTTTGCTATCTGATATGTCTAAAAGGTTGATACCTTATTTTGTATTATTATAGAATATTTGATTGTGTGTGTGTGTGTGTGTGTGTGTGTGTGCGCGCACGCGTGTGTGTGCGTCAAAGCTCACTAAAAATTCTCTCACATCCCGTCTGGCTAGGGAGGTGAAACTTTGGATATACACGTATAAATAGGAAAGTCTAATAGTTTTTGCGACGATTTTCCCATAAATCTCTACCCTAAACGTCTTTAAAGTTACCATATTAAAAAGCAAGTGTTTGAACTTTACAGTTGAGTCAAGCCAAAGAAGCAAGCAAAACATACAGAAAACACTAACCCAAAGACATCTAAATACTTTATGAATATAATATTAATTTATTTAATAAAACATAGTAATAATAATAATTTAACTATGTAATTTTAAAGTCAAATTAGATTGTACTTTGAGCTATTAAAAAAATCACTTTATAATGGACTAGGTATAAAAAGTCATTCATATAAAAAAATTGTAAGAAGATAATCTATTCTATTTATTACTGTCAAACTTCAGCATACAGCTGGTTTTGTTGGTTTGTTTATGTTTTTTATTTACTGTGATACGGTTTCAGTTTGAATTGTGATCTTTGATCTTAAATTATTTTAGTGATTTTCGTAGTGTTCTTCTCTTATTTTTTATACAATATTTGATTAAAATCTTTTGAAATGGACAGTTAGTATTCTACAGAGAAAACAATTCTCTGTTTAGTGTTGTTGTAATGCCCCCAGATGGGTGATGTCTTTCACGCAACATGCTATCTACTTCATGGAAATAATCTGTTCACAAATGAAGTCAGGGGAAAAATTGTAACCTACGTTTCGGCTAATTGGCATAAATTTTAAATTTTAAATCATGTTTCAAAAGGAGAAAATTATACCTCACCTGAACACTATCGGATTGAGATGCTAAAACCAATCACATATTGTTCAGCATGTGAGTTAATTGCAGCATCTGACATTTACCACTGTGTATTCAGAGTGCACCACAATGGTATTTTACTCCAGAGCTTTGGAAGAGAAGGTTCAGCTTGAGAGTACCATATTACCATATACTGTTTAGTGGAAGTCTTAGTAATGGGAACTTTGACGTTCTCGTTGCCTCGAGAACCTGTCAAAATGACTGGAAGATTACCAAGCTATGGAAGTGAGATGGTAAACTTTGATGAACACGGCACCTAACAAACAGTGCAACTAACACCTGAGAGATTAAAATGAAAACCTTTCTCACAACCTGAAGAACCTCCCTATGAAACAACATAAGGAAGACAAAGTAGATGTAAACAAGAAAATAACCAAGCGGAGAGGGCGATTCTCGAATTTGCCACGTTTAAAACAACTACGTGAGTCTGCAGCAAAGTATAAAAAGACACATCCAGAAGTCAACCGAGCTGCAGTTAAGAAGAACACGCAAAAAAACACTGAGGTAAATTGAGTGGCTGTTAAAAGATACACACTCAAAAATCCAGAAGTAAACAGGGTTGCAGTTTCAAAATATGACAGAAATAACGAAAAACGCCAGCATCGTAAAAACAAACTGTGGACTGCAAACACCACTCTGGGTTTAAATATGACCATGACATCTGTTATGATTATGAATCAGATAAGACTATTGGGATTGGAGCCCAGAATAATGTATGCATTTATTGTAAGGCATTAAAATGGAAAAACGAGTCAAAGGGGTTGTGTTGCAGTAGTGGGAGGGTTTGCGTAAGACATCTTGAAAAGCGACCTGAACCACTTCATAGCCTCATTGTTGGTGACCATCCCGAAAGTGAGCATTTCCGTAACAACTCCAGAAAATACAACAGCGCTTTTCAAATGATATCTCTTGGAGCTAAGCAAATCGTTGAAAGTGGGTTTATGCCAACATTTAAAGTACAAGGTCAAATATACCATTTAATTGGTAGCTTATTGCCGTCATCCAACAATGACGACCATCAGTTTTTTAACTGTATTTTATCGGTGATGACAGCAAGGAAACAATGGCACGTTGTAAGTATATACCAGGCAGGAGTCAAACCAGCATTGGTCCAACAATTGCAGAATATGCTTCACAATTGTAACAACTATATTATGGATTTTGAATGTGCCATTGAAAGTGAGACAGAACCAGGTAGACAGTTCAAAATGGTCATTCATGCGGATAAAAAGCCTGTCAATGCTCATAGAGGCAGGTATAATGAACCAGTAACAGGAGAAGTTGGTGCAGTTATTGTAGGCCAAGAATTTGAAAAAAGAGACATTATAATGAAGAGTAGATCGGATAGACTGCAGCGTATTAGTGAAACTCACAGATCGTATGATGATTTGCAGTATCCTCTGATGTTTTGCTATGGTGAGGATGGTTACTCCATTTCCATCCCTCAAACTGACCCAATTACAAAGCCCCCTTTTTCGAAAACAATTTCTGCAATAATGTTCTACTGTTACTATAAGTTGATTCAGGCTACTAGAATAGAATTGAAATTAATATACCAAAGGGCTCCGACCCAGAGGGCAGAAAATGGTGCAGTGTCAGGTTTTATAATTTTAGTGTTTACAAAATTATAAGCTGTGATGAAATGATTTGAAAGGTTCTATAAAATTGTATACATTAGTTTTAGGCGGTACGAAGTTCGCCGGGTAACACTAGTATATATATATATGTATACACACACACACACAGAGTGACGATTAAGGCTTAGGACGACTTTATAAATTTTAAAAGGAAAAAAGATACCACTGAAAAAATTTGGCACGTTATTACTCTTAATAGTAAGCTACTTTTCAGTGTACATGGTGATCGGATATCACCTGAAGGGACAACCCATATGTTGAGAATTTTGAGGGTAAGCACAAGTTGATATGGAAATAGAAGGTATTTAATAGTAGAAAACAATGCCACAAACCTGATCTTCAAAGATTGATCCAAACCTAAATGGTGATTTTTTTTATTGAAGGTTATGAACTTTGAACCACTGTCACTTCGTTTTGGATTCACATCTGAAATCCAGTTATTGAGTCTTGTTAAAAATTTAAAAACCCGACAATTTAATACAAAATTGTACACATACTGCTAATTTTTATAGCAAACCACAAGGAATTACAGGAAGTTCTTACAAAGCAGTATAGCTCAAATTTAGAATATAATTGTAGACATTTTTTTTAAACCATACAACATCTGGAACTGGATTTCAAAAGGTAAATCCAAAACAAAGTAGCAGCTGTTTGAAGTTCATAAGTTTCCATTTTCGTACCATACCTGTTTTAAAGCTAAATATCTTTTTGGTATCTCTTTTTACTGTAAAGTTAAAAGTCTCAAAAGTCCCCCTTGGAGTGTCCAGTGACACACACTGAATAATTCACACCACTGAATATTGCATTCACTGTCTATTACCTTTTATAGATGGTGCCATTAGTCTGTGCTCGTGGCTTTTATAACTTTTAACTTAGAACTTCTAAGGAATAAAAATATTATCTTTTTCATTCGGAGGACTTAATGTGTTTATTTCAGCTGAAAATCCTGTTGACAACGAGAACAATACAGTGAGCAAGCCCGATTTTTATAGAATGGCTAGTTGCATCAGAGCCGCGCACACAGAATAATGACAGTGTACTATCCACAATTAGTTGATTCGCAACTAATCCAAGAGTTACTTTTCCCTTTCTGAAATGGGGATGCACTGGTATTTTAAGCCAAGTATGAATGAGAAATAAGTGTTAGATGATTGTGACACAATCTTTTAGTCATGTTACTGACTAAGGCTGACGCTAAGCCTACTAATTGACATGTGAGTGTTTAAACTACTTTTAAGTATTTCAGTCATGCCAAAGGGAGTTTCTCACAAAGGTACTGAGAGCTTTGTGGATCAAACAGCATGTTAGCACTCTGCACATAACATCTATGAGGGGTAGGTGCAGGGCCTACCGGAAAGGTGACACACGGTCACAGTGGCTAAGACAGAACACAAACCTGATGGCACTGTTCTGACACTCAGTAAATTTTAATGAAACTTATGAGACCTACCACAAGAGGAATGGCGAGTTGCTTCCTTAGTTCCACATCATAGTCCATCAGCTCAGGTACATGGCACCAGTGGTCAGGAGTGTCCGCCATGAACAGCTGGTTGAAGGCACAGAACCCGCATGGCACACAGGCCGGCAGGCATACCAACCACACCAGCAGCTTCTGGTACTTGCCAAACTCCCCCACTTGCGGCAACAAGTCGTCAAGGTCCATTCCATCCTGATGATCCAGAAATATGACTAGGTTGTGAATCTTACAAAGGTCCAAGACCAAAATCGAAGCTTCAACCCTCATACCTCATGGTTGGTTTTTATTTCACATTTTTTTCCTTTTTTACCACAATTCAGAATGAATTTTACTCAAGACTATAAATGACTGTTAATTGAATGTTTTGAATATAAAAAAGTAGTTTTCAGACTAAGTAATTTTGAGCTCTGGCCCCAAGACCAAGAGATTATAAAATTGTTATAGAATTTTGTAAAAAAGGTTAACTTGGACAGTTAGTTCCAAGAGCATTTACTAATTTTTTAAGAATTGTTCTCTCATAAATAAAAAATCCAAATTATACAGTTTACAAACAGCTGAAAATATATTAAATGAAATCATTGACTATCTACAGCATACATTTAGACCATGGTAATAATGTGTATATAATTTTATTAAAACCTATTTTTTTACTTTGTTATATATTTTTATTGATTTATTTCACTTGGTCATTACTTCTTCTTAAAAACAATACTAATAAAGCAAAATGCCTTGACTTTTTTCTTTAGACATTTACCACGTTAACATATGGACACTATTTTTCACATTATGCACTGTTATTGGTTCAATCGCTTCACTTCATGATACATCTTTGTCAGAAAAGTAATACAGATCTTTGTCTGAAATAAACAGACCATAAAAATCTTAAAATAAATAGTTAATATTGCTTTGCATCATTTAAATGGACTAAACTGAAATACTAAAATATACCCATCGGTTTGGGAGGCCTCAAACCAAAATTGGTATTCTAGAATTTGATTACTTTATATAGTAACTGATAAGAGAGTAGTTATTGTTTGAAATCAATTGGCATTAGCAGGAAAAGTTATATCTAGATATGACTCTGTGAATTTGTAAATTAATGAAATTGATAGTTTTAAACCAATTTCATACCAATAAAAAAAGACAATGACCTACTGATTTTGCAAGTGATGATAATAATATTATAAATTTTGGTTTTTAACCTATGTGAGTCCTCATTTTTTTTGGTCCTACAAGGATATTTTTCAAAATTGTTTTTATTTCTAAAAGCTACAATTTTTAGTAATAATTTATTTAAAACTTAATAAGAATGTTCCAGTTTAAAAACCTTAAAATGAGACCGTTTTAGCTGATCAGAATGTTTGCGTTTAATAAATCTATAAACCATAATGTGAAATAAAAAATGTATGATAAGCTAAGTTCTTGACTATCTTCCATTTTAATAAAAATGTACGGTAAGCTAAGTTCTTGACTATCTTCCATATTAATAAAAAATGTATGGTAAGCCAAGTTCTTGACTATCTTCCATTTTCATGTTTTGTAAGTATTCTTTTGTTTCTTCTGTATCAAGAAGTAGGGGTGTGCGATGCATCGAAAATGTATCGAAATTTCGATTCGATTCATCGAATCGCGATTCGATACAGAGGTTATCGAAATCACGATGCGCGGCAGCGCGTGTAGATAGATCCTAATGGCATAACTTATACCGATTTTCAGGTTTTGAAACAAATTTATTTAATGACTATGTTTGTGCATTCCAATTTACCTTTTTATTTTGTTATTCAAACTGATTTTAAATCCTTTCTCAAAATTGACAAACATGTTAGAGAAGTTTTTAACACGACAACAGCTTACATGACGTGACGATTACAATTTTAATGGAAGTTGTTTATGGTTAGGTATTCCTCCGCTGGACACAACAGACGTCAATAGTAACAAAAAATACATCAAAACATATTAACAACAAAAATTAAATTGTATTTATTTAAATCATAGTTTGTTTAGTTTAGTTTTAATAATTGCTCCTTTATGGTTTTTGGAAACTAACCATTTGAAATGGATGATACTAAAACTATTTTTTTTTAAATACCAGTTTACTTCTATTTTTATATTTTCTATATTATTACTTTTTGAATTTTTATTTATAGTTTTCACTACAATACTACTCATTTCCTCTAGTAATATCTTTTATTCTTTTCATTTCCAAATTTGTTAGATATGTTATTTTTTTAAACCTATACAAAAGAATTTAGAAATTGTATCAACATTTTAAAACTAGAGATATATTTGTTTTTGTCATACAATAGTATTTTATTTAATTTAGTAGTTTATAATAGATATATATTTTTACTAATTGCAGACCTACATTAATTTTTTTTTATAATTCTTGTTTAGTCTCGTCAAGGCTAGCTATAGATAGGTATTCCAAGTTATTAAAAATTTTAGCGAATCTTGGAAATCTTTTAGCGAACTTTGATTTATTGATAAAAATTTTACATAGATAAAATACCTTAACACAAATCTTTGGAACTTGAAAGTTATCAAACTAATTATGAACTGTAAAATTTAGTGAATAGTCTAATAATATATTTTTTGGCTTTAATTCTATGGTTTTTCATTATCTTCTGTTATATGATTTCTGTTTTACAGGAAATTGTGTTGTGTGTTTGTCGTGTTGTATCGAATCGTATCGGAATTCTTTGTATCGCATCGTTGTATCGAATCAAAACTTTTTTGCTGCACACCCCTATCAAGAAGTACTACTTTTTATCATGTTTTGTACTATTTATCTTGTTATTTTTATTTGCAATTACCCCTTTAAAAATTGTATAAACTAATGTGAGTTATATATTTATAAAACCTGTTACTTGAACTGTGCCACACCACAATGTATAATGTTTTAGTGGTAAAAAATAAATTTAGATGTCTCATGCCCAAGGGTGTATATTCCCAAAACTATATTTTAGCAGCCTTTATATGGTCCTTATTAAAAATATCAATTACAAATCAACAAAATATTATAGACATAACGGAAGAACTTTAACACATTAAATAAAAAATAATCAGAAATAAACATATTCTTCTAATAAAACAACCACCGTTTCATTGGTTAGAAGAGTAAAAAAAGCTGATGACAATGTAATATAAAGATTGTTTCACAAATAGAACATGTTTTATTCTGGTTTAGGCCGGCTGAGTATGAGTGTTAGCAACACTTACATGGTGCTGTTGTTTGCGTATCTGTAGATGAGACTCCTCCTTGCCAGGCATCCCCTAGTCTACTGACTGAGAAGCCCCTCAACACATCACAACGCAACCCCTCTCCCATCACATTACACAGGGCGAAAAGAACCGACAACTTTGTAGATTCTGCATCTTTATTTCCATACAACTATTTGTTTTTAACATAAACAATATTTTTTGAGTTTCAAAAATAATTTCGCTACAGACTTTAACAAAGTAAAGGTCTTTTAAACAATACAATTCGAAAATACTTAATCGACAAACGGGAATGAAACTTAAACGATAATAACTTTTGGTGGGGAGAAAGCAAGCTAGAGCAGGGAGCTAACAGGGAACGGGCCGGGGTAAGCTAGCAAAGCTCGCCGGGGTAATGACCAGTCTAGACTGTCATGGCACTGGACTCGCTCACACACTCACTCACTCACTAAAGTCAACAATAACAGACATACGTACTTACAAACATCATTGATACAATGCAAATATAACTTCCATACCTTTGGAAGTGTTTGGAACACACTTCGGCTGGCATAGACTACATGCACACGAGGGACGCATTATCACACTACCAGGAATAAATAAAGTATTCGGGCGATGAGACGCCGATCACAGTGTAATTTTAATGGTAGCTCAGGTCAGCTTATTAACCTATCACTATAAACCTAACTCCTGCTAAATTAGTCTTATCGATTTATCAAAATATAACCTTCCTAAATAATTTCTTAATATACATATAATAAGATGGTACACCTTGATTTCGTATAGTGAAAAGCTTATAAATAAGGCAAAGTACAAAACATATTTGACGATTTTAGAATTGTATAAAAATTCGTAATTTTAACTAAACGGATACCGACAAATACAAAGGAATATTTGACCTGTACGACAATACTTCAGTATTGGTAATGACTAAAATGGAATACAATGAGTCGTATAAGCAATTTTTACTAACCTATCGATCACAGTAATATTTGTGGCATTTGTCAAAAATTATTTATTACAATAACCTAGTTTTTAAGTTGTTAGGCTTATCATCAGCGGGGGATTAAAATGAAGGAAATATAATTTTATTTTACATAAACTGTTTTGAATATTTAATAAGCTATGCCGATCCAAATTAAAAAAATTATCTAAATAAAAAAATACATATTTAGAACAATACTTTTCTATAAAAAGACTTGAACAAGATAAACGTTTTGTTAAGAAATTAGGTACGAGGTTAAAATGACTGAACATTCAGAGTCTTTTTCAGACTAGCTGTGATTCCAATCAAAACAACTTTGATTATTGCTTTGAACTAAACAGTCTAATTTTGACGATACTTATCTTAAAAATTAAATTCACACCGAAAAAAGTGTAAATCTCTTTGGCTGAGGAAGCGACGAGAATTAACCTGAGCTATAGAGGATCGGAAAACCTTAACATGATCACCCCAAGGCACTTCAGTAAACGTTTCTTATCAGAAGAGTGAAGCACCTGCTTGTAGTCGGAATGCTAATCGTGTCGTCTCTTGTGACAAATTTAACATCGGATATGTTATTCTTTGAGACATTTTTGACAGATACAGAGCTGACCAATTTTTTTCCTGAAGATATAAACAAGGATAGGGAGTCCGCCCCTCTTTCATCACACGCATTCGTCCGTGCGCACTTCACTGACGTCAGTTTTCACACTTCACTTGCACTTCACTGGCCGGGAACCGCTGCCTGCTCCAACCAGAGTTGAGTGGGGGTTTTATGCAGAAGACAACCAAAAAGTAGGAATATAACGACAGTCGGTCCATTTCTACAATCTAGGTTGGATCTGTAAAGAGGTAAAACCAATTTCTTAATCATTTCAAAATGAAAAACAAACAATTTGATCTAAATTTCACTCCTTTTTCTGAAAAATTATTTTTAGAGCTTTTCAATTTTTACAAAAAAAAAATGGTAGCAGGTGATGAACCTTTAAAACCAAAACTATTATGGATAATATTCAATTATGAAAAATGAATTAAAAGGAGGATAATTGAAGTCATTCTTAAGGGCAAAATAGACCGTATTTTAAATTTTAAAACATTTTTATCACTTAAAGAGATATTTTCAGGGTTCACATGGCCACACATCTGTAAAATACATCTCATTCAATCACATTCAACGTCTGCCACGCATATCTCAGTATCCAAACACTCTTCTCCCACAAGGAATCTTAAAAAGATACAACAAATTATGAACAGCGGCAAATCTGTAACAAAAAATTTACCACAGCCTAAATTTTGGTGCTACAGGGCGGAAACTCCAGTTGATGAGGTGGATCGACAGACACGCTACGCTGTTCATCAGTTCTAAAATACTTTACTACAAAATAATTTAGTTTGGTTAACAGCTCAGACGATTAATATTTTCATATCACAAACCATAGGTAACTAACTAGTGATGTGTCGATACCAAAACTCGAAACCACCGAAAATTACGAAAAGTTTTGGTTTCGAGTTTTGATCGGCGAGTGAAATTGCCACGATTTTAGCACCAACGCGAAACTCAAAGATGTCAGCTGTTTCGTGTAATTATTGTTCTTTTACCGGTAATAACGTGCCGAAATCCTTCAATTACACAAGTATTCTGTCATCATCAGTGGGTTGATTTATACACTGATAGCGAAATTATGCAAGAATTCCAATCAAAATATAGGCTACCAACAATTATTTTTCATTTACAGGTGGTTCTGAAACCAATATTGTTTTTAGGCTACATTGAGAGTGATAGTTATTCAAATGTTTGTTGTTTTTAATTTAATTTTCATAACTATGACCAGGCATGTAAATAGCCTTTATGAATTTTGCAGCTCTGCAATTATTGAAGGACCAAGTGGTAAGTAAACGCTGATGAATAGTTTTGCGAGTGAGGTTTATGTTTCGACTTTTTTTTGTTTAGTCTTGGTTTCGATTTTGAGATTTGAAATTTCTGGTATAGACCATCATTAGTAACTTAAATTCTTGAAACAAGCGATTGCTTCAGGGAATAAGATATAGTTCGCTAGGCTAAACTAGATGTAAAGCTTCAAGTACATATGGTCAAAACTATAAGGTTTGAGCTTTCTACAAAAGCCAGAAACTGGTTATTGTAACCCATCTAACACATTAGTCAGTCACAGACACACAGTCACTGTGTGTTTTAAAATTACTTAGGTTAAAAAATTATTTTCACACAGGTTTTAGAAAATTTACTAGAATTAAAAATTTAACTATTTAATATAAAATTAAAATACATAAATTGCTTTTATTGTATGTCTTTTCGTAAAATGACAATAAGCAAGGCTGTCTCGCGGACAAGAACCGGAGCATCACTATTTCGGAGCACCAAACGGGTTAGATTAATATGCGTACCTTTTTGTTTAGTATAAGATATAGACATTTTGGAAGAAATATTTTGTATTTCACATATGATGAAATACGGCATCTTCTTGAATTAGAACAAATGTTATGTTTTAGATGAGCGACAAGATATTTAGTTTAAGTTTGGACACACTTAGCACACCATAAGGAGTCGCATATTTGGCATGTTACACATCATATGTTACACAATGTTATCATTTGCTGTTTTTTAGCAGCCAAGTTACATATCTTCAATGTTCAGTTTTTGAAAGTTTCGAAATGATTAACTTAAGATAGATAGAAATTTGTTCTACGAGGAAGTTATAATGTCTTGCAATGGTGCCAACCGAGTGCTCCAGAGTCCTGCCTCACACAATCGGAGATCCTGAGTGTTAACATCTATTCCACGAAATCTACATTTTTATGACGATTGTGACAAGTACGCAGCCTAAATCTAGTCAAATGTAACTCGATATTCTTGATAAGGTCTAAATGTACCAATCGTGGAAAATCATCCTTCATTTCATAACATGTTTTCAACAAAACAAGAAGTCTCAAATTTAATTATTAAACGATTTACTTCAAAAATAACAAGAATCTAACCATGTATAGAACAAAAACAAATTGTGACAGAGTACAAAGATAAATTCTTCAAAAATTATATAATCACTATAAGATTGTATACAATATAAGCCTATAAGTTAAAAATGGTTTATGTGATGACATAGTTCGTGTAAATTATACTAAGCGTTGATGATTCCTATTTACATTTGATGGTCCTATAAGTATTTACAAAATTATGAAAATCTAACAATATTAAAATATAAATCAAATTACGGTATTTTAAATATTATAATACAATCATGTACAAATTTCAATTAATAATTTATTAAAAATTAATTTAAATACAATCAGGAATTTTTACAAACTTTAAATTTATATAACACAATAATGTACAAATATACAATAAAAATTTAGTGGAAAATATGCACATTGCAAACGGATATATTTTTTGGGTTCAGTCTTTGACTCTCTTCAGCCAGTACTTCACTAGGACCTAGTCTACAACAGAAATAAATAAAAAATAACGATAGTGCGTGCAAATTATTTCTGTAGCTACTAAAAGTTAAAACTACTGCAATGGAAGTGTTTAGTAAAACCAAAGCTTTATTATTGTGCACCACTTTTCAGTTAACTTTCCTTATTTATCTAAAATATTTCTTAAACGGTTTTCTTCCACTCCAAAATAGCATTATAAAACACTAACAAGAGGTCATTATATTCATCTCCAATATTTGTTTTGTTTTTGTTTCTTGTTGTATAACATCATATTTTGTGAAATCATTCATTAACCCTATTGGTAAGCTTTATACCTTTAACTTTAAAAACATATTAATCATATATCTCTTCTTAAAATATTAGGTACAAACAAATAAACACAAAACATTTCCCCAAGAGGGCAACACGGTAACGAAGGTGGTGGTGTCTAACAAGTTCACTAAATTGACGACAGATGCCTCCACCTGCCACTTCTTGAATTGTGAATTGAATTTGTGAATATGTCATGAATTACGACTTTGCCAGTTCTAGGGTTAAATCAAAACATAAATATGTTCATCTAACTACACAACAGTTTATTCTATTTAGAGCTTCTTAAAAAAATCGTTATAGGAGACAGAATATTATATTCTACTAATTATCAATGCTCTGCTGATGGCATATACTATCTTCACAAGAAACCTTGTTCCTCAAATTTGTTAACTAAGTTCCATTCTTAGTATCTGAAATAAAACTCCATACGATCACTAAGTGTCAAGCTTATCAGATTGATTTATAGCGATAAAAACAATATTTATGGACAAGTTTTAATATAAAACTCATTGACTTCCCTATCTTAGTTTTTTAGATCGGTAAATTAACTAGATTGTGAACGTAGTAGATATGCATCCAGATTACTAAATTTCCAATTAAAAAACAAATATACTGAATGAAAGTAAATAAATAAATGGGAACTAGAATCTTAGGTCTGTGGAAACTTAATATGTTTGCAAAGGCTCGGAAAAATGTTAAGTGTGGAACATCTGACCCAAACCCCTGCCCCTGATACTCTTAGATGGTGCAGCATCTGACCCACACCCCTACTGCCCCTGATACTCTTAGATGGTGCAGCATCTGACCCACACCCCTGCCCCTGATACCCTTGATGGTGCAGCATCTGACCACCACCCATACCGCACTTGAAACCCTTAGATGGTGCAGCATCTGACCCACACCCCTGCCCCTGATACCTTTAGATGGTGCAGCATCTGACCCACACTCTCGACGCCCCTGATACTTTTAGATGGTGCAGCATCTGACCCACACCCCTGCCCCTGATACCCTTGATGGTGCAGCATCTGACCACCACCCATACCGCACTTGAAACCCTTAGATGGTGCAGCATCTGACCCACACCCCTGCCCCTGATACCTTTAGATGGTGCAGCATCTGACCCACACTCTCGACGCCCCTGATACTTTTAGATGGTGCAGCATCTGACCCACACCCCTGCCGCCCCTGATACCCTTAGATGGTGCAGCATCTGACCCACACCCCTGCCGCCCCTGATACCCTTAGATGGTGCAGCATCTGACCCACACACCTGCCGACACTGATACCCTTAGATGGTGCAGCATCTGACCCACACACCTGCCGACACTGATACCCTTAGATGGTGCAGCATCTGACCCACACACCTGCCAACACTGATACCCTTAGATGGAGCAGCATCTGACCTACATCTCTGCTGCCCCTGATACCCTTAGATGGTGCAACGCCCTTAACTACTGATTCCCTTGGAGGGTGCAACATCTGACTCCCACCCTCAATAATAATGCCCTTACAAGTTGCAATGTGTGACTCCCGCCCCCACCACTGATGCTTCTTTGGACATAACTGTAAGATCTACCAACTGTACCTGATGGCTTTTCAGTACGTCACCAATTCAAAAATACTTATATTTTAAGATTTAAAAGCAGTCAATGATTTTATGAAGTTGCATCAGTTGATACATCCAAAGAAGAAAAAAGAGTGCAATTCCATGCAAAACTAAGGTTAAGGAGATTGATTTATCAAACAATGACATACATCTGAGCAGGTGAAACCCCAGTCACTCAACTATGGATTGGAACTTCCACTCAAGGACCTTGCACGCTCAAATTCAATGGTCTCGCACTACAGTGACACACAACAAATTACAGCCAACACCAAAGTCATCCCAGTTTATCCATTTAAGATAGGGTTACTTATAATAAAGACCAATATGGGATTTCTTATTCAGTCACACTCTGAACTTGGATAATTCTAATTTTTCTTAATTTGAAACAGCTCTCTCGTTCCCTACAATTAAATATATAATTATTGTAAAATTGCTGATTTTTTTAAATGCAGATGTGAATTTTCTGACTACCCGAAATTTCTCAAAGTGGTGATATATTAATCGGATTACACACCTAGAATCAAAATTTCCACACAAAAAAACCTAACTTTTGGACATCAGGCGGCAATATATTGCCGCCTGGTGGGCCACTCGAATTAGAATAGTTCAAAATTTGATTTTTTGTTTTTGTATGAAAGCTAACAAAATAGCTTTTTTGGCTTGGCTTGGCATTTTTAGCATACTTTGTATACAGTAAGTACAGAAAAATCTGGCAACACCCGAAAATTTTTATCCTTGGCCCGAAGCCCCAAACCACAGAGCTCTTCGCTTCTGCACCATTCTACCCAACTGTTTGGATAGATCTCGCATCCATTCATCACTACAAGCCTTCTTGAGGTGCTTCTTTTGAGGTTATTGTACCTGGGAGTCTAAGTTAGAGTCGGACTATACACAAACCTCATTCTAGAACCATATGGTTTTGTGGATTTCACTTCTTTAAGTATTATTTCCATTGTAATTTATTTAATTCCAGGTTAAGTACGTAACTGTGCCATATTTCATGCAATGTTTCATAAAAAAATCAAAAAAACAAATTTCAATAAAAACATTAATAGTTTCTTTAGTGTCAAGTGGAAACCTTTTAGTTTAAACTTTACCCTGGTCCCTCGGAAGTTAAAATTATTCATGTTCCACTTTATAAATTTCCTAATTTAATACATGAAAATTTCATCCAAAGTTGAATTAACAGGTTCACTGTGTGTCTAAATTTAGTATTACGGCCAACACAAAATATTTTGTTGTAATTTTACCTCAGATAAATATAAATATTTTATGATATATTCTATATTTCAAAATACATTATATTATAAATATAAAATAAATAATATTACTATGGCGTGTTCACGCTGATCGGCGTCACTCGCACACGCCATTCTCATAAACTGACACCGAACAGTGTCATCCGCAGCGAAAGTATTAAGGTTAGGGTTTAAACTCATTTTTATTGGTTCTATACTTCAGTTGTATAATCTATAAATAAGGCTTTGTTAAATTTTGCTTACTAAAAATTTAATATATGACTGAACTATATGATTATTAAATTCTTATTCTAAAACTTTAAAATGGAATTTTACTATTAAAAGAACGTGCAACTACATAAAATCTCCTACTGGCACAGATTTGACCATTTAGAATCTGATACAGCAGAGAATATAGTTAAATCAAAACTTCATACGATGAACTAAACTTGAGAAGGCCTCATTAAGGAATTTCAGATGATAAAGGTACCTAATTTTTACTTTTACACTGCATTACAATTCCAATAAAAAAATTCAGTTAAAGTGTAAAGAATTTCACTACTTTACTAGGCTACAGTAACTTACCAGCTAGAAGTGGCAGCCTTAAGCTTCCTCATCTCTTTGGTTGCCCAGGTAGCTAGGGTCTTTGTCTTGGAAACTCTAGATCTTCGACCTTGGGTCAGCAATTCATTCACTGGTTCTACGTCCAGCAATGAGAACAACTTTGAGCCGAATGCAGAGCACAGGTCTCTGTAAAAGACACAAATTGGCAAACGCACACTAACAACGGTTATAAAAAACCTGGAAAATTACACAAGATGTTCAAGTGGTTAGGAAGAATCATATTGCCTTAACTTAATATAATTTTATTGTTTAGAAATTTTTTATTATAGAACAAGAAAACTGAAAAAGGACTGTTCTAGCAAATTTCCTCCAGAAAAGAACTATTACCATGGTTGTCGTGACAAGACCAAGACCCAGGACCAAGTTTGTTTGTCGTTTTGACTTCCCAGATGCCAAAAACACAGTTTGTTGACCCTGTGTGTGAACACGATATCTCACGTAAAGAACTCTAACTTTTACTGAGATAATAGCAATGTAGCCAAAAACGAACTAGCACACAAAATGACCTCTTTGATCAAAATAAAAGCTAAATTTTCCACTCTACTTAGTAACAGTACTGTATATATTTAACAACAGACAAATGCACATTACCCGATGAGGCCAGCGCAAGCGGCAATGTTGCTGTCAGCCTTGTCTGTGTCACAAGCCACCATCGTGATGAACTGGATGATGAACGGCACGTGAGGCTCGAGCAGCTGAATGTCGGGGTTAGGCGTCGGCCCGTCGCCCTTCAGCCCTTGAATAATGCCTGTGTACGCCTCGAGGATACCTTCCCTCAATTCGTTCAGGTAATCCACCATATCAAAGTCAGTCTACAACATAGGGAGTCTATAAATATCTTAAATGAAACATGTATCAGATTTTGGTTATTCAAGATTCACACATTTGTCTTTAAGTTTCATCTCGATATCATGATTTTTTTTTACCTCACCATTCCTCAATAAACAAACCTCACAATAGAAAACATTCCTCATGTTAGAACACTTACTCCTAAGGACTTATAATGAATCTATAGCCTATTTATCGCTCGTTAACAATCGCCTTTAACTGTGCGATGTAAGCCAAAGGAGAATGGGATTGTGACTATGGATTATGTTTGATTCTATTTAAAAATTAAAACCAGTCAGCGTTTTTTTTCCTGAATGAACAGGGGTTAAAATGGGCCTTGTAATTCCTTCTCATGTAAAAAAATTCTTTTCAGATATGATCACAGTCCGATAACAAAACACATCGGTAAAGTCTAAGAAAACTTTTTAAGCTTACCTAGTAAGTAAACTACTTTAGACATCCTACTACTAAGGTTAATTATAAGCATGTCCAATATCTAGACATGTTATATCATCTCTCGATGCAGAACACACCACACATGAATACTCAGAAACGACCAAGTTGAATACCTATAAATGAATTTACTTTTAATCAAAAAGGTATTATTAGTATTAAGATGTGGGATAAACAAAACACAGTAGAAATTAGTTGAAATAACTGAGTTGATTATTTTAGACAAAAAGAGCAAAGCTAAGGATCTTAAGGAAGGTCAAGAGCCAGACACTGACACCCAGACTCCACCATTTAATGAGAATGAAGGTTAATCCTTACGGGGCGACTAGTGTTTTGGATGCAGCACAGTAGGTTTCGCACAACACGGCTAGTGTCTTTAGACGGGATCAATCATTTAACCACATTTACTGCGCTGTAGTTCGCAAAACAACCGATAGAGTGAATGGTGATGTTGCTTTTGCCTCAATGCACTCACAAAACCAATATGACGGCTTTGTTGAAATATTTAGTGACTGAAATCAGTTGTTAGGCGACTTTGGCCAGTATTCATTCGCTCCTGGCTAGTTGTTTTCACTTTTGTTTTCGCTAACCTGGTTTGTTGACACTTGTCAATGTGTGTTCATTTTCATTGTGTATTTCGCAATAAATAGTGTATATTCTGTGAATTTTTTTAATGTATAGGATTTATAAACTAATTATTATTAACTAAAATGGCTCATCCAGACAAAAAAATACAATAATACCTAAAAATCTTAAATTCTTCAATAAATAAAAACCAAGCAAATTCCTGTTTTCTACTTTATTCAAACCACCTTAATAATAAAAAAAAAAACAAAAAAAACATTGGGAAAGTAATATTTGGATTTGTTTACACTAAATGAGCAGGGAGTGTGATTTTCAGAAGCTTTAACACTTACCCTATCTACTTGTGCTTGCGACGCCTGCACCAGTGTTGACAGAACAACATCCAGGTATTTTTTGAACTCTGGGCCAATACTCAATGCAATATCACCGAAGACTGACAGAATCTGCGGCTTCACAGACCTGTGCACTGTACTGTCCTGAGAAGAAAAGTAAACGGTCAGTGTCAGTCATGAAGAAAATAATTTTGATCAAATAATCAATTATTATTCAATAGTACAACAATGAACTATTCAACTAAAAATGTTAATGATTAGTTGGATACCATAAAACAAAAAATATCAAAATAAAGCCACCTGTGCACCTGTGGGATACCTTGATTCATGGAAATCATCTGCAACGGAAGTTCAGAGCCATATGAAAACTGCTCTGTGCTCTATTCCAGGAATAAATTGTCACTTCGTTGTGCTTAGTTTTTAAGGAGAAATTAAACTTTGAGGAAGGTAAATTGGTAAATACCAGATTAAAGGGACATAATAAAACAAATAAAAAAACTATTATTTATTATACTAAAACTTTAATATAATTTTTTTAAACATCTACATGTCGTGTTTGTAGAGACGATTTTTGCAATAGTTTAAACATTCAAATCACAACAAAATTGTAAAATAATGATTTTTTGCAATCTTGTCAGTCCCGGGATTGAGATAATTTAATACCGAGATTAATAGTGTACCCAAAAGCGACTGGGATCCCGAATCCTGGGATTGAGAACCCTATACGTATGTCTGACTTGATTTCTGTTACATGTCTCATGTAACTCTTACAATTCCATAACTTATGAAAACCGTGTCTCCTTATTAGTAACTGAGAATTATAACTAAGAATTATTAGTAACTGAATTTTTAAGACCAGTTATCTTTTTCTGAATCCACCGATTTTTACGATATATTTTTTTACACATTTTTTTTCTAATTTTCTATTCACAATTTAACTTTTTTTCTAAATTTCCAGAACTAACCTCACTGTTCGCTGACTGTGATGACCAAGCCTACGCACAGGCATTCTGCCTATGTAGGCTTATTTCCTAATAATTTTAATTTATAATTTGTACTTATATTGTACTATTTTTTTCATTTTATTTAAGAGATTATGTAGCGATGTTATATTTTCTGGAAATAAATTATTTTTTGACTTTGATTCCTTCATTCCGTTGTTGGTTCTATTTCTTTATAAACTGTATCATTAGAAAGCTATTCTCTACTTTGGAAAATGTTGTACTTATTTAAATTCGGACCATCCCCCTTTCAATTTTGAGTATTATGTTCAATTCTAAAATGTTAAGTTAGTGGTTTTTTATTTTTGTTCAGTGTGAATTCTTCTCAAACTACATTCAACACAACTTCCTTTTTTTAGTGGACATACTTTTGGTAACCTACTTTCTGTCCACACTCCAATAAGTCTGGCCTTGAAAAAAACAAAATATGAAAATTGCTGTTATTTTAATAGTTTACTTACACTTAGGTTTTCCAGTAGCAGACACATTATTTCATCACAGTAAGGTAAAGCTTTGGATTTCAATGCTCGGCAAATGTCCCCCGTCAAGCCCACGGCAGAGTTGCAAACCTGTAACAAGAAATGTTTATATATTCATCTGTGCTTATTAAAATAGCATCTCATAAGTTTACTATTGCAAATGATGGTCATAAAATCTCTTTTACATATGCCCCTTGCAACAACTTGAAAGATTTTTGTGGAGATAACAAACTCACCAAATGTTTTGAGTGAGTTTTTTTATGATATCTGGCTTTTTATTAAGTTTTATGAATCATTTGGAAATAAAGGGGGGAATTGACTACCACCCTGCGTAAGATCAACATTGGGTGCGCAAACACTTTAGGGTTCAGGAGACTCTAAAATGAAAACTATCACCTGAAACCACTAATTCAAAAATTTTGAAGAAAACAATACTTTCCCCTTTTACAATCAAATAGGTAAAAGAAATTGAAAACGATTTACCTTTTTATTATAAGTTCAAAGACAAGTATGTGGGCCATTGATATTTAAGCTTACCTGGTATTCAGCATGGTTCTTAAGTCCCAGGCACAGGAAGGGTTTGAAAGCATCCATATACTTCAGGAAGCCGTCCCCCAGAACCTCAACTAGCGTGGACACGGCCATGATGGCGTCCTCCTGCACTCCACCTGACTTGCATGTGTTAGAGTTGAACATCTGCAGCAGTGCTGTCATAATAGCGTCAGATATCTGCGGCGCGTCTTCTGGTGTCACCTTGCGCAGCACACTCTGTAACAACAAGGACAATCTTGTCAAAGTACAGTAGTGATCACATTCACTGAACTATTTAAGTCCAGATTGGGCATGTTAGGTCTACCCTGAAATTTTAAGATAAATTAACATTGGATCAAGATGGATGTAGGAATGAACCATTGATGAAATTTTTGGATGTAGAGGAAAGGTAGATGACAATCTCGGTTAAACTTTACACAGGCCTTTTAAGTCTATTGTCTTAAGTGTCTTAAAAGAAAAAAAGTTTGTTACTGATTTTTGTATCTTGCCATTTGCTTCTTATTAAACAATAGTTGACCAAATTTGTCTCAGTAGATCGCACAGCTGTGTTTTGCACAGAAAAGTTACGAACAATATCTTGCCCAAAACGAAGTGTGGTAGCTATAATTTGAGCGTAAGGGTGGACGATTGTTCATCCTCGTGCGTGCAAATTATTATCGCACAACACTTCGCTAGTTTGCACAATTGCTAAATTTTTTTGGCTGATTGCAAATAAGCCGCAACAAGGATGATCAGAAGTCTTCTGATGTTATGATTTACCTGTAGCGTGGCACACAGGAGGCTCTGCAAGTCATTGTACTGGGCGCGGTCAGTGTTGCTTTGAATGTGGTTCTCCATCTGCAACACCTGATTGAGCCTCTCCAGTATCACCATCGTAGTCTTCTGCACGGTCACGTAACAGTCAGCAGGCGAGTTCTTCACCATCTCCATCAGAGCTTCATAAGCTGCTGATCTCAGGTTCGCCTGTACCAATTAATAAAGAGTCAGAATAGGCACTAACTACTAATAAAGAAACTATTCAGTTTAATTATCACATGAATTAAGAAATTTCGGAATCATGTAGCTTCACACACTCCTGATTGAGCCCATTAGATACAAGATATTCCAGGATAAAAATTGGTCTAATTATGTATTGCTTTGTATGACTAATTGTACATGAACTAACATGAACAACCCCTAAGCTGTGGGTACTTAAAAAATATATAATACAATAGTTATATTTGTAAATAATATACATTAAAAAAATATATTTGTGAATATATAAGAAATAAATTCACTAATGTTTAACTCTAAAACTTATGGCCAAGAAGTTATGTCGAACTTATGGAGAGACAACGAAAATCGCTCACCTGGGCTCCATCTGGTCTATCTGTTGTTTCCAAAAGGCGTACAATGATGAAGTCAAAGAACTCGGAGAGGCAATATGTCTCGGGTTGAGCACCTTCCTCATTGCCTTCCACAGCCTCGTATGCAGCTTCTGCAAGGCCTGTGAACGCCCAACACACATTGGTTGCAACTCGCGGCTCCGCTTTCAGCCCGTTCACCAGTGACTCGAGGAGGGGCTTGAGGTAATTCTCATTAATTGCTGCTTCAGGAATAATTTCGCAAATTCTTCCAAAAGTCCACGCTGCTGTATCCCTGACAACGACACTCGAGTCATACATTAGTTCGATAAGGGTTGGCATTGCTTGCTCCACTAATGGGCGTAGGGTGCCGTTATCTAGACCACCGAGGATGGAACCTGTAGGCAGAAACATGGAAGTGAGCCACGACATTGGTTTCATAAGAATATTTAAAAACTTAATTTATAATAAAAACCTCATCTAGAAAGTAACTTAAATGTTGAAGTAAAACAAAATACTTTGGGATTAGTGTTTAACATACACGCTAATGGTATAAATTGACTTTTATGGTAATTTCACTGATTTTGTGCCTAAGAGATCTGACACTTGGCGACTGTTACTGTCAGCGAACTATTGTCACCTGTCACTTGCCACCTACTTCTCACTACCCTTCATTAACTCAAAGTCGGGGTCGGAGGAGACCCAAGCAGCAAATTACAAGCCAGATTCTCTTATATAAGAGCGGATTCTATGAGTTTTGAAAGCCTAATGTATAGGAGAAACACTCTAGACTCAGCTTGAGTAAAGGTTCACAGTGTCATATCAGCTACCATTACAATATGCAAGTATACTTATTCCAATCTTTGAGACTGTTAATCATATTTGAAGTATTTAAGGAAGTATTTTATTATTTAAGGATATTTACTTTTAAGTAGTGATGGTCAAAACCAGGAATTTTGAATCTTGAAATCTAAACTCGAATCTCGAAACCCCATTTGTGAATCATCAGCATTTACTCACGACCAGAGGTCCTTCAATAATTCCAGAGATATAAAATGCAGAAAGACAATTTACATTCCTGGTTATGGTAATGAAAATTAAATTTAAAAAAAACATTTGGATAACTATCATTCTAATGTTGCCCAAAAACAATATTGTTTTCAGAATCAACAGTGAATCAATAATTCGAAGAAAATTTCAAAAAGGTAAATAAATTTCTATTTTATTTTAGAACACTGAACATACCAAAAGCCATTAACGCTGCATCCCTGAACCGCCAATTGGTGCTCTTGATATTGTCTTTGACAAATGGCAGCACATACGGAACGATGGCATCCTCGCAGCACGTTGCAAGGAGCATGAGACACACTCCTGCAGCCTTGCTTGGGTTCCAGTCATCCTCATCATCAAATTCTTCCTGTCATCAAAGATGTAAGAATTAATTTAATCTGACAAATTATCAACAAGTTTGCAACGACGGTGAAAATGTTGATTTATGTATGTGTCATGGGATCAATTTACATATGGTAAACAAAATTATTTTTTCATTATTTTAAATATTTTTAACGGGTGTACGATGGGGTAACTCATACCCCAGAAACGATTTCAGCCATTTGAGGTAAAATGGATGAAATTGTGTATAGTACCTGTGTTAGGTACATACTTATTACAGGTCTTCTGTTAAGCACAGACAAACATTTAAACAATATTAAATACAGCCATGTTGATCATGAGACAGTAGGAAACGCACAAAGCATGCCATTATTACACATGCCTGTAATTTAGAAAAGCACTGAAGTACCAAACGTCACCAGTGCATGACGTCGCGAACATGTTTATATTCAAATAAATCTGGTCAGCTGACAAACTACAAAAATTTAATCAATGATCATCAATCAAGTTAATTTTTCTCCAAGTTGATGACAAACAATATTTTAAATCAACATGCATTCAGTATCAATATTATATAATTGATACACTTAGGAAATTCCTTTCTGGGCCCAAATGCTACGGTATTTTGTTATCTCTATTTGAGGCGTTTTGGACCCAGACTTGACACTAAAGACTATGAAGGAGTGTCTGGAGTAAGTACCTGTTTGGTGAGTTTGCTCATGAGCACAGGCACCAAGTACTGCAGAGCTCCTTTGGCATAGAACTTGGATGAGCGTTGTGGTGGTCGGCCGACCTCCGCAGCCTCCGTATCCTCTATAGCGAGGTCCACCTCCTCATCACTCACATTAGACCAGAATTCGATACCTTGCAAAGCCACTTCGTCCACATCTGACTTCATTGCCTCAAGCGTTATCTGAAACAAACAAATATGCCGACAACTATCATTCCACCCATCAAGGCTTCAATGACAACAAAATGACCCATTATTAGAGTGAAAATTGACAAGTAGTGTTGAGTGAAAAGTTGTTGAAAATATTTTGTTCATTAATAAATAATATCAATACTTATCAAATAACCTTCACTAAATCCTAAACTTATTTTTCCCTTGAGTTGCGGAAAAATAAATACATCTATACAATTCCTCCATCAATCAGCCCAACAAGTCTTAACCTATTGTATGGATTAAGTAATAAGGAATAAAAATAGTGAAGGCTTCTTATTATTTTAAACCTATCTATCTTTCAGTTACGCCTTCAATCATTGATTTAAATATTTACTAAATTATTTTCCTATTAGAAAATCACATTAGCAATGTAAATGTATACTTCCTATACTACCACCTTAATGAAAATTGTACTGATGCTGAACGTATTTATTACCAAACTAACTAGGGATGGGCCGATACCAGAATTTCTCAATACCGATTCCGATTCTTATATATTACTCATGATGCTCAATTCCGGGGTCGATACCGATTCCAGGCGATATAAATAAAAAGTAAATAAAGTGTATTTAACTTATATAAATTACATCAACAAAGCAAAGTTAGCTAAAAACTCTAGATGAGCTTGCTATAAGAGTAAAATTAGAATATATTTGAGAATTAATACAAGTTTCCATATTACTACAAATTTGTTATGTTGTGTCCTGAGGAGAAATACTAGAATAACCTTCCATTACAAATTCTAATTATGGCGATCAGCGAACAGTTAATCGCCAAAAAAATATTTCTTAACTTGTTTAAGAATTTCTAAATTCAGATCTAATAATAAAAGGAAGAAGAAAGGCTGCAAATAAAAACACAGACATAAAATAAATTTATTTGTTTCAATTACCTGGAATGCTTGGAAGTATTGTATGATCTTTGCCTACTAGTATCGCATCGGAGCGAGTCCAATACATCACTATTCCGATAACCGATAAATTGAATCACTGATGCATCGAATTGAAATTCAACAATATTTTTGACTAATAATCGTAAAAAACATTCTTTCATAAGTCCTGATGTAAGAATATTTTTTCGTTGCAATTGGTATCGAACCTTGTGGTGCAAAGTATCGACAATCAACAATAGTTCAATACCGCCAGGAATCGCGATACCTGGAATCGAGTATTAGTATCAGCCCATCTCTAATACTAACATCAAGTTATACTTACAGGAAACAGGGCAGGTCCCATATAAGGTTCCATGTAGTGATAATATAAGGACATTATTTTGACTAGACACTGAAGAGCAGCTACTTTTATCTGTGTGTCGGTGGACTGTGTAGCTTCACACACTACCTCCATGATGTAGTTTCGCTCCGACTATAAGAAGTAAAGCAAAATATTACACTCAGTGAAAATATATCACTAAGGTGAAATAAGTGTTTGCTGAGTACTGGAACACAGAAAGGCACAGAAGTTCCACTTAACAGGTTAAGTGGAACTTGTGAACATGGCCTTATGAACTTTTACTTGAACGAAAAACCTTTTTAATTATTCTTTTTATTTTTTATTTTTTGGCTAATAATGGATTCTGAATGAATAAGGCTGTCATTCTTAGTACATTTTATTGAGATGATTCAATTATTTTCTCTAAAACCTTTAACGAAATTATCCATAGGTTCCAACCAAAATCATTTCTTTTTACTCACCTCTTTGTCAAAGTTGGCGCGTGTGAACTCCAAAGAGTTGAACAGTGCAGTGGTGGCGGCCAATCGTACATGATTGCTGGGCTCTGTCTGCCGCATTCCATGAATGATCGCTGTCAAAATCTGGTTGGATTGTGATATCAACACATCTTGCTCCTATAACATAACAGAGTTTGCATCTTGGATTATTTATAGTACTGAAGTAATCCATACCACCAGTAGGCCTAAATAAGACCTATGGGGGCAGGTGACATAGTTAGAACTAGAATGGATTATTTTTAGCTACTACCACATTAATGAAACAAAATTTAATTTGAAGTTAAAACTATTAAAAGAAAATCAATTAAGTACTAGACCGAGAATAATGATCATTGCATCAAAATGGATTACTGCAGACAAAAATATTTGAACCATTTAATTATTAACCTCAACAATTTGAAGGATACATTAAAATCAAAATAAAAGTATGGCAAGTCATGTTGGCAGCCACGCTTCTCATTTAGTTTATTGCTAAACAAGCTATTTCTTCCCAATGCACACCAATAGGTAAATTCAGAAGGCACATTTGTTAATGTGGAATGTCTCTGTGCTAATTTCGGCATACATAATTTTCTTTTAGAATATAATAATATTTAAAAATTGGAAATTGAGATATCAACATAAATTTAATTACACAAAATTATTAGAAAAGTGTTTAACAAAGTAGGCCTATTAATTTATTTGATAAGAGCAAGTATAAATCTTTACGACCATAAAAATATTATATATCTACAAACAATTGAACTCACAATGTCCTGGCAAATGTAGCCAATGGCTTCCAAAGTGGCTTCTTTGATCATCTCGTTGCTCCCACCGCTGATGACGTTGTTCACCAGCACGCTGATGAGGTCTGGCCACTGCCCGGCTGGCAGCTCGGCTACTGCCACATATGCCACGCATTGTGCCGCAGAGCTCGGCCGGTTGTTCTCTGTTCCCAGTGCACCTAGTATCTGAAACAGATAGCTTACAGTTATTTATACATAACCAAATTAATTTTGGATTCTGTAAAGGACTGATGTCATAAGTAGTTTAATTATATATGAAATCTTATTTATGTATAATACACATGGCTGATACGACAGAAGTTCTCACTCACATCACTTGAACTTCAAGAGCCTACATAATTAAATGCAGCAGTATTTTTAAACACTTGAGCTGAGAATGTAATGTTTCAAATGAATTGGAAATATAATTTGCTAGTTATGAAAAAGTGGTTAGCATGACTCTAACCTAATTATTAAAGAAAAACTTACCTCCTTAAAAAAAGATTACAACTTTCAACATTTTAATGTAGCTAGGGTCTAAAAAACATTATTAGGCCTACTTACATTCTTTTTGACATACAATCTGACATCTTCTGGGAATGCAAGCCAACGTTGTTGATATTGTACTTTGACCGCAGTATCTTTGGAAGTTAAAGTATTTTTGAGCTGCAGACCCGCGGCCATTCTGGCAACAGGACTATTACCTCCATGGTGCAGTACATCAGACAAAGTTTTGACAAATTCAGGCTGGAACAAACAAATCATATAATTTAAAACCTTAAAAAGCAAGAATTAAAATTGTTTGATTGAATCTGTATATAATATTAATTATTATTGATAGGAAATTTAAACTAAATTAATAAGGTGTGAAAGAACTGACATTTGGGTTCAAGTAAAATATGTGGTACCATTATTTTTTACAGTATTTAACTAAAACATTTTCTCGTAAAATTATTTTAAAATATCAAATAGGCTATATTTGAATACTCTTTATATACTTTACTCATGTGATCTGCTCAATTTACAAGTGAAAAACATGTCTGACTTGATCCCTGTTACCGAGCTGTAATAATATAGTAATATTTTTACTGTTAAAGTGCTGTTTTGAGTGTTTAAGCTCAATTCCCGTATGTGACATAAATAACAATATGTAAATAACTGTTTGATAATCATACTTACCAGATTAGACTGGGCAGCCTGTTCCAGGTAGCGTTGAGCAGCTTCCAGTTCATTTTTGTCTGGGAAAAATTGAAAAAAGTAGGTTTTTTACATTAAATGCTTTTGAGAATTTAGAATTAAGAATGCTTAGAATATTCATTTGCCAGTCACCAAAAAATAATAATAACTGTAATATTTTTAAATAATAATAATATATTAATAATATCATTTATTAAATAATAATAATAAATAATAAAAAAACTGAAAGTCTGGTTAACTTGGATCTGAAACATTCGGATTCTAGCTTGTACGGATCGGGTAAAATGATTAATGATAGTTATTAATTACAGTTACGCAATGGTGATTGCAAAACATAAGAGCACACACCCATTATTTTGCATTTTTATGGCTATTGGAACGCTTCTGATGGAAGTACGGTTCTACTTGTATTGACTTAAATAAGAAAATAATATAAAATAAGTCTTCTTTAAATTATAATGTTTAATTTCAGACCTAAAATTAATAAAAAAACTGCTTTGTTTTTTCGAAACCTTATTATTATATCCTATCTTTTTATCAAAAAAAGACTTATTAACACTTGCGATGACTTGCGGCTATTTGCTGTATATTTTTTTTAATTAACAGCACTAATATTACAAGTGTCATTCACTATCATCGTCTAAGTGACATGGACGTCTATATCATATTACATAAAATTCAGGTTTACCGGTATCTGGATTTTTAGCCATCCCAATTCCGGCTCCGCCATATTAATTTGAATAAACTGGACTTTACTGTATTACAATTGATGAGGAATATAAAACTGAAAAATACTAAAAAAATGTTGCATCCATCCAATAGAAAAACTAAAACTAGTTACCCTCTGCCCCTTAATATTATTCAGACTTTCTCTAGACCTGATATTTTAACCTAGATGAACTGGGTTTGGACCTAATTATTCCTTTAGCCTATGTATCTTTTTAAAACACTGTAAGAATTTCACAATGATAAATAAAAAATGTGAGTCATGCTCAACCTGAAATAGTTGTGTTTGTTAAGGTTAAGTTTAGGTAGCTTTTGTTTTTTAGCGAATTTCCCGAGGGGAAGAAGCTATTACCGTAAGTCTCATGGTAAGACTTAAACCCGGGACCATGTTATTTTTTTTCTTTTTTAGGTGCCTAGAGACCAAAAACAATAGTCGTTAAAATTAATATATATATACATATATGTATATATAGCCTATATACATATATGTATATATTGCCTATATATATATATATATATGTGTGTGTGTGTGTGTGTGTGTGCATATGTGTGTGTGTCTGTGAACACGATAACTCTCGCAAAAATGGTCCGATCAAGACCAAATTTGTTAGAGACGTGTATTCCTGCATTTGCTCGGCAAGATTGTAAATCTGACATATCGATCAATCGGAACGGGTAGCTTGGGTGGGTTTTTACCCCAAAAATGGGTTTTTTGTGTTTTTCCCATATAATTTTAAACAATTTCTAATTTTATCTTTCTCTATTAGAATCATCTTAAAAAACTACACAATTTAGTTCCTAAAAGTTTTTCTCTATCTCCAACGGTTACCGAGATATTAAAAAATCTAAACACAGTACGTTGTATTTTGGGACTCCAATGTTAATCTTATGGAGGATGAGGAAAAATTAATGTTTCACTTATTATCTAATATTTTTTTATGAAACTTGATATTTAGCTTCATGTGGTTGAGATCCATACATTAATCCTTAAAAATCATAGTTTATGTGTTTATCGTGGCAGCTAACCTGCATACTCTTTTCCCATGTTAATCATATAGAGTTTGGGTATACTCCTTTATTTGTGGACAGATGTTGATGAAACTTGATATAAATGGTCAAAATATAAATTGTTTACGCTAGCAACGCCTACTCTCAGCGTTCCTCACAGTAGCAAACCTGTGTACTCTTTCTCATGTTAATCTTATGGAGAGTAGGCAAATAATACTCATATTTATTGAAAGATAATGATAAAACTTGTCGTATATTATTATTATTATGTTATTGATTTGGAAATTCGTTGAGTACGCAGGTCTGCTGCGACGGGGGTATTTTGTACCACTTCCATGACCAACAAGTATAACTCATAATTTTTATTGGAATTTTCATTATTGTTGATATTTTTTTCTTATTTAATCTGACAAATGTATTTGCTTACATAATGATATCTGAACTATTTCCAATGTACAAAAGATTGCATCTAACGGAAAATAAACTTCTTAATTCTTGAATAGGAATCCTTTAATGCTACCGAAGCAGAAATTCAATTGAAGGTTAAGGTAAATTTTTATTATTCCTTATGCTACGAACATTTCAGTCCCAAGCGACAATTAAATTGAAACTACAATTTCATCGCCAAAAACCTTAAATTAAATTCAGATGTGATCATTAAGTTTATATCAGCTGCCTTTGTCATCAGAAAAAGTTGTGTTACGTCGAAATGGTTGCATATGAGCTGTAGGCTCCCTTTTATAATTACTGCCCATCATCATGGGCCAAGAGCACATGATGAGGGGCGGTAGAGACAGGTTAAAAAAGACAACAATACAAAAAATCCAAATAGCATATGGCTTGATATTCTTGGTTATGAAGTGAACAGAGTAAGAGGGTCACTTACTCGCAAGGGTCCCAAAGAGATCTTTGGTTACCTCAGAATAAAAGTGACCCTGAACTTGATCAGGACCCATTGTTAACCGATTATTTCCCCCAAATATATTTCTAGTACTTTTCAATTTTATAGTTTAAAAAATGTCTCCTATCATACTGATTATCTACCCTCTTTCCCGGGGGTATATAATGTATATCCGTCATATGCTCGCAGGATTGACTGTTCTCCAGGCCTATTACAACAATAACAACACTTTAATTTTGGATAGATGAAAATTACGGTCTTAAATCATTAGAAACATCAGATGCAAAATAGAAGATATGGGCTACTTGGGTAACGTAGTAACTCTGGGTAACGCACGCTAAGTGTATTACACCAATACCTGCGCACGGACTCAGGGACCTTGTTTCATTTTTACCAATGAAATTTGGGTTGTGCAATAAAACTTAACTACACTAGTAAAAATATTTTATTAGACAATATATAAAAGATATTTCATAACTGTTTACACATTAAATATCTTTTCATGACATTTAGGCCCTACTAACGAATTATAAATACAAGTGTTGAAAACCATCGTAAATTTCAAAACTTTGTCTTCGTACTTTTTAATTTATTAGGCTACATGGATAAACTTCTTAATTCTGTATTCATTAGGGGCCTAGGCCTTATTTTGTTACAACGAAAAAAAACATGGAATTAGTATAGCCTGGTCTGTCGCACGAATCAGCAGACTAGGTTAAGAACACTATTATAGGTAAAAACACCTACTTCTACT
This sequence comes from Nephotettix cincticeps, assembly GCA_023375725.1. Lineage (NCBI taxonomy): Eukaryota > Metazoa > Arthropoda > Insecta > Hemiptera > Cicadellidae > Nephotettix > Nephotettix cincticeps. The sequence continues at coordinate 813,297 of CM041786.1, read as the reverse complement.
GCAAGGTCACGCCTCAAACTGAGGGTCATCTCTTCAATCGGTGAAAGGGGGTAGACGCTGAAGGTAGCTTGGCACACAAAATCTATCGCCATACCAAATGGTAGTACAGAAAAAAATATGCGGTGCCCGGAACATGAGACCATGCGCTAGTAATGCAGGATTAAGATCTATTAACCTCTAAATCCTAAGGCTTCAGAAATTTAATTGCAATGACAATAATTGTTATTTCCAATCGGTAAATCATCTACTCCCAAGGTAGACTGAATTGAGCTAAGCATTCATTAGATCTGATTGAATTTTAAGAAGTTATAGTACATCGGCCTAGGCCTTACCATGGTCGAATTAACCACTACTAGGCCTACTGATGGTTTATATGGTTCTACTCATGGGAGAAACTAGATTTTCATTGATAGTTTATAGTCATACTTCTGATCTTAGGAGTAGACTTAGGGCCTTAAGTTATTGAATACTCCCTATTCATATAAGCATTCTATGTAAGACTCTTTGTGTATTGTAAATCAAGTGAAGTTTTGTAAAAATTCCTATAAGCAAGAGCCAATGAATTAACCTTAACTTATTGGTCTATATAAGTCTGGCCTATAGATACATCTAGAAGGTGAACAAAATAATGGATCTAGGCTAATTATTAAAATTTAAGCTATGAAGAAAGACCCTATAAGAGGACCAATAAATTGCACACTATCCTCAAAATAACCTGTTCTTCACCACCAAGGGAAAGATCTTCCTGAAGGCCATTTTCACCTTCCACAATATACTACACTAATGTGCAATATAGGCTAACAATCAAATATATGTATGTATAAAAGCCAAATGTGAAACGAGTACCTAAAACGACTGCAAAAAATTAAGCAAGTGCAAAATCAAATTACAAGCATAACGTGTTTATTATACTGAAACTCGAATTCCATTTTCTTACCCAACCCTGATCCTCATGCAGTAGAGATAAGTTAATTACTCAATAGAAGAAATCTTACCTGGTGAAACAGTTTTCTCAAGGATCTGAATTAATTGTGCTGACGCTTCTGAGGCCATTTTAACTATCATGATATAAATTTAACGAGAAATAAGAAAATTACACGTCCACAACACAGCAAAATTCATGGACCGGCAATGGGATTGCCTTGAAGGAACGTCACATGTATCCCTACGCGTAGAGCCACCTCAAATTCTGAGCACCAGTACGATAAAGGAATTTGAATATGATTTTTAATTATCCTTGTTTGAAACTATTTGTGCCATTATAACTATATCTAAAATTTAATATTTAAAAAAATTATATCGTGAAATAAATTTTGAACCAAGAAAATATATTGTAATAAATTACATTCCAAACTGAAATTCAGGTCACTACAAGCATATTATATATACCCAAACGAGCCGTGTAAGTTGCTTTTTTATAGAAAAGTAAAACCAACTTATTAATTTTTGAAAATATTACTTTTGAAATTTAACCCTGAATTATTAAAAACTGTAAAAATTAGCGGACTACTTTTCCATTATCCCCAGGAAAGAAATTTCGCGCCAAGCAAACCTTAGAGCGGAACCCAAAAAAACATATCTGGGCAACGTCGCACAGTTGTTCATGAAATTTTTAAAGCCATTCCATTCTGCATATAGCTATATATATATTAACTGAATAAACTTCACGATGTTTTTTGAGTTGATATATAACACAATAAATAGGTAAAAATTATATAACAACAAAATTGCAAGTTTTAAGCTGAAATACGAAGAGATGGGCATAAAAATTAAACCAATTTTATTCTAGGCACATATCACACCGTAGGGTTCCTTCGGGTGTAGGCATATAGAGGCACCTTGATTTTGCTGATTGCTTTTTAAAATCATGTTTTTCTCTATGTGTTAATATGGTAGCACAATGGAGCTCAACTCGTTTTCATGTACTCCACTCTCATAAAATTTATCTGTGGTTATTATAGTAACAGATTGTAAATAAAAACTTCATTGAAAAATCTAAACAGCTTTTCTTACAACCAAACTATGAGTTCACTAACGTCGCTAACCAAATGATGTCAATGTTTCAAATTTTGGCCTCGCAAATTGCTAATACCTCCTAAGCTAAGACATATTCATGTCAATTTGTACATACACTCTCAATAATGTAAGAAATAGAAATAGTTTAAATGAGTTGAACAAGCTGTTTAATATATACAAATCAGACATACCAAATTTGTAACATACAACATTGGCACTATGCGCAGATTACACAGCAATAATTTGTGAAATTTCTAGAATTGATAAAGCTACTGAATATTATAAAAATTCTAGCTTATGAAAAATGTTATTATTGGTTAAATTGTTTGAACAATATAGAGATTCAAATTAAATGCAAGTGAAAATGCGAAACCAAAACTAAAATAAATGTCCATCACCTCCTGAAATCCGTATACATGAAATGTTTCTGCCATGGAATGGTGATGACAACGCATTGTACAGTCAGATAGATAGACAGGCAGACACCAGTCCGAAAACCACTTTTTTGGACATAGCGAGTCTCGTATCGGATAAATCCAGTCTCAACTCAAATTGTAAAATATTTACGAAAACAATACTTTCTCCATTTACTATGTATAAGGGGAGAAAGCAAACATAAATGTACATAAATATTTCTTTCGTTGAATTTTATTGACTTATCAATAATAGACCTATGGTAAAATAAATAGGTTGAAATAAATAACAATATCTTAAAAAATACTACTGGCCACGTAGAGAGTAAGACATTTTTAAATCCATTTCAATTTTTATCCGTTTCACCTCAAAAACAACACACTACAATCGCCAACGCAGTCCATTAGGATTAAAAGCAGGGCAGCCGCTATTGTTGCGCGACAGCGAATAGATTGTTTCAGTACTTGATCTGTGGGAACCTACTTTGCAATTATTCTCTTACCAAGCTTTGTAACCTCCACTACTACGATGCCCGGCAAAGCTCAAGCAGTTAAGTGAGGTCAAGGTAAAATGGTTTCATGATTGCAAAATAATTGACTTTGAATTGTCAAACTTTTTCATTTGGAAGAATCGACTAGTATATTTGTAAACTCAGCTGTCCATCATATTGACCAGTTATTAGTCCAGAGGTGTAACGAAACAGCGTTATTTAGTAGTTTGTTATTTTGTTAGTACTTAGTGAATGTGACTGACTGGGTGAGAGCGACAAGAGCAATGTCAGCTTATTTACTATGGGTCAGCGCGTTACGCGTGAGCTACTCGGCCTACACCACTATTTATTTAAATAATCACTTACCAAATGAATAACATCTGCCCTTCAGGTGTCAATTTTATTAAAATTCCTTAAAGGAACCGGTTTCAGTCTTTTAACAGACCATCATCATCGGTTCCTTTAAGGAATTTTAATAAAATTGACACCTGAAGGGCAGATGCCATTCATTTGGTAAGTGATTATTTAACTATCTAGGTGTCTAGGCTTTCGAGATAATAATAGTATTTATTTATTTAATCAACGGCCTAGATGCCATTTATAATCAAGTTATAAACTTAAATACAAGAAATTTATCACTATATGCATAAAAAAGATAACATACTTTATACTTGATACTTTTAACTGAAATGGCGACCTACCCAGGTACCGGTAGGTATTTTAAGCCAAGTATGAATGAGGAATGAATGTAGGATGATTGTGGCGCGATCTTGTAGTCTTGTTACTGACTAGGGCTGACATGTTCCTTAGACAGGACTGTTAATTAATAGCCCAACAGCCGATGGCAACTAATGGACCTACAGTTTAACGTGGAATCCGAACCACGGCCTCTGAATTACGAATTGGTCTAATTTTGAGGATTGTCTTTGTGGATTAACGCATTATTCAATAGTGCGGACGTTAATCCACAAAAGAGAACACTACATCCACCGACCATTTCTCACAACTATCCAAAATTCGTGACCTCCAAAGTAGCTGGATTACAAAAAGTCACCACAGTCCCAGTCAAATATAATTGAATATAATTGATTATAGATGCATGCTCCAAGATGCAATAAACACGGTAAACATACACCTACAATATTAACATTAAAATAAATGAAGTAGGCCTACAGTACTTATAATAATTAAAATACCCCCGTCGCAGCAGACCTGCGTACTCAGCGAATTTCCAAATCAATAATATAATAATAAATGAAAGTTTTATAAAAATCTGTACATAAACATGAGAATTATTTCCCTATTCTCGATAAGATTAACATGGGAAAGAGTGTGGAGGTTAGCTGCAGTGAGGAACACTGAAAGTAGTCATTTCTACCATAAATAATTTTATCTTAACATTTATACCAGCTTTCATCAACATCTGTCCATAAATAAAGGAGTTTGCCTATTCCCTATATGATTAACTAGCCAAAGTACCCGTTCTTCGCACGGGTAAAAAAGGCTGAGAGGTGTAGGCTCTACAGATACATTTAGGTTATTGATAATTAATTTTTTATTGTTTACAAAATGACAAAACACGTGTCTAAGTATATATCTAAACATGACAAAGTAACATATGTCAAATATTGGGAGAGGATAAGCATTAACGTAATAGAGGCAGGCATCGGGAGAAAATTAAAAATCTACCATTCCACTATTTCGAACTAATATTTCACTAATTTCGATCCAGCAGTTTATGTGTAAAAATTAACTTTATTTCTTTTTCTTACCGAAGTGTCAAAATGTAAAGTAAACGGATGTTGACATTAAAAACTGTAAACATTGAATCCCAGGGTATTTACAGCAACCATGTCTTCTGCTTCTCGAACTGCCAAATTTTAGTGTTCACAGCTGTTGACGTTCAAGTAATTTTATGTTTTCATTTTATAAAAATGTAAACATTGAAACTTAGGACGTTCACAGGGCGTAGCCCGAGAGGATTTTAAGGAAATGAGTATGCCTATGTGTTGCATGAGTTTAAGATCTGTCTTTGTGTAAAATTTCAAACTGTTTGGTTAAGTATTTTTTGCGTTCACTTGCCACAACAAACCCACAAACACACAAACCCACAAACCCACAAACACACAAACCCACAAACAAACATACAGAAACCACCTCTTCTTTATAATATTATAGATAGATATGGGAAAAGAGTTTGCAGGTTTGCTGCCATGATAAACACATAAACTATGATTTTTAAGCATAAATGAGTAGAACTAAATATGAAGCTAAATATGAAGTTTTATCCAAAAATATTTATTAATATGGGAAATATTAATGTTTCCCTATCCTCCATAAGATTAACATTGGAGCCCCACAATACAACGTACTGTGTTTAGACTTTTTAATATCTCAGGAACCGTTGGAGATAGAGAAAAACTTTAAGGAGCTTAAACGTGTAGTTTTTTAAGCTAATTGTAATGGTGAAATATAAAATTAGAAATTGTTAAAAATTACATATGAAAAATGCAAAAAATCCCATTTTGGGGTACAAACCCCCCCCCCAAACTACTTGTTCCCTTTGACCGATATGTCTGGTTTACGAACTCGTCCGAGCATTTGTAGGAATACATGTCTCTACCAAATTTGGTCTCGATCGGACCATTTTTACGAGTGTTATTGTCATGTTTCGGCATTTATGCCATTTTCAAGCCATATTTAACCTAACCTATATTTAAATTACAAATTTTTATCAAATGTGTTCATAATGTTAAGTCGATAAGATGTGATTTGTATCATATGTTAACTTTGGACAGACTAGTGGGTGGTGCTTTCAAATTGTGTGATTTTTTCAAATATAGGATTGTTCATGTTTATATGGTTATTTAATATGTCCTGTGGGTGTTCTTTATGTCCTTTGTAGATAAGGTATTCTTCTGTAGAGTCCATTATTAGTCCTTTGTTCATGGGTTTCAATATATTTAAGTTTTCATGTATGCCTTTAAAACTGTGATCTGTATGTAATAAATGTTCTGCAAAGTTTGATTTCATTGATGTTCTGTTGTTACTTTTGAATGCTTGAATGTGTTCTTTGAAACATGATTTTATTGAACGACCAGTTTGACCTATGTAAAATTTTGGACAGTCTGAACAGTTGATCTGATATATTCCAGTTGTGTCAAATTTGTCAAGTTGTGTTTCATTATGTTTAATGTACTTTTGTATTAAGTTAAAAGCGTTGTTATTTGTTTTGTAGCCGATTTTATATTTTGTGTTGGTAAATGTTTTCCTCATGGCTTTATTTAATATGGTGTTAAAAGACATGCTGATGAATTTCTCTTCGTTTATTCCTTGTTCTTCCGTTGTTCTCTTGTTTCTTTGTTTTTTAATATTTTTAATAATTTTGTCAATTATGTCTGATTTGTAGCCATTTTTGTGTGCTAAATATTTCATTGTTTTAATTTCTTTTGAATAATCTTCTTTTTGTAGTGGTATGTCTAGAATTCTATTAATCATGGATCTCAATGCGGCTGTTTTATGTTTCCAAGGGTGATTTGAGTTGTGTGGTATTATGAGATCAGCTTGGGTTATCTTTCTGTGAATTTGAAATGTATGTTTTCTCTCTGTTCGTTTTATTGTTAGATCAAGGTAATTTATCTGATTAATTTGACTTTCCTTGGTGAATTGTATGGTGTTAGATAATGAGTTATATATATATATATATATATATATAAATTTTAACGACTATTGTTTTTGGACTCTGGGCACCTAAAGACAAAAAAATAACATGGTCCCGGGCTTAAGTCTTACCATGAGACCTACGGTAATAGCTTCTTCCCTATGGGAAATTCGCTAACAACATTAAATAAATCAAACATACAATCATTAATTAGGGAACTTGTATAGGCCTATTCATTAACAATAAATTTGGCTCTTTACAAAAAGAAAAAAACACGCACTTAAACTATGTTCCAGTATCACCTATCGAATAGTCTTCTTCGGAAAGCTGCAAGGGACGAGCCAAAGAAGTATCGGGGAATCACACTGTCAGCCATAATGTAGAGGCTTATTACCAAACAGCTTTGGAAATTTGGTGCCTCTAGGAACACGGATATCCACAAGTGTAAGGAGATCAGCAAGTCTTTTTAAAAACAAAGTGCCCAAATGTCTTCTTCTTGACTCTAAAGCAGGTGGGAATCTAAGTCTCTTCTGTAACTCCAGTATAGGCGCATCCATGTATAACTGAACCCAATGTAGACAACTGCTACTGAGTCTGAGCTATTTCTTTTCTCAGAGCTTACAACGGTTCTTCTGGAATAGAGACTGACTGAGTAACGGTGATATTCGGTGGGTTCTGAAGTGACAGTCTGAGATCAAAATTTCAATTGTGTCTTGACCGGGAATCGAACTAGGGGCTAGCTGGTGGTATGTTAGGACTGAACCCACTCAGCTAATACAGTACTACAACTTATGCTTTGCAATAATGAAGTTACAAATGTTTAATTTTTTTAAAGGCAAACAAGAAAACCTTTACACGTGGGTATCTAGTCTGCTGGTAATCAGGAGGTATTTTTCAGTGATAAAATATGTCTGAGTTTTCTGTTCCGTCCACATGAATGATATCTACAACCAAAATGATAATGTTAAAAAATGTTAAAACAGTTTACTGTAAACGAAATTGCTGGATTATAAACTCTCGCCAGGATTATCTGGGGTGCAGGAGGTCGTTCATAGGGATTAAAAAGTGCAGATAAGACACAGTAAAAATGCAGTAAGTCGAAGTTTATTTTATTTTTCTTGAACTTCCTTACATATCCAATGGGTTTCTCCTACACTCTAAAGAGTTAGTCAGGAAAGGTCAGTTCAGGTCTGTATTCCTAAACTAAACTGCTTATACTACAACTTTTTCCAATACATGCTAGGGTCACATAACAACATTGACGTATTTGAGCATCAGCTCCAAAGCCAATCAAGTCCATGTTAGCCAGCAAGGTTATTACCTCGATGATTGAAACTCATCAACCACCACATTCTAGCATTTTGGTCGTACCAACTGTTGAGAATTAAACTTAAAGTAAAGTTAAAGAGCTTATTAGTTTATCATTTATCATAATCAATAACTAGTGATAATTCACGGTCGCTTTAATGATTCAACAATGAATTTGTTTTCGTGTCAATATTGTACAACTGGCCCCGGATGTTTTAAAATTTTCAATACACGATTCTTTACGTCTACGTCATTATACTACTTGCTGGCTCACTCATACAAAGTGTTCATTACACTCTTTCAACAGATTTGCTATCTACATGAATGGGAAATCAGCAGACCTACGTACTCAGTGAATTGAAAGAAATATTCATCTATTTATGAGTAACTTGTCATGACACAAACAAAGTTCCATCTAACAAGGGTAAGCCACATGCTGAATTTCATCACTGTGGGTTTAAGTATTTCAATTTACTTATTCACATTCTCATTGAACATGCGAATGTACGAAAAAGTTTACCACCATGAGAATCCTGAAAAGAACGGAGGATTGAAATTCACAAAATATTGTTTCACTATGTCAAAAAATAATTTGGAAGCTATTTCAACTAAATTGTTCCTTAACAATAAAATCGGGAGTAGAGGAGTTTGCTACGACAAGGAACAATACAATTCAGGTTTGCAAAGTAGATTTTTAAAACTGAACTGTACGCAGATAAACACAAAGTTTTTACTTATATTTAAATAAAAAGCAAGCTATAAATATATAATTTTAACATTGTGGATCCAAAATACAACGTTTTCTATTTACTGGTTTCTGTAAATAAATCAAAACCCCCGGTTTGAGGTATAAAGACACCCGATTTACCCTATGGATGAATTGACTAGCCTGGGTTTTAAATTTTATTGAATAAATGTCTATTTATATGTTTGAAATTTTATTGAGATGGTATATTTAAATTAACTAACATTCCTTACAGACACACGCATGTTCTTGAATGAATGGTGTTTTCGCCATCTTGGAACTTAAACAATAATTGGGGTATAGTTTTTTGTTTCTATAAATAAATCATGAACTGCCTATAACCATAGGCTTTAGAGCCTGTGCAGTGAATTAAAAGACAGCGAGGTACCGTAGACATGTGAGTCACAGGCTGGCTCTAAAGGTAATCGCTCATGATCTGACAGAAGTCACCGGTCGCTAGTTTCAAACCAGCAACTTTTGACTTGCTGGGCCAGAGCGTTAGCCTAAACTATCGTGCCATAGATGAATACCGTAATAGTTTTGTTATACTATAGGAAATTTGCTGGATGGTTTTCAACTTAAAACGTGTGTTACCTTTGCATAAGAGAGAATTGAATGTCCTCTCTCTGGTTTATAATGTCTTTAAGTCTATAAAGTCTTTCAATAAAATACTCTTTAGATATAAAACAGCCCATAAATCGGCAGTAAAGTGCTGGCGTCCTTGGCTGGCGCGTGTACTGCGCTCTGGGGACCCGGCGTTGCGTTATTTGGCGCGAACGTACGACGTTAATGTGTTACAAATCACCGACTCGCTTCCTTCCCACTCCTTATCAGACAGATAAAGCCAGTCTCATTACTTACTAGAAAAACACTCGACTTTATATGCCAGTGTGATAAAAATACAGTTTACTCAGTTCAATGAAATGAAAGAATAAATTATAATTTAACCGTTTGAGGGACGGTGGCGTAGTCCTGTGATCCAGCTGGTTGAAAATGCATGTTTGCAGAACACGATCAATGAATTAATGTTTTTATATTGTTTTTTTAAGTGTAGGAATATGAATTTTAGTTCACATAAATTATTTTAATTTACAGTACTTAGAAAAATTATGTAATGATTACAATAAGACCATGTATATCCTTTGACGTTTTTAAAAATATAATAATGTTACAAAACAACTTTAATGATAGTAATGTAATAATAATAATAATCATAGTAATCCTTTATTTCCAAAAACAATTACATATTAACAGCAAAAACTTGTATACCTGTATACTAGAAATTAGTTCCCCACATGGGTCTAAGCCTGTGTGTGGGGAACGAGTCCTTAAACTGCCGCCTATAACAATTCTTAAAACCTGAGACTATAAAAATAAATAGGTAATAACTAAAAATAATAAACTAATTTATGTTAACAAACAAACAAAATTTAATAAGTGAAAAATCCTATGCATGCATATAAATAAATGGTATATTTTGCTATATAATTAAAAGAAAATATATAAATAAAATAATACCAACCTAGAACCCAGTCCATTCACATACCACCCATACCACATGTCATCCATGCAAACAGTCACATAACTCAGAACAGACGCGCGCACACAAGCACACTCGCACACACGCACACACGCACACTCACACAAACACACAAACACACACGCAACCCCACATGCCAGACATCACACACCACACCAACCACCACACACACAAACATATTGTCGCGCTCGCTCACCAACAGACCGATTAACCCATTCACACAATCTTGCAACCAATGAAAAAAAAGATAAAGGAAAATAATAAATAATGAAAAATAGGAACTATACATACTGGGAGATGAAAAAACAATTAATTTGTTCCCGTCTTACGACAATTATCCATTTATCTACGATTTTTTTATATACAAACGACTACATGGCAGAGGAGACTTAAGATTGCTCGGGAGGCGGGAAAAAATTAAATTAGCTAAATAGAAAGTTGATGTTGTTATAGTTTTGGTTAATCTGGGGACGATAATGCCAGAGTTTAAAGCGGATCTTGTTAAGTAACCATGAGAAATTTGGTTAAAATTAGTTTGCCGATTGTTTTGAATATATAGAATTAAAGTTTTTATGTACAATTGGCGGATGCTGAAAACCTTAAATTTATCAAAAAGAAGATTAGTAGGATAACGCCGATTTTTATTTAAAGCTGCTTTCATTATAGATTTCTAGGTTATTTCCAATTGTGATAGAATGCTTTGAAAACAGCCGCCCCAGGCCAAAATTCCATACTGTAAGACTGATTGGACATACGCGTAACAAACAATTTTAATCAGATCGGGGGCAAGCACTTTATTAATGTTCCAATAAATAAAAATGAATTTTCGTAACTTATTCCTCAAATACTAAATGTGACCAGACCACCTTAACTTTAATGATTTCTGCTTGGATCATATTTCCACTTCTGTTGGATTCCTTCATGATGTTTACTCAATAAAGAAGGGCGGTCGGCGTTAGTATTCGAGACACACGGGGTTGTTTTTCTGCCCGGCTCCATGACGTAGGTGCTCTCAGGAGAGCCGTATTGTGTTTCCAGTCCTGTCTGTTGTCAGGTGCCCGAGACCACTCGCTTACCTGGACAATACAATTGTCAAACAAAAATGTAACGTACGTAAAATGAAGGTACACATAAGGGGACTATGCTATAATAACTGCACAAGTCGAGAATTAGTGTTCAATATTGTGGTAAAAGTATTATTATGGTATTAATAATTTAAAATATAATGGACAAAACATTTCAAAAATTGCATTATTTTTGTATTTATGTATGGAAATTCTTGATAAGTTGTACTAAGATCAAGTACTAAAACTATTATTAACGTTAATTCTATTTTATTGCGGACCTTTTACACCACGATTTTATGTAAAAAAAGTTTCACGGCGTTTCGGGATCTGAAATCTAGCCCGTCCTCAGGCGGAATATCTAAAACATAACACAATTAACAAATAATCCGGACTAAGCCGGTATAAAGCCGAAAACATAAAAGTTTAAAGCACTCAAAAAATGTACAAACAAAGCACTAAGCATCACACACATAGGAAACAACAAGTCCACTCGTCACCGAGACTCAAAAACAGAGTATAAAGGTGTAGTTTTATACTCATTAGTTTATTAGACGGGGAAGGTTAAAAAGCCGTTGTGGCTCTGGGCTACATGAAACAACTGTATCAGTATAGCACTTAACATATGTATTGATATCAATAATGCCAATGCTTTAGAACATCACACATGTAGCCTTATCAATATTGTAATACTTCGTCCCACATAATATACACGTGTTTAGCACGTCACATAATATTTATATAAATACTGTAATACCATCTTGTGCTATGTTTGCAGTTACCACCTTATTGAAAAATATAAAAAAATGTGGTTAAGTTGTATATAAAGATAGAGAATGAGATATAAAGAAATTAGAGTAACTGAAAAATAAATTTCATACTCGTGCATATTGTGTGTATAGGGCTACTTATATCGTAGTAAACTTCCATTAGCCCAGAATGAACCGTCAATATACGACTCGAGTTTCTGCAACTGACATCTGCTGTGAGTTGCAGAAACTCTAAAGCAAGAGTAAGATTTTTCGTTGAAGTAATTCCATATAAAACTACAATTGGTATTAGTGTTAGGTATTTTAAGCAAAGTATGAAAGAGAAATGAGTGTAAGGTGATTGTGGCGTGATCGTGTAGTTTTGTTACTAACTAAGGCTTGTTCCCCTTGACAGGACTGTTTAACAGTTTAACGTGGAGTCCGAACTACTGCCTCTGAATTACGAACTGGTCTAATTATGAGGATGGTATTTGCGGATTAACGTAGTATTCAATAGTGCGGACGTTAAGCCATACAAGAGAATATTACTTCCACTAACCATAGCTCACAACAATCCACAATTCGTGACAGTTTTCAGCATAAAAAGCTTTTCTTAACAACTATCTTCAAAGATAATTTTTATCTTGGATTTGATGTTATTAGTGATGTTACCACGTTATGATAGCAAATTTTGATTAGTAAAATTTTGAAATTGGTTTAAAACAATGATCAATGTAAACAAATTAGGCCTAACATTAATTTTTAGAACTAACCTGTCATAACAGCTGGTTACTTATTTGTCTTAGTATAACTCTATATACTATTTAACACCTCTTTCAAAAAGCACGGTTTCAACCGTTCGGAAAAACCGTACATGGAAATTCCAATAGCACAGTGGAGAACCGTCGTCATGGCGGTGTGAAATGTTTCTCTCATACGATTCTTCACGCCACTATTGGAATGTCCGGCGAACGGGAGAAACCGTGCAGTAGAAACTGGAAAATGTGTTTTTCTCAAAATAGGGGTTTCGAGAGCTTATTACATTTTTTAGAGAGCGTGTATCAGTTTAAGTGTCAGTTTAAATTATTTAATAATCTTCTCCAACAGGTATAGAACATGGTTAAAAAGATTCCTTTTGTTATACCTAACCCTGAACCACGTTTAAAATTTAATTCTGGACAGTTTTTAACAATTGAATTTCATTTTCTCCGTTATTACTGAATATTTGACTGGCGACACTGTGATCTATTAAAAATTTAATTAAATGTTCGTCCAATTTTCCAGGGAACAATACAATAATGCAGAGATAATAATAGATTCGCAAAGAGAATATCAGTTTTTGCTTTTCAAAAGGTTTTACAAACCAGTGTGGGTTCAGTAGCGAAACCCGACGATTTTTTTTAACTATCCCGCAATAAAACCTCCTATTATCTGTGTAACTAAAAGTTAAATACTTATTTTTTTAAATTTACATTAGAATAATGTGGTGTAGACTTTTTACTTTCTCCCCTTATACGTAGTATATGGAGAAAGTATTGTTTTCGTCAAAATTCTCGAATTTGAGTTGAGGGTGGTTATATCCGTTTTGGGGTCCCCTGAATCCAAAAAAGTGGGTTTGGACGTAATGTCTGTCCGTCCGTGTGTCTGTGTGTGTGTGTCTGGATGTGTACAGTGTCACAGCCTACCCCGTTGGTCCGATTTAGATGAAATTTGACATGTATGTATATACTCACGGTATCTCCAGGAGATTTTTCATTTTTTAGAATTTTTGATTTTTAAGGGTAGTTCACCCCTAAAACCCCTTAAAAACCTGAAAAATCAAAATTTCTCAAAAACGGCTCTAACGATTTTGATTAAAATTTGATAGTTTATAGTGCACAGAGTACTAATAGCTTGACACTACCCGAATGTCTGTGAAAATGACGGTTCAAAAGTTATGGGCTTTTAAATGTCAAAAAAATCAAATTTTTACATTTTTAGCGAATACAATAAAAGTATAACTTGACTGGTACCATTGAAACCAGCTTAAAAAACTAAACAAATTAGTATTTTGAATTATTTGTCTACGACTAACGGTTCCAGAGAAAAGTTAAATTTAGTGTCCATGATAAACGCAGTACGTTGTCTGAAAGCGCCCAATGTTATTCTTATGGAAAATATAAAAAAATCATTTCGAAAGCCTGGACACCTAGATAATTATATTATCACTTACCAAATGAATGGTATCTGCCTTTCAGGTGTCAGTTTTTTTAAATATTCCTTACGGAACCGGTTTCGGTCGTTAACCGACCATCATCAGCCTTCTAAACAGGTATCACATGACACAAATTCTCCACCGTCGGTGTTCGTCAAGATAACAATTTTAACAATTATTTTACACAAACACGACATAAATTTACAAATATGAAACACGAACTAAACAAAAAACATTTAGACAGGGGTACCCACTGATTCATTGCTCGAACCGCTCACGGCACTAATCGTAGCGCTACTGACCTTGGCGAACAAGGAAAGATTATTCAGATAGCAGAGTTCAGAGGTTAATACGATGAATCAGCTGATGTTGTCCTGCAAAACATTATTTAATATTTGGAACGTTATTTTTTCGGAAAACTCATCTTTTTTATTTAGCATAACGTCTTTGTCTTCTTTAAAATATTTGTATATAAAAAATTCCTCCCAAGCCTGAGCTTTGTATTTATCTTCGCAACATTTTAATATTTTAATTGAAGAGTTAAAATTAACTCTATGGCTAGGGTTGGCTACAATACAAAGCTCAGGCTTGGGAGGAATTTTTTATATACAAATATTTTAAAGAAGACAAAGACGTTATGCTAAATAAAAAAGATGAGTTTTCCGAAAAAATAACGTTCCAAATATTAAATAATGTTTTGCAGGACAACATCAGCTGATTCATCGTATTAACCTCTGAACTCTGCTATCTGAATAATCTTTCCTTGTTCGCCAAGGTCAGTAGCGCTACGATTAGTGCCGTGAGCGGTTCGAGCAATGAATCAGTGGGTACCCCTGTCTAAATGTTTTTTGTTTAGTTCGTGTTTCATATTTGTAAATTTATGTCGTGTTTGTGTAAAATAATTGTTAAAATTGTTATCTTGACGAACACCGACGGTGGAGAATTTGTGTCATGTGATACCTGTTTAGAAGGCTGATGATGGTCGGTTAACGACCGAAACCGGTTCCGTAAGGAATATTTAAAAAAACTGACACCTGAAAGGCAGATACCATTCATTTGGTAAGTGATAATATAAAAAAATCAATTTCTTCCTTACTTTCCACCAGTTTTCCATGAAACTTGGTATGAAGTGTAAGGTCAAATCATCGAACAAAACCTGATCAAAAAAGCTTGGTATTACCAGGGGGGGGGTTCCCCCCATACAATTTGAACAATAAATTATTAAATAATATTTAGAATTACTTTGTAGAACATGATAGTTTTATTACAGATTGTCTTTTTTTAATTTACTCAAGGGAGAAAGTATGTGTCAGTCCACTGGTACCGTTTATTTTTTTTAGTGTCTCCTATTCAGTAACGAAAATAGTTCAAAGCTTTTAAGTTGAACTGTTACAACTAAGATACAGACTCGATTTTTATTTTTTGAAGTGTAAGTTTCTTATAATATTTCATTTGAAGTTAATTTATGTTAGGGTTAAAAAGGAGTAAAAAGGATGTATGCTAGTGGACATCATATTTTCTCAAATATCTTGTCCCTCAGAAAGGATTTTAAAAACAATAAATTTAATTTAATTTTTAATTTATGTATATTAGAAGAGAACTGAGTTAGCATATCCGTAACTTTTACAGATATGCGGATGGTGTCATATTATTTAGTACTTTATGCACTATAAACTATCACATTTTTGGATCAATATCATTAGAGTTTTTGAGAAATTTTGATTCATCAGGTGTTGAAAAATACAAAAAACGCCTGGTTAGTAAAAGTAAATTCCGAAAATTCTCATGTCATCTCAATACTTTGTGGTTAGGGTCGATTTTTCAAGTTTCAACTGTAATTATTGGGTGTGTGGGAGAGAGTGAAATTTGACGTAGGTGGAAGCTGCAGGGCTGCCACTGTGACAAATTAATAACCATTTTTTAAATGCATTTTTCTTTTCTTAATACACTATATGTACAGGAATATTTTGCCACCTTTGTTTTCTGTAGTTACAGCCTTTAAGCCCACCTCATGCCACATATTAATATTTTTTGATAAGTTCAATTTTTGTAACTATTACAGTACATTTGTTGTTTTTTTTTATAACCTATTGATAGTGTTTAAGGTAACATGGTCCCCGATGTTAAGTATTTGTTTTCACTTATCGAGGCCATTATGTAAACAATTTAATTGAAATGAATAAATAAAAAAAAAATAAATAAATAATTTAGCTCTGATAATTTACAAAATCAATGTTTACCCAAAACAAAATTATTCGTTATTTTATAAAATAATCCAGTTAGTCTCATAGAGAAAGTAGACCAACTTAATATAATCGTTTGTGTACGGGGAGAGACTGTATCTGTAAAGGGTTAATATCCTCTACAACAAGGCTCTATTGGATGTAGGAGGGCCTATATTGACAACAGGTAATGTAATCCTGCTATCTTAGACAACCAATCGCCACATTCAGCAAATAAACCTTAGCCTCTTAGGCATTGTTATTTTGTTTGTTATATCCACATAAACAGTAACAAAACAGTAATGTCGTTACGACCAATAGCTTTTAAAATACTCATACATATTTCTTAGTTATGTAATAGTTTTAGACCAGTATTGTAGCTCAGAGATTCAACGATGGCTGGTTCGAGACCTGGGACAAGCGACTCCAGCGACCTCTAGCAGATCGTGGGTGGTCACCTCTGGTAAGCCTATGTGACCAACGTACTTTGCTATCTCTTACTCCACTGCACTGTCCCAGTCCCATGGTTTAGTTCGAGACCTGGGACAAGCAACTCCAGCGACCCCTAGCAGATCGTGGGTGGTCACCTCTGGTTAGCCTATGTGACCAACGTACCTTGCTATCTCTTACTCCACTGCACTGTCCCAGTCCCATGGTTTAGTTCGAGACCTGGGACAAGCGACTCCAGCGACCCCTAGCAGATCGTGGGTGGTCACCTCTGGTTAGCCTATGTGACCAACGTACCTTGCTATCTCTTACTCCACTGCACTGTCCCAGTCCCATGGTTTAGTTCGAGACCTGGGACAAGCGACTCCAGCGACCTCTAGCAGATCGTGGGTGGTCACCTCTGGTTAGCCTATTTGACCGACGTACCTTGCTATCTCTTACTCCACTGCACTGTCCCAGTCCCATGGTTTAGTTCGAGACCTGGGACAAGCGACTCCAGCGACCCCTAGCAGATCGTGGTTGGTCACCTCTGGTTAGCCTATGTGACCAACGTACCTTGCTATCTCTTACTCCACTGCACTGTCCCAGTCCCATGGTATAGTTCGAGACCTGGGACAAGCGACTCCAGCGACCCCTAGCAGATCGTGGGTGGTCACCTCTGGCTAGCCTATGTGACCAACGTACCTTGCTATCTCTTACTCCACTGCACTGTCCCAGTCCCATGGTTTAGTTCGAGACCTGGGACAAGCGACTCCAGCCACCCCTAGCAGATCGTGGGTGGTCACCTCTGGCTAGCCTATGTGACCAACGTACCTTGCTATCTCTTACTCCACTGCACTGTCCCAGTCCCATGGTTTAGTTCGAGACCTGGGACAAGCGACTCCAGCGACCCCTAGCAGATCGTGGGTGGTCACCTCTGGTTAGCCTATTTGACCAACGTACCTTGCTATCTCTTACTCCACTGCACTGTCCCAGTCCCATCGTTTAGTTCGAGACCTGGGACAAGCGACTCCAGCGGCCCCTAGCAGATCGTGGGTGGTCACCTCTGGCTAGCCTATGTGACCAACGTACCTTGCTATCTCTTACTCCACTGCACTGCCCCAGTCCCATTGTTTAGTTTGGTTAGTTAATAGATAAAAGAACATCGAAGAAGATCTCGTAGAATCAGACCTGCGTATACTCAGAACATATACGCCTTACTCTGAGAGTACTCTCGGTACTTTTTTACTAGAGAGAGAGAGAGGGAGAGTTCAGTTATCTATTCTCTTCCATACTGTGTGTGCTGCTTATTGCTGATACTGTGCAGTTAATGCCTTTCAAATCGTAATTTTTCGAAATGTTTTTCAATCTACCCCTTAATTTTTATTCAGTAAGTTCGTTGATAAATACCGGAAAACATCGAAAAACTATGTTTTCATTCAGGTAAACATTAAACAGTACACTTCTCATAATAAATAGATTTATATTACATGATTAAACAGTACATTTCTTTAACAATTATTTTTATAAATAAAATATCGTATGTGGAGTTTTCAATTGACATTATCAAATTTTTATGACTAATATCTTACATACACCGTGCTTAAAGGTTTACTTACAAAAATAAATGGTTAGAATAAATTTACCAATAAATTTTTTGTATAAAATCGTAAATGTCAGTGCTTTAAAATTTATAATAAAATAAATTTCAACGTAATGAATGAAAGAACATATTTTTTAATATTATAACCCTTTATTGATTATAATACACAATGATGGTTGATGGTTAACAATCTCTTAAACAATTAGGTTCTGTTTTCTAAAGTTTTTATTACTACACGAAAATGAGTAATATGGTGTTGTGTTCATTATTACTTTTAAATGTTTTTATAATAGGGTATAAAACTATTATAATACCACTTTTCCAAAATGCAAACTTTAATATATTTTACAATGAAATAAAAATATGAAAATGATTTAAATTCTTTCAGAAATTTACTTATAGTTAGAATCTGTATATTGGTGTTAAACATTAAAATATAAGAAAAATATCTAACATATATATATCTATATTTTTATAATGTTTTCGCCTACACATCGTAGGGTGCGGAGAACACAGCTTGTCCAAGTATTGTAGGAGACTCAGATTACTACACTATGCTTGTAATGCGATTCACAATCACAGAAGGTATTGTTAAGTATTTGCGAGAATGCAACTTGACTCTGGGTGTGCGTGTCGAGTACAAAAGAGTGGCAAATATATTTGCCATAGTAAAATAATTATCCATTAAACAACTACACGCTGTTATACCAACTATTCTGAGTCCGGGAGTCTAACATCTTACCACTAGTTAATTTTAATACGTCCTATGGTTTATGTTATAAGTACAACATCGACAGTTCCTATAACTTCTACCTATTCTTACAAAATACGATACAAATTTGGTCAATTAATTATGGTGAAGTCCTACGCTACACAATGTTACGTGCTTTTAACTTTGGTGTTAAAAATATTACGTTCTGGGCGAATAAACAACAAAATACGGTGCCAGTGACAATGTACAGGGAAACATTGTTGGAAGAGACAAAGTCGGAAACTTCTGTAGTGACTTAAAAGAGAACACTCTTTAATTGAATAGTGAATAGTATTCTCAGAAAGGACCCAATTAATGTTAACAATTAATAGTGATGCCTAAAGTAGTCAATAACAAAGCTCATGCCCTTCATGAATACAATTTCGTATGGTCCTCAACCGGAAACACTTCCGGTACTGTATTTACAATAGCCTTTACCCAGCCAGAGGGGTGATTATAAAAGTGAGTGGCGCCAGGCCAACACCATTTAAAAACTTTTCTATACACATTATGTAATATAACTTTTGTAACTAAATTAATAAATAAAAGTATAGCTTGAAATTCTATATTAATGAGTTATTTGAGAGAATAGTTTTCTAGATGTATAAGAATTCCACTCAACCACAATACTTTGATCTGTTTTATGAATTCAAACTTACAATATTCCCGACCTTTTAGATTCTTCAAATTTTTATTACAAATCTAACTAATATAGGCTACTTTTTTCATAGGTACCTATACATGGCAAAATGTCACTTTGTTTTAGTTTGCACGATTCACCCAAACATTTGGTCATTAGCTATTTAATATATAAGTAGGTCTAGTAGTAAGTACATGGATTAATTTCATATAATTTTCACCATCAAGTCATCAATTACATCTTGCAGATTCCTGAACGTTACCCGAAGATAAAAAGGCAGGATTTATTTAGAACAATATAGTTTTTGTTGAATAATAAGTTTTTGAGCTCACATTAATTTAATTTCTTTAAAAGTAGCATAATAAGCCATGGAAATAATAATTGATAATGCTATGTTTCGACTAATAAAAAGGTTTAATTCACTTCCAGTCAAGTAAAAGAATAAGACGAGATAAAGTGTCTAAAAATATCCATCTCTCCTGCAAGGAGAGTTACAACCTAATGGAGAATGTACAGGCGAGGATGAGAGGATGAGTTATGGATAGTGATTATCGCGACTGGTGTGAGTGACGAACGCTCAGGCACGACGTATTGCGAGCGGGAGAGCTGAGGGGGAGCCGAGAGTGTGGGGATGGAGTGTTGGAGCGGTAGAGCGGGGGGGAGACTGATTAGAGAAAGCAGAGAAGTCCGGGGTTGATACGCTGAAAGGAAACCTAGGGAGCCTTTTATCACAGCTTAAGAACAAGCCTTAAAATAAAAAATACGATAAGAAGTCTGGCCTACGACTTTCATTCTGTAAACACGTGCTTTTCAGGACTTGGACGTGGAAAAGCGTAAAGGGAGTCAGGTTTACTTGAAAAGAGTTACAGTTAAAATGTAGTAATGGTGCAGCATGAAGGGTGATGGAGGCTACCCCTATGGGGTAGGAATATCCGCGGTACTCAGGCGGGCTGGTATCACAGGTAGTTGGGGCGGCAGATGCAGCAGAAGGAGCCGACGTTGCGGTACAGCGAGTTCCTCCTTCGCTTCTTCGTCCACTTGCTGGTAGCGTCATCCGCCACCAGGGCCGAACCCCTCTCTGCAACACCGTCAACCACGAATAACTAAATGAATAATAACATATAAAGACTAAATAAAACCTTTCAAATCAACTATTAAATTGCAAAGTAATGCGTTTATAGTAATCAGTTTAACTTGCAGTTCATACTGTAAAAGGTGAGCCGATACAGTTCTATGTAGACAATGCTGATGAAACTGATTGTTGGGTTTCGAACAAGGAACATTGCTGCTTCAAAGTTTAGGTCCTTACGCTACCGAGTGGTTCTCTGACTGTTCAAATGGTGTTGTTGATAATTGTACTAATATAATTACAAGTGTCCACCTTTGACAAAAGTTTTATTATTCCAAAATGCAGAATACCTGCGGCAGTCTCCTGCTGAGGAAGGAACTCTTGCATCTCGTGGACTATCCTGTTAAGTTCCTGCGAGTCCTTGGCGATGCTGTGGATTTCTTCTTGGTTAAAGTCCGGAGCGATCGTTTTACACAGCAGGATCTGGCTGATCACATTGCCCAGGTTGGAAGGTCCCGCGCGGTTCTCTGCAAAATTACGTTCTTATGAATAGCTTTTAGCCAGCGGACACCACATATTTTAGTATATAGATAAATCAAAGTAAAAAAAAGATTAGTGCGGTCTCTAGGTTTGTATACAAATGCAGAATTCCTTGTCTGTTCCGAAAACCACTCTTTTTTGAATCAGGGAGCCTCATCCACTCCAAACCCAAATTCGAAAATGTTGACGAAAATTATACTTTCTCCATATACGTTATTATGTGTTTGGGGGGAAGTAATAAGTGTCTGAAATAAAAGTAAAATTTGTATCATTAGTATTATCAAAACACTAATGAAAAGTAGATAATGGGCAGTGGGCTCATTATATCTTCTGCTATGACTACTCTATGTTACCATTAGTCATTTTATTAACAACTATTTGACGCTAGTGATGTACTGACTTAACCTTAGCTAGAGGTATGTTGAACTGGACTTCATGTGTCACAATAGATAGTCGAACCTCAAACGATGGTTTCGATCATTTGTAAAAAAATCTCACATCATGATAAAACATTTTATGTTTTAGCTAATCTCATACAAAAGGTTAGTAACTGTTCACTAGACTAGCATAAAAGTCGTCAAATGATCAAAAAGGTTTGATATCGAATGACTTAATGTAATGGATGTTACATTACGTACCGAAGTAGCCGGTCATGTCCATCGGTACGAGTTGAACGAGTCTGCTACACTTGGCTAACTCTCTAAGGAACAGCTGACACATGAAGAAGAGAAGCACTAGGTGAGGGTGGTCCGCTGGGATACCTTCGGCTACAGCACTAGAACACAAAGGACATTGACAGATGGCATATACACGACTGCTCAAAGTTATTGACCCTAGCTGTAACCACCCGCTGCATTTGGCTAGCAATCTTAGTAACAGCTGATACATTTCTACGACAAGTGGTAAAAAATAGTTTAATTCAAAACCTAGTAAATTTCACAGAAATCAATATAGAAATAATAACTGTTATGTCAATTTGTTAGGAAAGAAGCTATTAGCCTATTATGCTATTTTTTCGTTTTGAGGTACCCTGAGGGCAAAAACAATATGTCCCACGTTAACTCTCGTAAGAATAGTCCGATCGTGTCCAAATTTGGTAGAGATGTGTATTCCTACATTTACTAGGACGAATTCGTAATCCAGACATATCGGTCAATAGGAATTGGTAGTTTGGGGGGGGGAGGTTGTACTCCAAAAATGGTTTTTTTCGTTTTTAATGTGTATCAAAAACTATACAGTTTGTTCTTTAAAGTTTTAATCCATCTTCAAAGGTTACAGAGATTTAAAAAATCTAAACACAGTGCGTTGAATTTTGGTGCTCCAATGTTGATCTTATGGATGTTAAGGGAAATTAATATAATTTCACTTATCAATCTATGTTTTTGGACGAAACTTGGTATTTAGCTTCATGTCATTGAGATTTACTTATTTATGCTGAAAAGTCATAGTAGACAGCTAATCTGCATACTCTTTTCAAATTTTAATCATATAGAGGAAAGGTAAACTCTTTTAGTTATGGACATATGTTGAGGGAACTTGGTATAAATGGTCGTAATAGAATCTGTTTATGGTAAAAGCTTCAGTGTTCCTTACAGCAGCAACACTACATACTCTTTTCCATGTTAATCTTAATGAAAATAACTCAATATTTTTCGTCATTATTATATTGATAAAACCGGTCATATGTAATTATTATTATCATATTAATGATTTGGAAATTCGCTGAGTACGCAGGTCTGCTGCGACGGGGTAGTTGTATTTAACTGGAACATTAATAAAGTTGTTTAGCAGATTTATGTACGAAGCAGAGATGACGAGGTGAGGTGGAATGAAAATGACTGGCAAGTCCTGCGGGACCATTGTCAACCAGATATTACTTCATCATGAAAAGGCGCTTCAGATGATGACACAAAAGACGCTCATCTTGGAACCCACACTCCCTCGTACACTGACTGACAACAACATGCGGACGTGGGACGTACCAGGAGCAGATGTGAGGGTAGTCGGCAAATGTACAACGCTTTGAATATAATAAACTATATACACTACGAAACATTTATACAGTTTCACAACTAATTAAAAACGGTTTACATCCGTTATCAATTATTGTGAATAAGAAATTTCTTATTTACAAAAACACTCTTCTATTTGTGTTTTTTTAAATTATTTTGAATACACATGCTTTACTTATTAAATTGTTCTAATTTATGTGCAACTATATTACTCATTGCGAGCTTCTGCGATGTATAAAACAAACTAATTAGGTTTAGGTTCATTGGCAAAATATAAAACATAGTATTATTATTACCTTTCTGAAATGGAGACCTATAAAGTTACTTTAAGCCAAACTATGTATAAGGAATGAGTGTACCCATGTGGATTTGGGACATTAAAACATATATGAAAAATTGAGACAGACTATCACCGTACACTGAGTAATTTTAACTCCAACGTATAAAAATGTTAATTTTACAAAAAAATGAAAGTATAAAAATAAAAAAGGTAAACCAAACAAATCCTTAAAACAATATTCACACATCAAACATAAAAATTCACCCATTTAAGTCACATATTTAGAGCTAACATAAACTACAACTTTTAAATTTTAAATGAGCAAAAAAGACTAAAATATGAAATAGTAAAACACAAAATCAAATCTTTTACGATAACATTTGAATAACATAAATATTAATAATAGGAAAGTATCCACTGATAATTCACAATAACAAATTTGAATACATTTCAGATAGTGAAAGGAAAGTATAAAGCAGCTGATTATTATAATGAGCGTTATATGTATAAACATTGTAAATTATTTATTTAGCTATCATATAAACATGTGACTTCTAATCAGACAGGAAACAAAAACGTGAATACATAATCTCCTAAAATCGTGGCTATTTACTTTATAGTTTAACATTAATTTAGACGGCACTGGAGCTAAGGACATTGCTGATGGAAAGTAAACCAACAGCTGTAGCTTTACAAATCAAAGGTTTTGATTGTAGGAAATTTGTAAAATAACTCCATAAAACGGAATCCTATGGAGTTTTCACAAACTTTATTTCACTAAAGCCTCTCATGGAACATATGGAACAACTTTATATCATGGCGATCGGCTGTATTTTTTGGCAACGCATAAAGCAGATACATTCAGTTTTATACATAGAGATAAAGATTCTACAAATAATATTGTAGTTTAATTCAGTATTTTTTAAACTTGCAATGATGCTACTGGTATGTTTTAGGAAGATATTTTTCATCATCATCATAAGCTGACACTTATCTTTAAACCCCATCTTTGCTTGATACGTCCCTTACTACGTTCATCGTTGTAGTATATGAGGGTGGTCATTGTTTATGTAAAAGATACTTCCACACTTGCACATTGTTAAAAATGTATTGCTATAGAGAATGCAAATATTCCGTTAACGATCGTTCTCACAATTTTGTTCAGCTTTTTTATGAATTCCTCTTTTGATTTACATGAGGATGTAATGAATTGTTAGTTAAGTTAACAAGGGGAGAAAATAAATAAGACGCGTAATTGGAATATTGGAGCTGCTTTGATTATTCAACACAATAATGTCTTTAGGGCTTTTACAACGAACGTTTTTTAATAAATTTGATAGTATTTATTCCTTTCACATTTCCTTGTTGTACAATACATTATTGTTAGGTATAGTGCTTCATTACTCTTTAGAAAATATCTGTACAAAACCTTTTTGTGATAAGGTAAGCATTGTTAAAGTGTTCATTAAAATGCATGGAGCTTAACGTCATTATAAACCATATCCAAGAAATGACTTTTATAGATACTTTTACAACCAAGTAGGAGTAAGTAAGTTTTATAAGTATGTAAAGAAAAAATAGTGTATTGTATAACAAGGGTAGAAAGTAATTCTAATAGTATGAACTCCAAGTTTTATTTTGAGTGAGTACCCAAAAGAAACTTTAAACCTGTGTATATTTTATACAATATTTTTCGTCAGATAGCATAAAATATTTAGCTTACTACTGTGAAAACTAAAAATTTACAGACGAACGCGTTACTTCCGTCTTGATTTTGCAATTATAAAGCATTAGCCAATCGTCTGTTTATACTAATAATAGTTCAGTTAATAAATAATGTGTTCTAATTTAATTTTTATTTAAAACTATTCTGCATAGTTTTTTTAATAGTGAAAATCATTTTTGAAATCCATTTAAACATTTCTTATACAATTATGACAAGTTTAAAATTAAATGTGAACTACGGTGTAAGCTTTAGTATTATTTGTTCGGATATGAAAGATGTAGTATGTTTAATGTATAATAAAATACCTCTTATTGAGTTTACAGAAGTGAGAATTTACCATACAACAGTTGCAGTAGAAGAATGATATACATTTACAAAAGGTTTGTGTTGGAGGGTATTATCCCGCCTGGGGAGGTACAGTCACTCACCAAACACAATCTAACCCAGTTTAAATCTTTGAAGGAGTCTTTTGATGAACAGCATTGTGACATTGGACGTTACAACACATGATGAATCCACACAAATGTCAAACCTAATGCTTTATAGTATGCTTCAATTATTTAGTATACAGTACTATCTACTTTAGTATACAGTTTGTATCCTTATGATTGTGCAATGTAAATTATTCCATGATTCAATTCATGATTACCCGATCCAATCAATAATGAGGTGCACTATTTAATGATAAGTTAATCCATAAAGACCACCCTCGTAGTTAGACCAGTTCGTAGCTCAGAGGCGAAATTCCAAAATTCTTTAATGAACACCGAGGTATTGAAATAGTCTAAACATTATAGTAGTATTTTTGGCTACAATTTTAATCTTATGTAGGATAAGGGGAATTAATATTTCACTTACTAACAATTTTTTTGGAATAAACTTGGTATTCAGCTACATATGGTTAAGATCCATCCATTTATGCATAAAAGTCATAGTTGATGTGTTTGTCATGGCAGTTAAACTGTATAGTTTTTCCCCATGCTAATCATATGGAGAATAGGTAAACTCATTTATTTATGGGCAGATATTTTTACAACTTGGTACATGGTCAAAATAAAAATATTTTATGGTAATGCATGCTTTCAGTGTCCTTTACAGCAGCAATCCTGCATTCTCTTATCTATGTTAATCTTATGGAGGATAAGCAAACTCACTCATTTAGTGTCAGATATTGATAACATTTGTTATACGAGTACGATATTTCATTATTGTCTTAATATTAACTTTGATATTTGCTGAGTACGCAGGCCTGATGTAACGGGGGTATTTTATTCATATTTTATATACCTAGCTTGGTAGGTAGTCATTTCAAAGAAGTAAGAAGGGGTTTTTTAAATAATGAGTCTAATGGATTTTATAACATACTAGGTTTTTAAAGACAAAGAACAGCTGATTTTTTGCAAGGATCATATATTGACATCTCCTAAAAAATTCAAGATCGTCGTTAGTTTTATAATACAAGCGAACTTAGATTTCGTTTTTTAGGCTATAAAAATGAAGAAAAATAAATACGTTTATATAGGCTAGTTTTGCCATTAATACTTCATTGTACATGAAACTAATGTGAAAATCGTTGTAATAAAACTGCGTTTAACTATTTTGTTGTAGAAAATATTTTTAACGACCAAAATTGAAACTGACAAGTGCCTAACGAATCTCAACCGTAAACGCTGTTACCAAGTCAGTAACAGATAAACCAATTCATGGATGATTGGCGCCATTTGAAGTGAATATGGCCTCATCCAATCATGGCCCGATACCAATTAAAAACGCAATAAAGGCGTCAGGATACATTTCATATCGAGAATACTCGCAGAGACTGCTTTGTTTACTTCCGTTTTATTTATTTAAGATTCAAGGACGAACATTTTGTACACCGTTAATAACATTGCTACTAATTTGAATTTGTTGTACTTGATTATCCTAATATATAAAACAAAGTCGTGTTAGTTACAGCACTTATAACTCTAGAACGGCTGGACCGATTATAATAATCCTTGATTTTTGGGATTCGTCTCTGCTCCGATCATGCTTTAGGCATAGTCAATTTCCAGAATTTTTAAAGCTTCAGCTGTTGGTTTACTTTCCATTAGCCTTGTGATTTGCTATTCAATGCCTTCTGTATCAGTCGTCAATATATTAATAAATGCCATAGTTTAAAATTACATATTGTATAAAATAAATCCGTTTTAGCTACACCATTTACAACTCGAGAACGGCTGAACCGAATTTAATGATTTTCCCGACTTTGATTTGAATATGTCTTACAGTTTCAGTACTGTTACTAACTATATCAAGACCCAGAATATCTCATCTTCTACAACGAAGCCGTAATGCTGTTCGACTTTAGAACATGGCCAATCTTAAAGTTAACACGTATTTACTGGCGTTACGAAGTTCTCAGGGTCAGCTAGTATACTAATAAAGGTTAATATGTTATTTATCATAGAGTGTTTTGAATTGCTAGGTTATATCTATGAAAGATTATTTGATTAATTACGCTTGCTTCATTATCTAAAGTTAAAACCACCAAAAATTTTAAAAGAATAAGAACATCCTAACTTTTCTACTAAATTTTTAAAAGGTCTGTAAAACATATTTTATTTAGTAGTAGCTCATATATTATAATATAAACAACAAAATATATGGTGTGAAAGTACAAACGAGCATCAGATTGTTGAAAGTTCATGATGTACCATTACGTTGAGTTCGATAAACAAGTTATGGTATCTTGGGCGACGGCTTCCGCCACAGTTCGGGTTATCAGTTGTTGTCAACTTGTGGCCAACAATGTAAGCAAGTAGCAAGTGTAATGGTTTATTTTGTACCACAAACTTATCACTTAATACAAGATAATTCAGAGGTCCAAATGTAAGGATTTGAGGATTAAAATGCATGTACGAATCTCTAAGAAAAATTTAATTAAATGCTACGCAAATTTAATTTAGAGAAGAAAGTATTTTAAAAACTAGATGCATATAGCAGGTGCTAGATGGACCAGTGTTTGCAGCAGTGACGTGGTGGTTCTCACCTGCGTATCTGGGGCAGCAGCAGCTGACTGGTGTGTTTGCAGGCGTCCACACAGGTCCTCCTCAGCTTGCGGATCTTCTCCCTGAGCTCGGGACAGTCGCGGGAGGTGCCGATGTGGATGAGCAGGTCACGGAACAGCGCCACCTGACTGTTGATCTCTGTGATGAGCTGAAAAACACACAGCCACCTGTTGAACATTCCTGTGATAAGCTATGGATACTGTTTAAAAAATAGTTAACCCTACGTTACTTGAGCGGTTATTATAGTTACATAGTTTGCTAAGGAAATCCACAAAATAGCAAATAGTAGTATTCATCATGACACGCTTTAGTATCTATATACTATCTAGTGGAAATTTATGGAGTAAATGTTTTTTGACTTTAATTAGTAATTCATTATGTAAAAAGATCATTAATTTGCTTTGATGGTACCTACTCAATTATTTCATGACTAATATACGACATCTTTACCAGATCTCGTACATTATTGTCGTCACTACGCTGTTTATTTTTTGAAAAAAAACCCACCATCATCTGACTATCCCTTTTGTTAAGCTATATAAAAAACTAAAGTTTAAATTTTACAAGAGGAGAGGAGTTTTAGTCCTTGTAAAACTCAAGTCAAGTCTAAAAATTATCTCATGATTTGGAAAAATTACTGCGAGAATATGAAAAGGATAAAGATATAACTTGATAATGTGTTACGATTTTAAAGAGGAAGAGATATTGGATGTTTTAAAACGACTAAGTAAGTATGTATGAAATTGACAGAAAGAATTAATAAAAATCAAAAAAGCTTTCTCTACATTATTATTACAACATAAAAGTCACCTTCCCCATAAGATATCATGTAAAAATATAATCACACTCTATACTTCATTATAGTGCTTTATTAGTATGAAATAAGTCACCCTCCACTCTTTTATAAAATACCTTAACAAGTCACTCCTTTAGAACATTTACTAACATCATAATATAACAATAATATCGTGGTATAACAATAAGAAATTTCTTCTGAATTACTTTGATATAAAATATTATTCATAAAAATAAGTAGAGACTTTGGAAAAAATTGTATGCTGCAATTTTACAAATTATAAGTTGGTCATGTACGAATTTTACTATCTAAATATTATTTACTATTCAGTTTCTATTTTACATGTTATTAACTAATTTAGATCTGTTGGATTCTAAACGTATCCACAATAACTACCAAACAGTAGCCAATAGAAGCCAATTCCGAGAGTTTTATTCTGGCGGCGTATTTCCAGTCTTATCTCTTAAATTAAAGTCTACTTTTCCTGGCGAAATACGCTCCGTGAATGAAGTATTTCACCACGTTGGTTTTGTTGTAGGCCTAAAGTGAAGCTGTACAATGACATTATTGTTCAGACAATTTTAATGAACCTTATTCATACCATGCTAGTAAAGGTTTTGTCAAGCTGTGAAAGTAAAGTAGTTGTTTAAAAAATGTATAAAAACGGAATAGCTCAAAATATTTACTTTCCTTAAATTTTGTTACCTTAAATATTATTAAAGATGCAAATAAAATCGAGCTAACAAATTACTTTACATAATTTGTTAGACTTTACGTATAATCAACAATAATATTTTAACAACAATTCATACAAAGTAAAAAATACATTGGAAAAAATAATAGAGCAACATTGATAATCAAACTTACATCCCCAGCAGCGAATCGACCGGGCATCTTTTAAATTCCGCTTCTTCAATGTACCAAATATTACCACACTATAAACAGCATTGGTTTAATTATTCCTGATCCATTTAATCAGTTTAATATTTTATTCTATGGTTTTATTAGATTTGAATTGATTTCAAATTAAATGACTTTAAAGTAATTGCAATAAAGTTTGAGAAATAAAATTACGGTGTTTTTTGAACTAAATAATAATTATTCTACTTGAATATGTGAGAAGAGCAAGACATGCAAGTGAAGGTATAAATGCCCAAACTGTGCTTCGTTCCGTTGAACCCTGTAGGATACGTCCAAAGACCTAATGATTCATATATTTATGGATGAAAAGTATACAAATAAAATATTGAGAGTTTTGAAATGAACATAGATTTGTCTGTGTATTTAATAGATTTACTAATATTTTTTGTCTATTTTTACGTTTTATACCCTAAGAGGGGTTTTAAATCAGCCATTTTGTTTGTCTCCTCTACAAAAACGAGACTACCCACTATGATGATACATTTTATATTCTGATCCTTTTGGAAAAAGCTTTTCTATACTATTTTTCATTCTCTTATCTTTATCGTCCTCTTATTAAAAAGGGTAACGAAAAACCTCTCATAAAATCAGATTTTTAAACATATTTCACTAATCATGTGATTTATTCGACATAGACATATATATCTTTATCTCTTAAATTAACAATCTGGGGATTCTAAATATTGGATAGGAACTCCTACACAGAGTAGCCTAAAACTCCCCTTTATTTAAAATTTCTTTTAATAACTATTTTAACCTTTTAGGACCCAGCCCACACACCTCTTCAACTCTGTCAGAAGGCTCTTCTAAACTAAAATTAAGCTAATTAAGTTATTTAAGTTATTGTTGCTAACATTTTCTATCGCGAATAGAAATACAACTATCACGACGTTTTGGGATCCGAAATCTAAACCCATCCTCAGGTGACCTGGAATCTAGATAATGGTAAAATCAGTACAGTATCCAAACTAAACTGGTAAAAAGCCAAAAGAAGAAGATTGGTATTTTTTAAATAATATTTTTTCTAAATCATTGTGTTTAAGTGTGCTCAAAAGGCACAGGTTTCAGAGAAAAAACATCAAAGCTTTATCATGTATGGTTCCTGAGAAATATTCAATTTCCTTAACATTAAGAATTAATAATAGGCATAAGTGCTCCCTTAAGATTGACCATGTTCTGAAGTCGAATAGCATTACCGCTTCGTTGTGTAGATATACTGGGCCGGGGCATAACGACTGAATCGATAAGACATATTAATAAAATTACCACAAAATAAATAAATCTAAGTGGATTGATTCACAATTTTCTAATCCAAGCTAATCCCAAACCAAACCTAATTGTAACACGACTTTCGCAGGAAAGATATGCAACAGCTGAGTATTATAATAAACGTAATATGTATAATAATTTCAATTATTTTTTTATTTGGCCAACATATAAACACATGAATTTTAATTAGACAGAAAAATAAATAAATACATAGTCCCCAAAAACCGTAAACTATTAACGTGGCGAATAAAGCTGTTAATTTTGTACCGCATGTATAACAATTTCAATTATTTTGTTATTTGGCCAACATATAAACACATGACTTTTAATTAGACTGGAAAAATATATAAATACATTAGTCCCCGAAAACCGTAAACTATTAACGTGGTGAATACAGCTGTTAATTTTGTACAACACATATTTACTTAATAATTTTACATTAGTGGCAATTTAGATATCGTTGGATAGTAAAGCATTTAGCTAATGGAAAGTTAACCAACAGCTGTAGCTTAAGAAATCAAAAGTTTTGGTTGTAGAAAATTTGTAAACAAACTTAGTCCTCATAAGGTTAACATTAGAAATTTAAAAAGCCATAAAATAGAATTAGAAAGTTTTTTCATTAAAACCTTCCTAGACACATATACAGTAACTTCCTAACATTTCATGGCGATCGGATGAGTAGTTTGGCAACGCATAAAGGACGTACGTACATACATTTATATATATATATATACATATAAAAAGATGTAAAAGTTAAAAGTGTTAGTAAAAAAAACTGGATTATTTCCGTGACAGAGAAATGCGAAATTTCATTTATAAATGGTATGTTTCCACTTGAGATCAAAACCGTTTACGCGAAACTTTGTAATTGTAAATATGATCCAAGCGACATGCAGAGTGAAGACAAAGCCGAACTTGAGAAGGACTAGATTTAACAAGGCCACAAGGGGAAGGCCAATTAGTGGAGGAGGTCCTGGCCACACTCACACTCGCAGGACCTGTCCTCAGCTGACGAGCTTTGAAATGTGAAACAATGTGCACAGCTAAAACTATACAGGACTTACCTGTAAGACTGTAAAAATTAAAATCAAACTCATTTAAGAATAACAAAATTCAAAGTAAGACTTAAATTGAACCTATAAAAACGAATCATCGAAATTAATTTTTTAAGTCATAAATTATAGCTATAATTAATGCATTTGTATTGAACTAATCGCTAATGAAAAGTATATAAGTTGTCACTTAACTAATCTAATGGCAATAAGTTTGTAAAAAAATAATACTTTTATATAAAGAAAGTGCATTTTTAATAATGACACTCGAAATGCAGTCGTAAAATATAAAACTTGAAACTTAGTATGTGGTTGAATAATTGTAATTGGAACAAAAAAATGGTTAGCATGACAAAACCCCAGTCTAAGTAAGTGAAGGTAGACGTACCGTTTTGATCCTGGTGTTGCCAAATTTTAATCAGTGTTGATAGAAACTCTTTATTTATTAGATTTTATTTAAAATCAAATATTTCTCTTTACATTATGAGAAACACAATCTTTAAATTTCACCCACAACTCAACGGAATTGGTGTATTGCTTATTAATATTTTATGATTAATTGTTAAAAATGATATTATCATTATAATTAAGTTTAAAAAGTTAAAATACTCAGAACATTCTATATGAATAGTTAAACTAAATTTAAAAATATTTATATAAAAAAAACAACATAATAATAAGTGGTTACTATTCACCTGTTGATGCTGGTCATAGTTTTTTTACACTCTATAGTATTTGAATTGATAATAATTCGATGAGTAGTTTAAACTCTATCTATACTATACGGTCGCCTTAACTTCGTAAATATTTTGTAAAAATTACATTCAATAAAGTACAAAACCTACAAAAACCCACCCTTTTAGTTGAGACAATACATAAAAACGCAGTCCACCTGTTACTCCCGTGCGCTCAAACTAAAGACACTAATAGCCACTAATACGATGTTTGGGTAAACTTTAATGTCCTTTATCTCGATGAAAAAATATCGAATAAGTCAAAACATCCAATAATATAGTTTTACTTACATCGTAAAAAATATTTTGATCTGCATGAACTGGTAACGACTGAGATAGTTTAATAACATTAGTAGTCTTTAAAAGTATAAATGTAATGTATAATGTAAATGTATATTAAAGTTTCGTATACTTACTGTCGCACTGAAAACTCCATCGTGACCTAACGACTACTATAGACGGGTGCCTTTCAAAGCACTGTAGCAGTCGGAAAATAAATTTTGTTTGTGTCAAGACCGAGAACCGAACCCAAGTATTACCGTGGCAGGCAACTCAGCTGTGTCTTCCACAATAGGTCTGATATAATATGTACAATGTTGGTCACAATTATCCTTTTTAGCGAATTTCCCATAGGGAAGAAGCTATTACCGTAGGTCTCATGGTAAGACTTAAGCCCGGGACCATGTTATTTTTTCGTCTTTAGGTGCCCAGAGTCCAAAAACAATAGTCGTTAAAAATTTTATATATATATATATATATATATATATATATATATATATATATATATATATGTGTGTGTGTGTGTGTGTGTGTGTGTGTGTGTGTGTGTGTGTGTGTGTGTGTGTGTCTGTTAGCACGATAACTCTGGTAAAAATGGTCCGATCAAGACCAAATCTGATAGAGACAAAGAGAATCTACAAATGCTCGGACGAGTTCGTAAACCAGACATATCAGTCAATGGGAACGGGTAGTTTGGGGGGGTTCTGTACTCCGAAATGGATTTTTTGCGTTTTTCACATGTAATTTTTAAAAATTTTAAATTTTATATTTCACCATTGGAATCAGCTTAAAAAACTACACATTTAAGTTTCTTAAAGTTTTTCTTTATCTCCAACGGTTACCGAGATATTAAAAAATCTAAACACAGTACGTTGTATTGTGGGGAAAAATTAATATTTCCCATATCAATCAATATTTTTGGATAAAACTTGATATTTAGCTTCATGTGGTTGAGATTTATCCATTTATGCTTAAAAATCATAGTTTATGTGTTTATCATGGCAGCAAACCTGCATACTCTTTTCCCATATTAATCGTATAAGGAATAGGCAAACTCCGTTATTTATGGACAGATGTTGATGAAAGTTGGTATACATGTTAAGATAAAAATTATTCACGGTAAAAATGACTTCTTTCAGTGTTCCTCACAACAGCTAATCTGCACACTCTTTCCTATGTTAATCTTATGGAGAATAGGCAAATAATTCTCATGTTTATGGACATATTTTTAAAAAACTTGTCATATATTAAATTATTGATTTGGAAATTCGCTGAGTACGCAGGTCTGCTGCGACGGGGGTATTTAATCTCTAATAAATCATTTATTTTACACAACAATTGACCATATCTACTTAATTTCTCATCAGAGCTGGCTTTTCGTCAGCATAGCAAAGGAGGTCGCTTAATGGATTTGTTCCGCGACTCTGGTTTCGAATTAAATTACCATTACAACATCCCTTTGGTCCAATCTGACATAGATTTTCCTGAATTCAGGGGTGATATCCTACAAAATAAATATATTTGAAAACATTAATCTTGGTTAAAAAAATAATAAAGGATTCCTAAAAGTATGATGTCTGAATATACGTCAAATAACTCAGATTCGGTCTCAAAAAAGAGTAATTATTGTAGCCTGCAGTTTTATGCAAGAAATTTGAGATAATTGGATAAAAAATGTAAATCACCGCTCTCAATGCTATCCTAATATAATAACGTGTTTTTTAAACTCAACTGCCCATCACCTTAGGCCTGTGTAGGTATTAATCTCATGGAAATCCAGAGGTGACCGATTTATGATCTGACAGGAGTCGCAGCCTGTTGGTTGCGATCCAGGAACCTTTGACTTATCAGGCTAGAGCGTTACCCGTGCTGGTAATTAATAATATTACACTATTTTCTTATCCGATAAATCTATCAAAGCCCTTAAAGGCTAAGGAGCAGTCTCTAAATTATCTCTGAAGGGATGAGTCCTGTTGAGGAGATGAACATTTAGGTTATTATAAACATAATATCAGCACTCGTATTACCGAGGATAGAGCGGGTCGCTTCTTTATCAGATATTGACCGTGCAACAGTTGCGACTGAAGGGTATTTTTGCCATACAATACATCGTGGCAAGCCCACTCCACTCTGTAGGAACATCTTATTTGTGCTTTGTAATAATTAATCCTAAAAGTAATGACCTACCCAGATTTGGGTAGGTCATTGGCACTATTGGGTACTACGTTAATCCGCAAAATACCATCCTCATAATTATACCAATTTGTAATTCAGAGGCCGTGGTTCGAATTCCAAGTTAAACTGTGGGTCCCTTAGTTGCTATCGGATTTTGGGCTATCAATTAACAATCCTGGCTAAGGAATATGTCAGCCTAAGAAGACTACAAGGTCACAATCATCTTACACTCATTTCTCGTTCATACTTGGCTTAAACCTGGGTAGGTCGCTATTTCAAATAGTAATCTAATGTGGGCTAATCAAATTTTCAAGAGACGGTTATTTCTTTTTGTTAAATAATTATCTTTATATATCACATATTTAGTTGAACTTATACTAAACTCTGCTAATATTGGTCTACACTGGGTTTTGAGACCTTAGTTCCTATTTTATTTCAATAAGTTGTGGGGCAGTTTAAAGTGAAAATGAAAAGATTCTCCAAAAAGGTAAAAATAATGCTAATAAGTTTCATCAGAGTGGGTGCTCTCATTCTCACAGATAAGTGATATAAACACCTTGTTTAGTGTCACTAAAAGAAATTGACATAATACCCATTCTGGAATATAAAATTGAAAAGTCTCATATTCTCAATTATTTCAGAAAAAACTCTATTTACATCTATAAAAATACAGGGATACTGCAGATTTCATTTACTTAAACAAGTGTAAGGTATTTTGTATTTTCTTCCTGTTAAAAGTCACCTATATATTTAAGATTTATTATAATAGTGGCTAATCTCAATTCATCACACGGCTGTATCAGTTACACAGTTTCAGTGACTTTCAAACATGGATGCTCATATTAGTTCAATAAATTTTGCTTTAATACACCAGACAATTAGGTGTCCTTAAGGCTCAGATTTTGCCTGTGAATATGAAATAAACAACAAAAATATGAATAAGTATAATAACAATTTTTTGTCCATTTGAAATTATTGAATTTTAACGAGTAAGCAAGAGCTACTAGGTTGACAAATGGTTTATAAACGGCCCTCTGAGCCTGGAACTCCAATCACCGAAAGCCCTGTGACTGATAGAGGTGACGGATTAGGCCTGGGAACCTGTTATTTTGCAAATGTCACTAGTCAATCTAGATATTACGTTACTACTGTCTTTGGTCACGTCAGTTTTTTTTGCTACTAATACTTGCTAAGCCACATGTTATTTTTTTAATACTTTAAGTCTCTACAATTTGTTTTCGTAATTTGTTTCGGATACTCTATATTTGACTTTGTAATTTCCTTAAATCTCTGCAGATTATATTTTTTACTACTTACTCTGTATGCTATTTAGTAACGTCACTAATCAATTTACATGTGTTTTTTTAACTGCTTTGGTTATTAGAATAAAATATTTATGTCTCAAATTGATCTAGATTTTGTGGTTGCTTTTAATTTTTTGGAGTTATCTTAAACCTTTTACTGGGTACTTCAGATGTTTTACAGTCAAAACCTTGATGTAAAAGATCTAAGGCGACTGAATAAAAACAACACGTATCAAAGAATAAGTCAAATTGAAGTTAGGTCAGCTAAGATTTCGCTATACAGAGGTTCGTAGATCTACTATTTGTTAACCTGTTCATAACGAAGATTAATTTTAACCTTGATAAAACACATGATATAAAAAAATCGTTTTAATTGAAACAGTGTAGGCTAGTCCTATACTACTCTGATACAGTAAACAATATGATATGATCTTCCATGGAGACTTAAGTGAAGAAACACCTACTACGAAACAGTAACTAAAGCAACAGGAGTTTGTGTCATGATTGAAAGTTTTATTATTAATACCAGCCCAGTACGAGTATGGTAACATATTACAGTATATAAACCTATCCATTGTATTTGTAACGCAGCTGTTATAAATGATTCGCAGTCAGCTTTAAATCTTCTGTTCACAAACATTAAAGGCAACAAATGAATGAAAAGATTTGATAAATTGATTCATGACGAACTGTCGCTCCTGGCGCGCGTTTAAATTTAGCTTCGAACAAACGTTTCCATTGAGTAACGGTTGTGTTTGGTCGACCGAACATCAAGCCATTTTTTTCCAATTGGATGGATCTAATTCAATCCTTGATTGAGATTAAAGGTTTTATTTACGAAATATTGTTTACAAGCTTATACTTTTAAACATTTAAATTAGGATTACAATTTTATTTTTGATGAATAAAATACGCCTTGTATTATAAATTATGTATGATGCATAACTGGGTCAGGATAACTCGTCAGTTTCAGTGTAAACGTTTAACGTGGTGGACTAGAAAACGGCTGGTGGTCGTTATATTACTTACACTACTCCACTAATGGGCCAGTTACAAATTAAAATCTCTGGGCACTTTACCTTAAACCCGTTTGTCTCGTCCCTAAAACGTCTTTCCGCGTTGATAGTACCAACAAAACAAAATGGAATATGGTATTTTTTAGTTTTACATAAACATACACATGGCAAAGTGTATGTGATTGCATGTAATTTTTATTTCTGTAATTCCTCCATTATTGTTAAAAATATGTCGTGGTGATAGCTTTAAATGTTCTCTGATTCGGGGCAGAGACATTCATAATTACAACACAAGAGGCAGGGGGATCTCCGAACTGGACAGCACAGAACGGCCGTCTTTGGACACATACCATCACAAACAGGTGTACATTTGGTCAACACATTGCCAGACTCATTCAAATATACACTTATGCCAAAGGCATACAAATATACACTTATGCCCAAGGCATTTAAATCTCAACTTAAACAATTCCTTGTCTCAAAAGCTTTCTATAGCATAGGCGAGTATTTATCTTATGACTGGGAGACCATAAAGATTTATTATTATTATTATTATTAGTAATTATAACTTTTATTAGTGAATTAAGATAATTTTACTGTTTAAAAAAATTAAGAAAAAAATTGAGATGCCTCTCAAATAGCCACCAGAGCTAGAGAGGTAAAACAATAGCACTGCAGTGTACTACTTTGCGCTTGCGAAATAAATTGAATTGTAAATTGTAAATTATTATTATTATTATTATTAGCTCAGGGGTAAAGCACTGCCCCAGAAAGTCAGAGGTCGTTGGATTAAATCCAAAAGGGAAAGACTACAATCAGTTTATAATCGGTCACCTCTTGCTAGCCTATATGAATCAGCTGATACGGTCCCTCTCTGCCTTTAATTCAACGCACTTCAGCTTAGCCAAGGGCCTGGCTAAGCTGAGGTTAAAAAAGCTTAATTGTTGTTCATTTTAATAAAAATATTAGGTTACTCTTTTTAGTTTCTTGTCTATTTTATGACTCAGATGTTTGTATTGTTTAAGAGAGGTGTTTAAGTGAGAGCGTTTGGTTTTGCAGTTTTGTATCTAATTTATTTTCCATACACTCGACTGACGCCCTACTCTTCTAGACCCCTTACATCTCAACCTAATAAACCTCATCAATCTTTACTTAGTGACAAATGGACCATTTACAGTTGCTATATAGTTTTGAAATAACAAACGTTTTTATATAGCTTTTACAAAACTTACGTTATCAATTTAGATATAAATTACAAAAGTCAATCATCGACGAGTCCTTGACGGATATAAAGTCCCTGCATTATTACTTGGGATGCCGTCCAGGTGAAACATGTAGTGGGCAGCACCTATTTGTGTGAACTATGATATACAACATGCGTTTTTATTATATAAGTCATAACACACAGTTCGGGGTTAATAAAATGGATTCAAAACATGTTTTCTGTAGTATGTATTAAAAGCAAAATGTATACAATTTATAGATAAGCTTTTCTTTATTAAGAAAGTTCAACACCGATACTTTTAGAATAATGAATGCTAAACGTGTTTCAGTGGGCCAACTACTTACTGTCGTTGTTTTCGGTTCGTCGTGCTGGTGTTGGTGCAGCAAATGCAGTGACGTCATCACCACCATTTTGAAACGTCCACCATCTTGAAACGTTCATCTACAGTGCTCACACAGGTCTGGGTGTTTCTACTTTACACTTGCAGTTTACGTGAATGTCTATTGGGTTTTCGATTAGGAAAAATACAGGTGTACATGGTATTCATAAAATGGATAAAAAATAAAATATGGAATAAAGTAAAGAACAGTTTGATTAATAGCAGTTTTTATTTACATAATTACCAGTTGTACGTTAATTTTTCAATGGAATAAAAAAAGTAAAGTAATTTTCAAAATGAAATTTTGCAGAGCTCATTAACGTGATCATTTAGTGCAATAAATAATATTTTCTCAAGTTTTTTGATATTACAACTTAAGGGAATATTCCGTTTCCAATCTTTTTATAAAAGTGAGTTATTGAATTTACGTTTGCTCATTAATACAGCTTACATTCTGTATGGGGTGTATAACTGTCGTTAAAGTACTTATTTGTATGTGTAAACAGTGCTTTCTACATTCCTAATAGATGCAAAAATCTGGTGACCTCAACACATCAAAAACCTATTCGTATCTGAAAAACTACAGGGTGATCTCAAACTTCAACACTTGACGTGACATACGTGAAAATTAGTCCTCCTATGACGCTGGCAGGTTTCAACAGTGAAAATCGGCAACCCCAAGTCAGACATGCTGTCAGCTGGTGTTGAATGCAGAAAAAATGTGAAAATTGTCAAAAGTATCTGGAAGGTTCTGCAGCCCACATGCAGGTGTACTGCCAAAATACAAATACAAAAATGGAAAAATCGTGCCAAAATGGGGCATGTTGACGAATACTCGAAGCGAAAATAATAAGGTTTAAATTTCTAAAGCAAATTTTATTTTGGGTTTAAAAACTGGTTCGGTAAAAATGATTTGTATTTTCCGTTTTAATTGTCTTAGGTCAAGTATTGAACTGATTGAGGAATTTAATTTTTTGTTTAATTTATTTTAAATACTGTTGTTTGAACCTGATTTAAAATGTTTTTGTAAATAAAAATAACAAAAGCTTAAAAGTAATAAATACATTTTCCATTGATGGTCTGCCTTTATTAAGCCCAGATGTGTCAACATTATGTGTAATATCGAATTTAAACTAAACTCATAGCGTCATATGCTTAAATCCATGGATTAAATAATTAAGCACAATTCGATCTGCTATAGTTTTGAGCAACATTAATAATTAGTACCAAACAATTTCAGATTATTTACACACATCTTCTGAATCTAACATTATAAATAATAAACACAGTTATATATTATGCATATAGCATACACTTAAAATGTGTTTTTCACTTAATTTATTTAACAAAACAGTCTGGAAGTATTCATATGTCGAACACGGTTTAATACATATATATATATTTCCGGAGCGGGACCCATGAACCAACTTATAACCAACAAGAATATAATAATTAATATCCGAAGAGATGAATCCAAAGTTTATTTAGCCACACTAAAAAACTCGTTTAGTATATTTTTTTAGTTTATTGGTTAAAACTCAATAGCCAAGGCGATTAAAAAATACTCGTTTCTACACTATTAAATAAACAAATTAGTTTAATATCAATTTAAATAAAAAAATATTTTATTTAGGGAATATTGTGATGAAAATATACTGAATGAAAGTTTATAAAATAGTGTTAGGTACTTAAGGTAAAACTATTTTTTCGGAAGAAACCTGAAAAATCACCTCACATCACAAAAGT
This sequence comes from Nephotettix cincticeps, assembly GCA_023375725.1. Lineage (NCBI taxonomy): Eukaryota > Metazoa > Arthropoda > Insecta > Hemiptera > Cicadellidae > Nephotettix > Nephotettix cincticeps. The sequence goes on along the minus strand of CM041786.1, from coordinate 771,901 downwards.
TGACGTTAATAAAGCCGGCGGAACACTGAGGTTCACAAATGTAGGGGTGGCCACCCTCTCTTGCACTCTACCCCACCCTCAGCTTCCCCGGCGCATGACAGAATGCTACAACAATAATTATTCATCCCTTATTGTTTGGGTTTTACCTATCACTTCAGGCGTTCAAACTGACCCGTGTTTTGAAACTCACCACCACCGGTAAAACGTGATCAATTTTAGTTTCTTTTTACATGTGACATGTTCAAGGGTAAAACACCCTTGAAAATCATAAATTCCAAAAAAGTTCAGAGATACCGTGGATTATTACCTACGCACCGAGTTTCATGACATCTGGACCACTAGTCTCGTCTCTTCTGCATCCCCCCCCACACACAGACATCACTCTAAAAGCCATTATTTTCGATTCAAGGTGCCGTAAATTGGACATATCAACCAGAAACTCAAAATAGAATATTCTAACGAAAACAGTACTTTCTCCTTATACAGATAGTACCATTAGTCTGCGCGCATCTCTGACGCTAATAGCCGTTCTATAAAGGCTGGGCTTGCTCACTTCATTACGCTTGTCTTCAAGATTTTCACCTGAAATAAACAAAGTAGCTCACTTAACTGATAAATTATATTATTTATGTTCCTATAAGATAATAAGCTAAAAAATCTAAAAAGCCACGAGCACAGAATTATGTCACGATCTGTACCATCGTATAGGAAGAGAAAGTAAAAATTAGTTACACAATCATTTACACCAACATTAAAATGCAAAGATGTTCTACTGGCCAGCAGAAAATCTGTGTAGTGTAACGTGTGGGTGTAAATGTAAACAACAGTTATGTAAGTGTTTGTGCAATTGATTTTATTGACATTTATTTATTTCTAACCATGATTATGGAGTAAAACCCCCAAAAGCATGTAGGATAAATATAATAAATAAAGAATAGTAATACTGAAGAACTCACATTCCTCTGAAGGAATTCTGCCTCCTAGCCACGGCTTTTGTTGTATATTCCAGAACGATAAACGGCAAGTGCTCAGCATAACGCATTCTTCACAGAGTTAGTACTAGATTTCCATACCAGGATGCGCTACTTATGTCCCGATTGCTTCATGGGGTATGGTGAATTCCGGGACTAAAGATTGCAGGATTTATACACCCACAAATTTCAAGAACTGTGCTCGAAATCTAGGTAACCTTATTTTATATAGGTAAACAATTATTTTTAACATAATTACATGAGGCAACACTCGTAGTGGTTGGTCCATCAAACAAATGTAATGAAATACTCAATCTTAAAATTATAATATATAATATAGTACTATAGCTTAAAAGAAAATCAAATTAAATAAACTATCACAACTGCGTTAGGTAATTTGTACAAATTTAGTACAGCCTGCTGTAAATGGAAAAAACTTTCAATTTTAATAATACAGATTTTACTTCATTATTTTTTAACGAATTTCCAATTATTACTTGTCAAAACTTGTATAAAAATTTATTCTGACTTTTATTAGTAATGTTTAAAGACTGTTATAATTATTTTATTTTAAAATAGATGCAATATTTTGCTTAATGTGAATAGCCCCCTTTTTATAGTATACGTCAACATAATCTACATCTACGTCACATCCGTTGAATTAAGTAAAATTAATATCTAAGAGGAACGGCCGGTATTGCTCTGTTCAACGACAGCAACTGTTCTCAGTAACTGTTCAAACTTCGTCTCTGCCAACTTTACACTTCAATACCTACAAGAGTTCATCAGGCGGGAAACTCATTCCTTGCTTTCAGTTGGAAATCGACAAAAGTATTACATATTCATTTAATTTACTTTTAGATTAACTTAAAGATCTTTCACCCTTTAAGTCTTCCAGCTTAGTAGCTTTTCATATAGTTTTATTGGTGTTATTTAACAGCTCTCACCGGTATTTTTCATATGGCGTAAAATATAAAAAAGAGGAAGATTTTTTTAATGGTAAAAATAGATCCTAAAATTATTTTACATACATGTTAATTTTTTTAGTTAACAATACAAGCTGGGAAAATTTACTTTACAAAAACGTAGACCCTGACTGTATAGTTTAATCGAACCGACGTCTATTGTTTTATCAAGTGACTGTACATATGGTATAAGGTCTATTATCTCGGCTCTTGTCGCAGTAATATATTCATACTAACGGAAATGGCTTCCATGCCATTGAAATATTTAATGAATAGTGAGGATTCTTAGATAAAACACAAAACATAATAACCATCCCAACATTCTTTAGAATGCTATAAATAGGCGTAAACTCATCAGACGCTAGATTAATGAGGACCTCTGGCAACCATGAATAACGCAGTGGCAATCTCAGTATTGAGACATGAAGCCTTTCAGTTCCACCTCAATTATTCATCTTGAAAGTTTAAATAAGAATTACCTATAATGAATAGTTTATTGGGGTTTTCATCGAAACTCTTGTTACGTAATTATAAAAATTGACATGTATTTATGTTCGTAGATGTAAAGAAACGAATAAATGGAAATAGTACCAAGTGGGAAACAGTGGTTTAACGTTAATAATATTGTGTTTACTTTTAGTGTGTGTGTTATTTGTAGTATATATATAATTTTGCTTTAGTTAATAAAATCAACAATTTTTGTTTTATCTATAGTACTAAACTAGTGTGTATTTATATTCTGAACACATTTTTAAAGATAGTGAAGATGTATGAATAATGGATGGCTTATTTATTTTACGTGCAACGTTTGTACGAGTACCTACCTGACGGTTTCTCTAGGCAAGCCTTTCTACATTTTGGTGCATTTATCTTAAATAACTCTTCTTAATAGCCTAGATTATTTGATTTATTAATTCCTGATCGTACCTAATTTTCTCAGTAAACAAAATCATATTATAGTTTACACCTTTTTAAAATCTTTTCACTACTATTTGAACTAATTTAATTATTAGTTCAAAGCTTTTGTATAATTGAAATGATACATATGTGTTGGTGATTATTTACCTCCAATTACTCTGATACGACTTTGAACACTGACTTTACCTACATTAAATGCAAAATAAACTGTGAATTGCTATTATAATGGAGTGAAACTTCTAAACGAAACCGTAACAAAACGTAACGTAACGTCGTGACGTAGCTCAGGGAAACTGAAATAAAATAAGTCATCTATAAAAAAATCATGGCGATAACTTTTATTGTGATGAAATATTTTCAACGTATATGAATGAAAATAATTTGATTCTATTTGGCAAACCGTATTGTTCCGAACCAAAAATACCATAAATATTTACATTTTCTCCGGAAAATTTTAAGAAAGAGTAAAAAAAGATGGTCTTGAAACTAACTAACTAACTAATTCGATTTTGACACTAGCGGCACTAGAAAGGAGTCACTATCACATTAGTCTTTAGGAAGAACTCTTAACTAATATCTCTACAGTCAATGACAACCTTAAAGACTAACAGTTTAACGTGGGAAACGAACCACTTATGCATCTGAATTATGAACTGGTATATTTATGATTATTGTCTTTATGGATGAACGTAGTACTTAATAGTGTGGACGTTAATCCACACCAGAGCCATCATATCCATTGACCTATCCATTTTTCATAACCTTCAATTAGATGATTTACATAACACAGCATCATCCCAGTCTATAATTAAAATAATTAAATATAATAGATAAAGAAACGATATGAAATATCAAAACCCACTCATAATTGACAGTTAATTTACTTATACATATATTTATTTCACATATGAATGTGGACGGCTGATTAATTTGTCGTGTGAAATTTTCCTTTCTGGCTACAGCCCTGAGACAGATTTCTGTCTTACTTTCACGACTGTCTATCATTAGCTTTTGAAAGCAAACAGTTTTTTTTAATTAGTCTGCAAAATTAAACCATAATATTTACCCGTTTGTTTCATTTTGCAAAGAGTTTCTTTCTAGACAAATCGTAAACAACTCTGAAATGTTGGAGAAGAGGATTGATGACGTCACCCACCGACATTGAATAAACCAATAGCAATCTCGAAATCGAGAGATGGTGTAATACCCGAGCCATTATCATTTTAACTTTATTATTAAGTCTAGTAGTTCGCCAGTCCTGTGACGGGTAGTGTGGCTCAGTATTTATAATTTTAAATTGTTAGATTAAATTAGAAAGCTTTGAAAAAGAGTAAAATTTTGAAAAACATTTGAATGTGCAGTAGTATAAATTGGCAATAGATTGGTTAATTTGAAATGTATACGTCTTAGCTCTAGGGGGAGGGTTTGCAGTTTGTAACATGAAAATTTGAAACATAAGAACAGTTGATGAACTGAAAACATTCCATTTAGATACATCCATGATCCAACCCATTCCCCACAGATAAGTAAACATAAACATTTTTTACTGGTTCTTTACATCATTTTCTGAAACATCTCAAACGGTATTTTGAGCGATCATTATGAATTGAACAAGGCGTGAGTCAGTTTAAATGGAACAAAGAACATATTAAAAAAGTAGAGAACAAGGAAAATGGATTTTATTGCTGTAGGCACTTTCTTTTTCATGGAGAAGACGAACAAAATGCCTTGTGTACCGTTAGAGAAAGACAGTAAGAATGATGAAAAAGTAGATAGGACTTATTTTGGCTCTTTTAAGATATAAAAGGCGAAAATGGCAAAAATATCTCAATTCCAAGTAATGTACAGACAAGTTTTCAAAATTATTCAAAATATGCATATAACTTTTATGTTCGGTACAAAAATAAATATTACCTATTTTTATTTAAACACATTTTTAAGGCTTTCAGTGTTTTAACTTATTTGTTTTGGATCCAGAGAGTCATGTGGTATGCGGTGTGAATAACCGGTCAAATGTGGTCGAGGTCGTGGATTAAAACCTTAAATGTGGCGGAAGATAAAATAAATCAAAATAAATTAATAGTATTTTTAGCTGGAAGAAATATTGATTTATTTTAGTTTTTCTATCAGTAGTCTGTAAGAAAATGAAAAACTTAATTAATTCGTAAAATAACACATGTAGTTCATTATTAATCATATAACTAAAAACTTAAATATATGAATACTTTACGAATAATGTAGTTTTAAAAGCCTATATTTGTAGCTCAACATTACCTTAAAGTTAATCTAATTTGATATTTAGAATCTGTTTACGAATTAATAAAAAAATATGTATTAGATTGAAAAACATTTTGGGAAAGATAATAATAATAATGCGTGTGTAAAGTTGAAATATCGTATGAATTAAATGAACACAATTACATAGGTCAAGTTAAATTTAAAAGGAGTTCGTTGTAAGTTCACATTGGCAAAATAAAGTTAATTTAATTATTTTATGATTTGGAATAGCTATCGAGGAAAACAGAAACAGGAAATTAAATTTGAATCAGGAATGCTGTAGTCATCTGAAACTAATTGTAAATCCTTATTGGAAATAAATTACATGAAACCTTTATTTTGTTATTTTTTGCGTTTCAATTAATCCTATTCACTAGCTATTTCAGTACCCAAAGTTATTTTTTTAATTACAACATTGATAGTGTATCATTTGGATGGAATTTTAAAATAATACTGTAAAAATTAAACTCTTAAAAAACATTCTCTAATTTCATATTTGTTTTATCCAATATATGGTGTTAAAAGATTATGTTACTAATAACATAACCTAGATAAATAATTTCAAAGCGCAAACCATATTTTAAATTAAACTCATGCTGTAAAACAGTAACTTTAATAGCTTATAGTTACAGTTCAGTACTGTGTTAATTCTTTTTAATATTACAAAAGGTTTAGTAGCTTATAGTGATAACTAGAATCAAAGTTGCAATAATAATCTTAATCTTATATATGTGAAATTAGGGATTCTTGTACCTTTTCACGCAAAATGTATTAGACTGATCATAAGAAATTTTGTAAACATATTTATGAAGGGAATTAAATTAAAATGAACATAGGGTAGTTATGTTTTACAAACTTTATAAAAAAAAGTATATAGTGGAGCATTTAACTCTATTTTGACTGGCCAAAGTAGTGCCAGAAGTTGCTTACTGTGTCGTAAACATTGGTTTGCTAAACACGCCTTCCAAAACTTATATTCATTTGATAAGTATTTTATTAAGGTAGATCCAAAGATCTTCATTTTCTGAATACGGTTGAAATAATATTATTATTTAGAGATTATTCATAATAATACAGAGTGTTTATGAAGTACTTAAAATAATAACATTAACTGCAAACTGATTAAACTCTGGTTTTATATCGATGTACCCAACTAATAATATCCCCCCTCCCCCTACGAAGACCAGTGTCATAATTAGACAAGTTTCAGAGGCAATTCAGAGACAACATAGGTCGGATCTCAGGTTAAACTGTAAGTCCCTTAGATACCATTGGCTGTCAGGCTTTAATTAACAGTTCTGTCTAAGGAACATATGAGCCTTAGTCAGTATCAAGACTTCAATCATCTTACGCCCATTTCTAATTCACAATTGGCTTTAATACCTACATGGGTAGGTCACCATTTTATTAAAAAGTTTCAAAATAGTGAAGTGTCAAAAATAAGAGCAACATATTTTTCATGGTTTCATTGAATAACAAAAAAAAAAAGTTTAATTAAAAATGTAAATAAATAAGAAAGGCATTGATTTTTATATTCTTTATAAAAACCTAGAATTGTCATAAAATATACCGTGTTTACTATAGAAAGTAAATTGTAACATGCCTCTCCAAACGTTTTCTGTTGGTAATAGCAATGAAGAATAACACTTAGTTTTTTGCGGGAGCTTAAAGTCATGGCCAAACTAGTATATTGATTTAATTTTTAATGAAAAAAAAACACATGCAAAGGGTTTCAAACCACCCATGCTCTTGCTGGTTGGCTGAGTGGTTTTGGTGCCCGCCTTAAAAACTGAAGGTCGCTGGATGGGTTTAATCTGTGGACCTAGGTGAATTTTTGTCATTATGCTTTTAGTTAATGATGTTTCCTAACAAAAGGTGCGTGCTACGTAGTAGTTAGAGCTAAGTTTGACCCGTTACCCTTCTAAACGTTAAAAATGCAGAAAGACGTGGAAAAACAGAAAATAGCTCTTGAAATGTCAAAATCTCAGACACGTGAACGGAGTAACCCTAATAATATTTGGGACTTCAATTACCATAAACCATGAAAACTCATTTAAAATCATTAGAAGATTATTTTAAAAAATTGATACCTGAATTTTCTAAGGATTTTTCAGGTAAATTACCCCTCAAAATTGATCATGGACAACCAAATCTTAAGATATTTTAAAAGTGAAAAATTGTACTGAATTCCACAAATCACCGTGGTTTGGGGTTGGTAGATAGATGAACGGATACAATTTCAAACCACGTTTTGGATTTAGGGAGCGTAAAACAGATATTTATACTCTCGATTCTAAAATAAAAAAAAATTCAGATACTTAGACAGTTCTTATACACATGAGATTTTTGATCAATGTCATAACGGATACACGTACTAAATATAATTTACATAACAAAAAATGGATTGATGCACACGAAGGAATAATTGATTAATTTTGATAAAGAGATAGCCAATTGATGTACATAACCAAATAATCCGTCAATTATTGTTGGATAACGGATAAACGTAATTTTTAAAAAAAGTAAAAAAACTAAGAAAAAGGAGTATCAACGAGTATCAGGGGTAGTTATTTTATAAAAAGGAGGTCCTGCCTTGATACATGAGCCGCACGGGAGGAGCTGAGACGCAGATTAGCCCCAAGTAGTTGATTTATGTAATTAAGATGACGTGGTGTTAGTCCCCTCCAGCCAACCTGAATAAAATATACTCTGCACACTTGACAGGATACCTGCTCATAATGCGTCACTTTACTAATCTAATCATTCCACAGTTTCAAGACAGTTACACATACAGACCAAATCAAAAACGTCAAGCATTCAAGAATTTTATACAACACAAATGCATATTACACTCAGAAAAGTTCGTATCTATATGATTTAAAACTATATTGTTTGAGGAAAAAATCATAAATGAGGAAAATATAGTGTCACAAAGTTAAACACACAAAAGTAAACGTATATTTTTAAATTATTTTGTTCATAAATATCAGTTAGGTTTTTTTAACTTGTTATGAATATGGAGACAAACTACTGTGTTTTCGCTCTTGTTCAATCAATTTAAGTCAATAACGGACCTTACCTTATTTGTAATAATGTTTACTGTAAAAACAATGAAGTGTAAGTATTTTAGAACAGTTTTTTATGCCTACCACTCAGTAGCGGTACTATCTCTACCTAGATCTAGCTGTCACATATACTCCTAAAAGCCAAGTTTACGGCATTCAATTTTTTCAGTCCACACTACCTTTGCTCATATCATTTGAGCTTAGAACGTTTAGTTTTTAATAAACGTTAAAAGTAAGCTGTATTGTTGGTTGAAAAACAAAATACGGATGAAGTAAATATCACTTAATTCTTCACCGCCCGTTGGTGGACTCGACTCAAACTTTTCAAATCATGCAGTCCGCACGGGAGCCAGCGAAGCGAGATTGGATCTTGATTATTTATCCCTACTGAGAACAGTTATGCCAACTCCAAAACTGAGCTTTATGCAAGCTATTCCTGCCTGCCTCGTTACGCAACCTAACCGTTCTTCCTTTAGGGGGTAAATCGAATCAAAACAAAACATTATAAGAGTAATCAATTAATTAATACACTAAAATAAATGTTTGTTATAAATTTAAAATGATTAAATAATACTCAAACCTATACATTTTAATACCGTATTAATAAGGATATTGCCAGTTACCCTTGAGTAAAGAGTAAAGAGTTTCAAACATTTTTAATCTTTTTATTTTAATATTTACTTTTAAGGTTTGCTAATAATGTTAATTATAACTGTATATTTATCTACAAAAACTATAGTGGGACCGAATCGTCATCAATAGGTACATCTTGTTCAATACTCTTCAACAATATATTACCTGGTAAATTATCGTTATCGTTATTAGATTTATAATTTATCAAGTTACCTTTTAATTTAAACTCTTAAAAAATTAAAAACTCAAATAATAATACATTTTATATTAAGTGACACGGGACATCTTTTTTATAATCTGTCATGATGAAAGTGAGGTTAAACTTTCAATTTATTGTGTAGATGCAAGTTTGACAGTTTTAAATGGTGATTCATTTTAAGTGGTCATTTTTGGAGGGCCACAAGGTCAGAAGATGAATGTTGCCGTAAAATTTGATAGCTAAATTACATTTTTAAATAAACCATCTTATGTGCAACGTATTTACAACGGATATTTTTCATTATTCTACACCGAAACCTTCTAATATTTGGAATCCTTCTAATCGCGGTTAAAATTTAAAAATAATGTATATAAACATTATGTTAACCTACTTTTTGGTAAACTTTTTCGAAAAATACTTTCATCCCAGTATTGAAATGAAGTGCCTAAAAGGGTTATTTCTGGTTTACTAAAGATTTATTTAAAGAATAATTATAATTTATTTATAATTATAATTTATTTATTTATTATAAAGATTTATTTATTTATTTTATTTAAGGTTTACTAAAGAGTGTTTATTAAAGATTTTTTTGAATATGAATACAGTAATTTAAGATTTACAAACATAACCTTCTAAATTTCACTGAGACTGAGTGTTTAAACATGAACATTTGAAGTCTAAAACTAGTGCTAGGAGCTACGTATCCCATTAACAGCAGAAGTAACAACGTTTTAAAAGAATTTATTGTACGCAACAAAATAAAAAAAAGCTTATTCGATTATAAAATTCATTCACTATTACATCTATTTAAACCTAAGTAAACCAGACGATAAGGATATTTGCTTTGGCATCAGATGAAATTTTTCAGTACTTTCCTCAAAACTGCTACTCCAAGGATCTTTTGTGACATTGCATAAACATGGTCTCAAAATAGCTTAATTTTAAGATAATCAATAAAGCATACCGTTGATTCACACTCTCACATCTGTAATATTTTTTCTATTATTTTCAGTTTCTCTTTGAATACGCGAGCTAAATGTTTGAAAACTGTATCACCGGGCGGAGTGACGTGTTCTTCAGCATCCACGGCTGATGTGAAGGTATATTTACCGAAATCTCCACTTCATCATCGACTGTTTGCGATGGAAGCCGGCAACGACCACTCGATGTTCTACTTATCGATTATGACTTGCATCGTCAATCATCTAAAACATCGAAAACCGTACTTCATTTGTCAACATGTTTCAATCATTATCAATATGATTATTTATTCACTATGTTTCATTTATTATACGCATTTATAGTGGTTTAAATAATGTTAATCTAAATAGTTTGGTCAAATTATTATCTTTCAAATATTTTTCGTTGTATAATTTTTCTTCATTTTATGAAACAAAATATATTATGCGTAAGACATAATAAAATATCATCAAGCTAAACAACGCACATCTATAATTTAATGGTTTTAAGTAATATAGCATCAGTAAACATATCGTGTTGGGTACACGGTCGAATAATATATACGGAAAAATAGGAACAGTAAACAATGATAAATAAATCCTATTAATGTAGACTGATAGAAAGAATTCAAATGTTCTTCCTCCTTTAAAATCTTCAAAAATAAAGCAAAGTATAAAACATTAATATTATAAAGATAATTAAAAAAATAAAACAATGAAATCAGTTTTTTCTTAAATTTCTTTAAATATCTTGTATATTTTTAGTGCTTAAAAGAAGCTAAATTTTGGGGCTCTTTAAAGAAATCCTGAAAACTTACAAATATTTGTAATTTATATCATAGATAGAATAAAACTGAAACAAAAAATAAATCAATAAACTAATCGGAAAAACATAAAATGTGCTTCTAAAGTTTATTTGATGAAAAGTTTAAATGTATATATCCAAGTATCCAAGTAAACCGTAAAATAAATAAAAATCAGCAATAAAAATCTAACAATAGATTAAAAGAAGGATATAATATAAAATGAATAAAAATTTTTCTAGGTAAATTACTATGTTATTGAGTACTGTACAAACGTGTTAAAATATCCTTCTCACAAAACAGTACAGTGATAAAACTCGAAAATTGATTACTATTCGTATAATAAAAAAATCAGAGTAATAAGAAAAAATCATACAAAAACGTTCTTTTAATGTTGACTGGTTGAAGGGGTGAAATGTGCATCCCTTCATATCGACCCTGGGGTTGTGGCTGTAACTCACACTCTGTCATAAACACCGGTTTGTTAAACAGCTGGTTTTACATCGCGTCAGATGTTTACACTGAACCTGTTAAAATGCGACAGTGAGTTAATTTGACACGAGTGTGGCAAATGGATAGACACATATTCAGCTTTATACAGGGGTGGTTTAGAAATTACGGAATGGATTAGTATTTTTATTTATAATTATACTACAAGAGTGATACTTTGCAAATTGAATTGTGACTATATTTAGCTAATTACCGACTATCAACCTCAGATTCGACGGCCCATGAGATGTTAGTTGGAGATTTTAAATAGGAAAATAGATTAGCTTAGTTTAGATGAGATTATATTAGATCATTGAAATGGCAACCATACTACAATGTAGGTATTTTAAGCCAAGTATGAATGATGATTGAATTAAGATGATTGTGGCGCGATCTTGTAGTCTTGTTACTGACTAAGGCTGACATGTTCCTTAGACAGGACTGTTAATTAATAGCCCAACAGCCGATGCCAACTAATGGAACTACAGTTTAACGTAGAATCCGAACCACGACCTCTGGATTACGAATTGGTTAAAATTATGAGGATTGTCTTTGCGGATTAACGTGGTATTCAATAGTGCGGACGTTAATCAACACAAGAGAACACCACATCCACCGACCATCTCTCACAACTGTCCACGATTCATACGTACATAAAATTTAAAGTATTCTTAAAAGAGTACTATGTCGCAAACTGCATAAGAACTGCATAAGGACTGCATAAGAAGGCACAAGTATGAATAATTATGTTTGTTATTAATATAATAAAAAGTTTTTAATTCTTCGTTGTCTAATTATAATATGGACACAATTTTTGTTTTAATTAAAAATTAAAATAGGTTATGGAAAGAAATATTGTATAATTTATAATAATATACACTATGGAAATAGTATAGCTGAATGTTTTCATGTATACATAAAAAGTCTTGTAATGAAGTAAAAAAATAACTCCTAAATCCTAAACTAGAATAACTGAATGATGGTAATCAAGTTTTTTTAATCAAACAAAATTATTTTATGTTTTTGACAAAAAGATTTTAAGGACCGTATAAAATTCAGAATTTAATCTAATCGACTGAAGTTATTGAAATATCAAACTTTATACAATCAAGCCGGGTGATGGGACCTCGCTTCATAAATTTAATACTTTAATTGATTTCATTAAAATGTAATACATCAACTTACATCCTCCAGGCATAGACAACCCAGTTTTAGTTGAATACTGATAACGAACGTGGAATGCATAATATAAATGTAAATTGATTAAACCCTGGCGTAGCAATACTTCAAAATATTGCGAAATAAATTAGGCTGTAATATTTGACATAAATTAAAAAACCTTTTCAGAATATAATCCGTGATTATTTTGATTTAACTAGTTTCAACTTTTTGTTGAGTTGGTGGCGTGGTGAGAGTGTGATAGACTCCAACTTGTTTTGGATTCAGGAAATGCCATCAGTTTTTATTTGAACTTTCACTCTGTATATTGTGTTGGTTCACCTTCATCTTTGCTTGAACTGCTCAGAACTGGTAGGTATAATATGGAGAAGAAGAAAGAAACAGCAATGATAAGTAGATAGCTCAGCTAACTCACTACTCAAACTGTCCTTTTTGATTATTGAAAATCTTTTTGCTTTGTTTCCTCATTTCAACCTGAAATAGATATATCTAAAGCTTTAAATTAATTTTTGAGTACTTTAATCCATAAAAACACCATGAAAATCGTTAGGATTTGGAAAAATTTTATCAAACCCTCAAGAAAATAAATGGTATCGGTGGACTGTCACATACTTTCTTTCTCCCATTATTAAATAAAAAGTACAATTTTAGATAATACAATAGAAATATCATATGGTTTAATTCTTATTAAGAGATCATTTAAAATTTTACTATTACAAAAACTTAATCCAATTTATTAAACTACGACAAGAGAAAAAAATAATAAAATATTTGTTAGAAATCTTTGGACCAATCCACTCCACCTGTGAAATGTTTTACTTATTGAGTCGGTATTTTTTATATTATGTAACCCTATACTGAACAAAAAGTTTCACAGAAAACTGTTATTAATAAGAAACAGATTTTTATAATTTTTTAACTGGTTTTTTAATAAAATTGGGTGCTCTCAAACAACGTACTGTGATCACCACGGACATAAATTCAACTTTTCTCTGGAACCGATAGAAGTACACAAATAATTAGTAACACCATTACATGAAATAACGGCATAAACTTTTAGTTGAGTGAACACATGTGCTTTAACGTGAGTTATATCCTAGAGTAATTAACTGAGAATCAACCTAATCCAATATACGACATCGTTGTTGACGTGATAAACAAAGACTTTCTCGAGACTCAGGGGAATCACGACGTTATAGGGTATCAGACTCAGACGAGATTAACCTGCTCATACGCTTAAAACCACATCAACCTCACCAGACGTCTTTAATTTATTTAGTTTATTACAGTTTTTGCATTGCAGCTTGAAAATGTTGTCGATGGGGATCGATAATTTATTACAGTAACAATAAAAACTTTACTTGTAATAATAAAATAACAAAATTCCGTACGGTGATAACAGAGAGGGATGAGGGCAGGCATTAATGTTTAAAAAAATACGACCACAAATATGGAAAAACGACATACCCTTTCCCAACAACAATAATAATGTAGATGGTAGGCAATAAATAATATTGAACAACAGATAGATAAATGGATGTATATTCGATAAAATAAACAATAACAATTAATTATACTATATATATGTTTATATTTATATAAAAAACAAATATATATGAAGATAAAGTTTCAATAATACTAATAATAAAAGTAAAACAAAAATATAAAACAAACATACCAACAATATAATTACTATTTATTTAATTTTTTGAACTTCTTCAGCGTCAAGTGTTTAACTATTCTACGTTACTGGAGGTAAGGAAACTTTCCCGTGATCAAGTGACTTTTATAAGAATCTACATTACTCTATTTAACCTACATTTTTGGGGCTTTTGATTATTATTTTTGATAAAAATCATCCATTCATACATTCACACAAATGAAACACAATTACAAATATTCATGCCGTTACATATAGTTATTACGAATATAAAAATCATGGTAGGATATTACTTCTTTTTACAAAAATAGTGAAAGAATATATTGTATAACGTTAAATTTAAAAATGCACTTCCTCTACTATTTCTAGTTTGGATACACTTTAATACCTATTTACGCATTTGTTTTGCATTTTAGAATTGTAATGTGTGTAGTACACATCTATGGTATATTATGTATAGTAGATAGTTTTAGTATGTAGTAGTTATATGGCACATGTTCGATTAACCAAGATAGTTAATCGAGTTTGTTGTAGGTTTGTAGTTATAATAAGTACATAGAAGTAAGTGGCTTTCTGTGTGCAACATGTAGTGTACATATTTATAAAGGAATATTAACAACTTATCAAAGAGCATGAATTTATGTCTGATGTCAACCTTTTGGACCTTTTTCCTGATATTCAGGCGTTTATTCCATTTTTATTTCTTCTTCTTCTATATTACGTATAACGACTGGTATCAGGTATGGTGATTAAACTGGATATTAAAGAAAAATGATAATTAACAATTTTATTTCATTATGTAAATTCTGGAAAGTATGTTATTTTTTACATATGTAATATTTCTACTAAGAGCTTAAAAATAGGAAGTTTTCTTAGCCTACAATGCAGCTAATTCAAAACTACATTTATAATATTACAAAAATACACAGCATTATTTTTACAATGTTGTATTATTATGAAGTGATAAAATACAAGATTGTATAAAGTTATCGTTCTTTTGAATAAGAAATGCGATGATGAGGAATTTGTTAAATGCTTCACTCAATTGTCTTATATAAATGATGACAAATATTTGAAGAAATATTATTATTTAATTTTATTATGATAAAAAGGATTATTCTATAAACACTTAAGATAAAGATGGATAATACTAATAGTAATCTTAACGTTTTCTTAATTGCCAAATATTAAACATAAAATTTCATTATAGTAGGGATAGAAAATATTTTAAGTGGTGAATAAACAGCTGTAGTGAATGCCCTTACACTCGAGTGCAGATTGTAATTAAAATGGTTAACATGATAAAATGAACCATCAATAAGGTGGAGTAGTTTTGACGAAGGATGAAAAGGCAATCAAGTTTATTAATCAACATGAAACTTAAGTAGATTCCTCTTCTATTAAACATCCATAACCTCTTCACATGTTGCACACTCCAAAAAATGTATTGAATCACGAACCGATTCTTTACCGAGTGATTCTTTTACAATTATCTAGAAATTCTTGAAAATAATTTTTTAATGCATGATACAATTTATTACTAACTACTAATTTTTAATCAAAGATAGGGGTTTCCTTAACCTTTGGGCATTGGTTTCGTAATTATAGAATCGGAATACCTTTCAAAGGATATAAGGTCTCAGGTAATGACCAACATGAGCACCCAGTCATTAGTTGGTCGGTCTGGACAGCTTGGTTCTGTCTGTTTGCCTTGCTTTAGAGTCCAAAAGTAGAGTTGGAAGTTGGTACAGTTGTTAACCTTTGGAAAGATAGTTTAGTTGAAAGAGAAAGTAAAATCGTACATTGTTTGAAATACGAGATGCAACTGAGAAGTCAATTTCCTGCATTATTGACTGCATGCAATTGACATTCCAGTTGGAGGAGTGATCGTTTTAGAAATATACATTTCGATGATTATACCTATTAGACCTATAAATTAAATTTACCAATAACCACAAATCTTAATTAAGTAAATATTTTAATGATACTTTATAAAACTTGTTACAGTACTTAACAAATATTCAGTACTTTAAAGATATATCTATTTAAGAATACTATACAAACTCATTGTTCAAAAAATATTTTCAAAGTAAAAAGGTGTAATACTTTTCATTGATTTTTGTCCAGAATAATAAAATCACCTTAACCTAAGTGTGGGAGTTCGTTTGGATTTTGCCAGGAAGGAAAGATATTTGTATTATTTTACGTCTTAAAAAATATGTTTAGAATGAGAATAAGGTCTGTCTTTTTTTACCATACAATAGCTGCACTAAGTTTATTATGAGAATTCTCAGCAATAAGAATATATTCTTAATTTAAAATAGAATACAATACACAGAACTAATGTGACAACAATAGTTTTTAATAAAAATTTAAAGCAATATTTATTACTTGAGAAATCTACTATCTGTAAGAAAGCTTGTTCGATTCTTATTTTCTACCTTTCTTCAAATAATTTTTTACCTACTATGAAATTAAAAATTGATTAGAAACTATTAATTTTTTATTATTAATTATTATTTTATTTAATTATTATTTTTAAACTCTCTGTGCTCTAAAGCTCTTCCAGTTTAATTCATTGTGTTACTTTATGAAATATCAGGCCAAGAGGTAAGTTGGAAATACTGGGTGTTTCATTGAATTTCCAATCAAAACATTTATATCATTGGAAATTTTCAACGATTTTTGAGCATAAATTATGGTCATATACCAAACTTGAGTAAAATAATACCTATCCATGAAAAGAAGCTGTTGAGGGGGCTTTTATTTTTAAAATAGCGAGTCCCAAATATTATAGATTGTTTCTATGAAGGAAAAATAGTTTAATTTAAGTCACTAACCCAACCTTAAAATCACAACTTTATTAGGTACGCACTTTTGTATAATCACAATAAACATGTTTCTATAAGCAATAACTAATTAAAGTATCAAGTTAAAATTTGTCTTCAATAAACTTTAAATCATTAAATATGTGCCACCATGCTAACTACTGTTTAGTTTCATATTATCAGCCACTGAATCACGTTTTCAATAATTGAATAAACTGTTTAGGACCTTACTCATCAAGTGATCCCTGTAGTATTTTTGTAGGTTACTGCAGTTTCAATTCCTGGTCACGGGATGTCTTATTTTGGTATTAAAAATTCCTCAATGTTAGTTTGTAAACCATTAAAAACAGTCACGAAAACACGAGCACATGCTATTTATACAGTACTGGATCATTTAAAAGATATAAACTTCGTAAAAAAAGGAGTGAGCTTAATATGCGGTGGTATTAGCAGCAGGTTAGTCTAGACTGGCGTTTTTTTCAGTGCACGGAAATTTTTTCCGCATCCTTATATCAGTTGAAATCATTATTTCGTTAATCTGAATCTGTTATTTTTATTTCTGTTAATTTGGAATTTCGTGAGGTTCTTCTTAACAGTTTTGTATATCTCACACTCTTCCATAGTCTCCATGAGTTCACCCTTTCTGTATGAATATAAAATTTCAAAATTGTTGTGTATTGATGAATAATTATGGTTATGGTAAAAATAAGGTGGTTAGCATAGGCGTTAAATATTACTTAAATCTTATGTTATTTGATCAGGCTCTTAGTTCATTATAGAAATCGTCACAGTCATATTTTATAAAGTCTCTTGCTATCAAATTAGTCTGGGTTATTCCTACTTAAGGATGTTTCCAAGTTTAAAAAGGAGATTCTATTTGTGCTTGTTGCAAATGTCATTGTACTCCGTCAGTTATGTTTATTTGGTACAAACAAGCTCCTTTCTTCATTACCACATTAGAT
This sequence comes from Nephotettix cincticeps, assembly GCA_023375725.1. Classification (NCBI taxonomy): domain Eukaryota; kingdom Metazoa; phylum Arthropoda; class Insecta; order Hemiptera; family Cicadellidae; genus Nephotettix; species Nephotettix cincticeps. The sequence goes on along the minus strand of CM041786.1, from coordinate 753,993 downwards.
TTAAATTGAATTAATTATTAGTAATTAAAATTAAATTTTATTTCAGATAGAACCTTTATATTTGATCCAAGTACTTTATGGTCAAGGAAAAAACTATTTTGGTTCACTGCATGTGTGCACGTAGTAAAGCAAAATAAACTATTAGCGGGACAATATTCATAGGAAAGATTTAAAATTACGTTATAACAATTTAAATCTAGAACTCATAATGGGTTAAATACCTTTTTAGCTTACTCATGTTATAGCGTAGTTCTTGTTCCATGACATGCACTTTATCTCCTACGGTGTCATTATAGAATTTTTTAAACTTGAAACTAGTAAATTGACTGTATATAACTTTGACTGATTACATCATGATTGAAATAATACGCAAAGGTAGAATCACAGAAGCTATCAATACAGAACAGACCGTTGACATGCGCATGTGCGATCATCAAATTTAGACTCGATTGAAATTGAAATGAAATTAAGCCGATTTAATATCAATTACCACCCCTTTAAACTAAGACAATCTGAGGGAAGAAAGGCCGATTTACTGTAGTCCTGTTTGGGTGACTATGAATTCTAAAGTAGGTTCACAATCACCTAATACCTGTCGTCAAATAGCCTTGTCCACAAATAGTCAAACATGTTTATGACAAGTTATATCAAGTTCTCAATAGCTTAGTGTGGTAATGACTTAAGTTCTATAAAGTTTCAATTGACCTCCCTCGTATTAATGATGTTTATAATATGATTTTCTCTATGGATATTATACATAATTGAGAACAATATTCATTTGAAATCCACAAGAGTTTTTTACATCATAAAGGCGGGATACGACATGATAAGAAATGTCAAAAAATGAAACCTTCTTCTATTACAACGCATATACTTACTTGGCAAGAACCAAAGCATCAAGAGTGGCTTTCCTCTAAACTCCTTCTCAACAGGAAGTGTTTCTATAAATTTTATCCACTAAAGACATGAGCTCACTCTATGATCTATTATCTCTCACAATGAGAGTGAAACATGATGGTTTGTCACAGTTTACAATAAACAAATAATTATCAGATGATTACTGTATTACTGTAGGAGCCAAACTCCTTTTGTCAAACTTGCAAATAGCTCTAAAACTATTAAACACAGATAATTCATCTGAGGAGAGGCGATGAAGCCAACATGCTATAGTGTTTGTAGTACTATATCACTATAGTACTACAAACTACTATAAATGCATTAGCTTTAACTGCATTTAGATTTTAACACTCTAGTGTTACCTACCTACCTAAATCTATTTAGGTAGGTTTTGTAAAAGTCAAGGTATTTTATATTACGTTGACCATACATGTACTAACACTGCATAATACAGGTCAGAACTATCAAAATTTGTGAAAATTAACATATGACATTATGTGTATAGTTGAAATAAACTTATTAAGGGGACATTTTGTTGTTAGGAGGGTTTAATTTTCCTTAAAAAATAAATTGTTAATAGTAAAGAACCTTTGTGTAAAAAATAGTTAATAGTAGATTTTTTAATTTTAAACATTATGGCACTTACAACGTAGAGCTAAGGTAAGAATTAGAGCTACGACATAAATAAAATAACATTTTCGTATTTACTAGTGTTGTATATTTCACTACTACAATAAGAACAGTCACTGCTGTAGAGTACCTCTTCTTACGACTTGGGCAGATCTACGATACCGGGTACAAGAGAGAGACAGCTGCGTTTAATTGTCTAATATTAAACGTTGAGACATTACCTCTAGTACGTCTGCATATCTTGTGTTTTATTATGTAGAAAATAAAATTACAAAAAAATCTGTCCTTACGATATGATAGTAACATACCATATAAGTTAGATAAAAACGCATGAACTAAAGACCTAAAACAATACTAACAATAAAAATAGTTTGCATAAAAATTATAGGTTTATATTAAATTTACTATAAATCTAATTGGTTTTGTATGCTTTTATAAGATAAACCATTTCATACATCCCTAATCTTCATTTATTTTATTTAAAATACAAAGATCGCATGCCATAATTTTTCCACTGGAGAATAAATGTATTAATGACTTCTATCACTAATTCTTTTTCAAGGATTGATTCTGGTGAAGACCTGTGAATAAAATTTTAAGAAAGTATTTAAAATTCATGCAGAGGGTTATGAGCTAATTTTAATCAGATAAAATGAAGGTTTTTAATTTTTAATGACGACGTCGACAATTCAGTCAAAAACTGGGAGTCCAACTGATCACAAAAACTTTTCAGAGTTTAATACTCTCGTTAGCAAACTATTTGTAACATTGAAATGATTAAAATTAAAATATTCATAATTTGTGATTTCACTTCCATAGCATAAAATTGTCTTTATAGAGTTAATAAAAAGTTGATAATGTTTTCAGAATACTTTTGACATATGTCTTAACTCTGAGAGGATTACTATCATCCCTTATTGGCAATCCGTCAAACCAAAATTTGAAATAGATATGCCATGATCTAAGCTATTTCCCAATGGGAAGTAAATCCACAGTTTACAGTGTGTTTTAAAATATTTACCATTAAATATCATGAACAAAAAACATTTGAGAATGTTTTTTGTTTACACTTTAAAGCAGTGTGTTGGAAAAAGTTATTAATACGCTACAATAAAAGCATTTTATGTCAGTGTATATTTAAGCGACACGAACTAACTACCATAAGAGATTAATCTCCCTCCGCTCATGCAATTATCCAACCAACTCACGCAAGACATAAATTTCTACCCACGCATAGCAAAGTCTGCACTAAGTAGTTTTTATTTGGCCACTGTGATTTTATCCAGGAAACACGTTTACATTACAGACCCTTTCGAAGTCTATATTACAGGCCGAAAGGTTTACCATGGATTCTCCACCAGTCTGTCAGAAATTAACACATTGTAGACTTTGGACTTAATGTCTGTGTTTACTCCATATAATCAATCTAGATAAATCACTTAGGGCAGACTTACGTGCAGACATGTCTAATAGTAGGTATTTCTTGAAATAAAATGCATCTAAATCTTAGAACTAAAACTATTTATAAAAACTTTTAGAATATTAAATAAATTTTTGGATTTTTATACAGGTGAAATGTTTCTTTCAAAACATCTTTTAACCATAATGGGTATTGTAAACGAAATAATCTGTATAGCTTTTTATGGTTTTCTTTTTATATGAAATGTATAACAAGATAATAAATTATATGTCTACTGAACATTGAACCGCCACTATATCTTCTCGAATTAAAACTAAAAAACGTGTGTAACGTGAAATAAAGTTAAATAAAACAAGAAAAAGTTAAACTTTTATAGTACACTTTAGGTTTTTCTCTTTTGAACAACGTTTATATTACAATGATATTTTACCCTTACAATAAACCAATTTGAATCAAGTACTACAGAATTAAATTATATGAACGGTTCCCATGTTTCCATTTGTTTAGGTAAAATTGTAATATTTTAGGTACATATATCTTCTAGACTACTACTCATAGGCAGCTAAAATTTTGCATATTTATTATTCAATATCTAATAATTTGTTGGTACTAGGATTATAAAAAATAAAATGAAAATATATTTATTTATGCATTTTTTTCAAAAAATGTTTTTTGTTAACGACAATTATTGTTAACGAAATATAGTAATTTTAGTTCCAAAGATGCAATATACAATAAATGGCAAAGATTTCATCAAAATATCTTTAACAGTTTCTAAGCTATGTGTGTCTCCGCTTAAAAAAAGTTTTTCGAGAAACGAGGAATCAGTTGGGTTGTTGTGCGGCAACTGCTAGTGAACTGCATAGAACGTCCGTGCAGATCAATTAAAAAGAAATCAATATATACTATAAACACTAATATATAAATCAATATTATATAGATAGTTTTTGGTATCAAAACGTTCAAAAGAGTAAATTTTATAACTAGCAAAAAATTTTAAAATGACAAAAATTTACGATTTTGGACGTTGGAATCCCCTTAATGAAAGTTTATTGTTAAGTCCAATTAGCATAAAGATTTATGGACTTCTAAGAAAATTAATAATGATTTAAAACGTAAGTTGAAAGTTAAATATAATTGTTAAGTTTGAGTGGGAAATGTACGAAATGAATTTTGTAAAAAAGAACAATTAATGAATTAATTGGCTTTGGACTCATAGCTTGTGAAAATATTTACTAACACTTGTATTCTCTATTATAGACAAAAACATTGATTTATAACTTTATCCATGAATAATTGGAATTTTTAAACATTAACGAACGGCGTCCTCCTATAATGTTTAGTAATACAGGCCTAATCGTCGCTAATAGCCTTTTAGCTGATTGTGTGACCTGGTGGTATTGGCTGCGAGCGTAACACACTTTACGTCACGCTTAATGTCACGCTTATCGTAATCAGCTTAAAAAATCTGACATGCAACAGCAAAAATATCACATTAAGTTGATGTTATCCAGACACGTGTTTTGAATTTTATGTGTCGTAATAATTGTCAATCAAGTTCAATAATATTTTATTAACTACATATCGATGATATGGATTTTTTAAATCACCTCAATTTATTATGATTAAATTTTAATACTTTATAGTTTTCAATGTAGTAAATGATATGACACCTCCCGTGTGTCCATAAAAATATCCGTTTAAAAGCTATAAGCTTTTAAATGTAAAAAATAAATTTTCTGGCATAACAATAAATGTTTTAGTTAGACTATATCAATTACAACCATTACTCCATTAGATTAAATAATAAATCTTTTATTATTATGTTGTTCAAAACTGTAAAACACTTGTATTTTGAATCATTCGTTTACGACTAGGTTCCGGAAAGTTAAATTAACAGTCCACGGTGAACGCAGTACGTTGTGTGAGAGTTCAAAATGTTATTCATTTGGAGAATAGAAAAAAAGAAATTTCTTCCTTACTTCTCAACCGTTTTCTATGAAAATTATGCAGTGTATGGTATGTAACGTATGGGTACACGATTTTGGTAATGCTCTAAGACACATAAAACAAAATTTGCTTGTTGTCTTTTTTTGTTAGTTTGATAAATTGGATGATTGCTTTTTAAACAATAAATATTTGATAGATTCAATGTAGAGTATTTTATTTTCACACAGTTAATGGTAAAATGAGGTAAAATAACTATTAAAATTGTCTCAGATAATAGTAAAACGATTGAAAATACGCAGGATTTTATAGTTAAGGTATATCGTTTCCTCTTGAAGTTAATTAAGTCACATCCAGGAATTTTGGTTCAAATATTGTTTAACTGTTGCAATCAAGGGGAAAACAAAAAATACTTTGTAATATTACATATTTTGTAAGTAGTTTGCATTTCTATATTGCGTTGCTATATCGGATAAGATTTTTTCTTGGTACCGGTAATATGTTACAAGAATAACAGCTCTCTCTCACGCTATGCCATAACATATATTTTATCATTACGTCATAACTGTGATGTATCAATCCAATAAAGTCTCTCTTTAGCTGTTATGTATGAGTCAAGCGCTTTAGAATAGCTCAAAAGGACCATGGCCATTAAATATTTTTAAGTGTTTATCCCAAGTAATTAGAAAGCTTCTGCAATATTCAGTGAAAGGTTCCTTGTATTTTAGAAGAAATTCTGGATACCCGACCAAATATATATTTCAGCCAGGATCTTGGTTTCAGACACTATTTCTTTTACGAGTATCTTCAATTTATATCAAACTATACAGTTTTCTCTTGACCTTATACGTTTATTTAATATTTATTACATAGTTCATTATGATAAAGCTTAGGGTTATATTTATATTTTATATTGCTACTATATTATAATAAATTTTTGACAAATTAACATTTTGAGATGGATGTGTTAGCTATAGGGGGGGGGTTAAGACTTTAAACGATTAAAGTTTGAAACGTAAAATAGCTGTAACGACAGCTGGTTAGAGAAACTGAAAAAATTCTTTTTATATATCCATGGTCTAACTTATTTCTCACAGGTAAGTATATACAATAATTCTTTATATTTTATTTAAGAGCAACATGTGTAATTTTAAGGTCCAGACACTTTTCACACATTAAATTAATTACAAAAAAACTCACAATTTAAACAAATGTTTCACATCCATAATATCACCTTATTCGTTTTGTATATTATATTTTAAATCAATTTTTGACTATTGTATTTTTTTTATATGTTATTCAATCCATCGAAGAAAATTAATGAACTTTGGTTCATACAATTATATTGATTTTATATATAATATGATTTATATTATAATAAAAAAGTAACGGTAGCCCTCCTTGTCTTCATTCACAACACGAAAATGTACGTTATAAATATAACGTGTTATTATTTATATCATATGCTTCTATTAGTTTTCATGATGGGAATGAAGCCGTTTGAAAAATATAGCATTGGGATAAATTTTTTTAGTTACAAGTTACTTCTTCAAGTGTTTTATATATAAACTGACTATTCTTTTATGCGTGTGAATTCAGTGTAACGTAAATATTCTATATAGTAAATATTCCTTACTTTCGATTAGTAATCTCTGTTCTAACCCTGTTATTAATCAGCTGGGCTGGATGTTACCAACTTAATAAACAAAATTGAATTTACATCTTTAGAAGAAATGTACGTTGATAGTGGTTTCAATGGTATAAACAATCATTTAATCAAAGAAAAACGTTTGGAAAATCTGATACTGTGAGCCATAAGAAGTATTTCTGTGGTTGAAAAATATCCAGGTTTTCCAGTTGACTTAACTCGCCAGTTGGTTAGCCTGACCAGACAGTTCTCGGGACAGGATATTAACTGATATCCTGACAGTAAGCGTGCTCCCTGAGGAACAACTGACCTGCCCCACGACACCCACATCCCTTACCACGGTTAACCACTTTCCTAGATAAAACAAATAAATACAAGCAAAAAAACATTGAAGGAAAATCTTATACTTAGGGGTTTTCCTAATTTAATCACCAAATTAATTATAATATTGACAAAAACTATTTAATCAGTGTATAAAGAATACAATTTTTTTGAAAATTTTATCTCTTACTGACGAAGAAAGATCTCTCTGGCCCAGTAAGTCAAAGGTTGTTGAATCGAAACCAGTATTCAAAGACTCCTATCAGATCACCTCTGGTTCGCCTTTGTGACTCTTGTCGCTACGGCACCTCGCTGTCTTATCCACCATGGTCCCGGGATCGTGTGGATGGACAGGAGAGTTAAAGCAAGAAAAAACGCACTCACCCGGTAAGTAAAACATTCTTAGATCAAACCCAGTAGCTGATGACTCCTGTCAGATCATGAGTGGTCACTTCTTGATAGCCTATGTGACTCATACTCTATATATTTCCCCTGTCTCGCCACACTGCCCTGGGTTCATGTCAATGCAAACTTATGTTAAACATTATTTTAATTATAAATTGTTTCTGGAAGATGGCTGGGGGAGTTTCAATAATAATTTGTCTCTCCTTACCGAGTCAATATACACTGTGTATGCGAGATGTGAGTGTTGAATTCTTCAATTGTTTGAGCAAGTGATTGTGTGTAAGTGCAATTGCACGAATAACCCAAGTTCCTGCCTCTTAGCAGCTTTTACTCAGGTTTTACGTTCTATTAATATATGAAATTGTGTTTACGTGCCTGTGTGAGCCTAGATCATGGGTATGTCGGAAATGAATGTTTTCAGTTTATCTAAACAGCTATTCTTATAACCAAACTATGACGTCACTAACCAAATTATGTAACTGTTTCAAATTTGGGTCGCGCAAATTGCCAATACCCCCCTTAGAACTAAGGTATGTACATGTAGGCTCGCATGTAGGACAAATTTCTAGGGCATTGTATCAGGGTATCTTATCAGTAAGGCATGTACATGAAAAGTTATGTCTCTTCATGTTTATCTTAATATCTTGCTGGCATTAGGAAAGTCTTGGCGAAATACACAGAACTAGTTCACAATAGAATTTTAAAATCTTTCCCCTAGGTTTTTATCAGTATCATTATAGCAATTATTCACAGTGTGTAGAGCATTTAACTTTTATTCGGTTTCATAGATTGTAATGGAGCTACGAATGAATCATCTGAGGGAAAATGTCTTCTTGAACGACTCAATCTCGGCCTCGTTTAATAATCCAAAAGACTCAGGTCTCGTTTGCCAACTTTTACAGTGAATGTCTGTTTCTCATCCTCCTAAATATTAAAGTCGTTTGAACTTAGTCCATTACTTCATTTTCTAAAGTACCTAGGATCATTCCAAATTTGAGGATTATTGTGATTATGGTATTTAATTAGTCTTGTTTCAAAATTAATTATTATATGTTTTAGGGTTGAAATCCACAGAATACTAAACAGTTCAGGTTAAGTTACTAATATTTGTTGAATTTACTTTTAAGGTATAATTCATTCTTATGTTTTGGAAAATTAGTAGCAATAGCTTGTTCACAAAATATTATCCTTTCGAGGCATTTTAAATTTCAAACGATCTGTTTCTTCGTCATTTATTCATCTTATATCATGGTCATGTGAATTTACTTATACCGAACACACATCGTAGTTTGCACGTCCCAAGTACCGAACGATCTGAATCAGTTGATGATCTAATAGTAAATATTTAATTCAATATAGATTTTTCGAGCTTTCGATTAAATATTACGAATTGTTTTCTCTATCAAATAAATAAAAACTGTTAAATATTATTAGAAAAATATTATAGACCTAATAATTTTACACATATTTGATACAAATTTTTACTTAAAACCGATCAATTATAAAAGTATTTTTGTATATAAAACATTTTTAAATATCTTAAAGTAAAATTTTCAATACCAACTAAATCACAGTCATAAGTTATAATTATCTTTATTAATTAGAACAAGTTACCTTTCTTTATAAATGTAAACATATATTTATGGTAACTCCAATATTTGTGTGTGTTGTTTCAATCTTGATTACGTTTTATAAATAGGTATCTATTTAAGTATTTTTGATAGTCAACTTCTAAAAGTCGTAATAGTGAAATTATTGTTATCCCTTTTAAGATCTAAAAAAAATCCAAAAAGGATCGATGTAAAACTAAGTATACACAAATTCAGGGTAATTACTTTATGTGTGATATTATAGGTAGATACTTGATCGAGAGAGTAATAAATTTCGATTCAGTTTACTAAACAATCCCTCTGAAAGTTTCTTAAGCTAATACTCAAATGTTATCCTTATTTTTGGGTCTTGATATTTCATATTCTAATACAAATAACAACTTTTTCAATTACTGTATGGGTATCTTAGCATTTGTATTGGGAATCCTCGACGAACTTATTGTAACTTAGTTTCTGAGTTGAAAGTATAACAATAGAAGTTGCTGTTTAATTGACAAAATATTATACTGTTTTGGCCGTTAGAGACCTATTGTAATAATTTAGAACATGGATCAAATATACAATTCATGGTACTGTAGTTTTAACTATTGATTTAAGTAGTAATATATTTTTAGCTACATACTGTTAACACTTTATTTTTAATAAACCATGCATGGCAAATGTAAATAAATACTTTTTTTAAATAAAATTAATACAGAATTATCAAGGATATTCAAGTAAAATTGGTATAAGGACAATGTCAGAAACTGTTCCCAGAAAAACCTGATAAACTCGTGCATTGTTAAATGATAATAACAATCGTAAATAATTCATTTTGTTGGACAGTGAATTAAAACTTAACAAGAAGAATCAACAAGAATTAAGAATTTAGAGCTAAGAACGTTCCTAAAATTAAATCATAAAACTAAGATTAAATAATAAAAAAAACTTTGAACTAGAAAAATAACGCTTTTGTATAGTTTTTGTCATATCAATGTAGAAAATATTAACATTAGCCTTTTACATATTATTGTTGTACTGTTTTACTTAGAGGATTTTTCAACTTCAACACCTAGAGGAAATTTTATTACTAAACATTTTTGGTAAGACTCGTAGTGCTATTTTCTTTTGCGTACATGCTACTGAGAAAAGAACTTTCAGAGGAGTGTCTATTTAGGTATTTTATATGGTTCTGTTATGTAAGTCCTGATCTTTCTTTATAGTCATATTGCCGCAAACTACGTACTGCTAAGATAAGAATAAAAATAAACGGAGTCAGTGAACTGTCTCATTATTTTTCTCCCTACATCAGTACTCTAAATTCAAATTCAAACAAAATAAATTATAATAGTTTCTGAAACCTAATCACACGTTCTAAAATATAGTCATCACATTTCTTTCAGACAAACTGTTTCTAAAAGTCAAAATGATTTTATAAAAAGCTCAAACAAATAAAACAATTCATTTATTTATTGAAAAAAAGTAAAATAATAAAATTAAAATATTTCAGGGAAACCCTTGAAATAGCAATCTCTCCAAGGGAAAAACACACTTTTTTTGGGGCAATGAATCAAATCTAATAGGACGCCACGTTAAATACCATTCATTAGTTTATAAATAACTAGCCAAAGTACCCGTTCTTCGCACGGGTAAAAAAGGCTGGGAGGTGTAGGCTCTACAGATACATTTAAGTTATTGATAATTTATTCTTTATTGTTTACAAAATGACAAAACACGTGTCTAAGTATATATCTAAACATGACAAAGTAACATATGTCAAATATTGGGAGAGGATAAGCATTAACGTAATAGAGGCAGGCATCGTGAGAAAATTAAAAATCTACCATTCCACTATTTCAAACTAATAATTCACTAATTTCGATCCAGCAGTTTATGTGTAAAAATTAACTTTATTTCTTTTTCTTCCCGAACCGTCAAAATGTAAAGTAAACGGATGTTGACATTAAAACTGTAAACATTGAATCCCAGGGTATTTACAGCAACCATGTCTTCTGCTTCTCGAACTGTCAAATTTTAGTGTTCACAGCTGTTGACATTCAAGTAATTTTATGTTTTCATTTTCTAAAAATGTAAACATTGAAACTTAGGACGTTCACAAGGCGTAGCCCGAGAGGATTTTAAGGAAATGAGTATGCCTATGTGTTGCATGAGTTTAAGATCTGTCTTTGTGTAAAATTTCAAACTGTTTGGTTCAGCATTTTTTGCATTCACTTGCTACAACAAACCCACAAACACACAAACCCACAAACAAACATACAGAAACCACCTCTTCTTTATAATATTATAGATTAAAAATACAAAACAAATAGTAAACATTTATAAGATGTCGGTTCCAAACACAGTTTTTTGTCATACTGCTGCAAAAACTTCGGTTTTTAATATGTGCTTTGTGTGCCTAACATAGGAAAGGAAAGAGTCAGCTGATGTTAGGGTTATCTTCCATTCGTCATTACTATGTATAAAAATGAAATTATGCCAGTTGTTAGATATCGATAGCCATATATACATTATCCAAAGCGATATTCAGTTATTAGTAGTTGACATTATCGCTCTTACTAGGGTAGGAAAAAAACTACATTGTCCCTCACAAACAGGAAAAACTGTCGCAAAAACTAAAGTTTTACCGTGTGTAACACGTTAACTTTTTGCAGAAGTATGATAAAAAATGTATTTTCCCCATTGTAAAACAATATTTTTGTAACAATCATTAAAATAAAAAAAAAACGGATAACAACATTTTAGTTACATTTTTTCTTCTCTAGCCTAACACAAAAAATAAGGCATTGTTTGGAAAATACAGATTTAGTTAGAAGGGATCGTGGTGCTTCATGTGGAAGGTATTATTCCCAAAAGCACAGCCTTTATTATAACTGGGAGGGTGTTTCATTAACAGAACCCCCCAAGCGGCTTCATGTGTATTCGTCGGTGCAAAACCAATCTATGATTAATATAATATGAAGCCTGCAAAGGAATTATGTAACGAAATTGGAAGTCATTTGATTTAGGTATTAGTGCAATAATACTGATAATAAGCAGGAAATGTGTCTAATATTATTTCATTATACACGTTAGTTTTTAATTTAAGAAATGGCAGATGTTAAAAGTTTTTTTAAAGGCAATACGACTGGGATAGAATATAAAATATTCTGGCAGTTTATAATTTTTAATTATAATTAATCGTAACAATCTAGTGTAGTTTTTTGAGAAATCAATATTTACAATAATAAATATAGTATTCTGAAATTTTAAAAGCACGTTTCAATAATTGACGTTATAATTCATTTTTAGCGAATTTCCCATAGGGAAGAAGCTATTACCGTAGGTCTCATGGCAAGGGTTAAGCCCGAGACCATGTTATTTTTTCTTCTTTAGGTGCCCAGAGACCAAAAACAATAGTCGTTAAAATTTTTATATATATATATATATATATATGTATATATATATATATATATGTATATATGTATATATATATATGTGTCTGTGAACACGATAACTCTCGTAAAAATGGTCCGATCGAGACCAAATTTGGTAGAGACGTGTATTCCTACAAATGCTCGGACGAGTTCGTAAACCAGACATATCGGTCAATGGGAACGGGTAGTTTGGGGGGGTTTTGTACCCCAAAATGGGGTTTTTTGCGTTTTTCACAAGTAGTTTCTAAAAATTTCTAATTTTATATTTCACCATTGCATTCAGCTTAAAAAACTACACAGTTAAGTTCCTTAAAGTTTTTCTCTATCTTCAACGGTTACCGAGATATAAAAAAATCTAAACACAGTACGTTGTATTTTTGAGGCTCCAATGTTAATCTTATGGAGGATTAAAAAAAATTAATTTTTCACTTATTATCTAATATTTTTGGATGAAACTTGATATTTAGCTTCATGTGGTTGAGATCCATACATTTGTGCTAAAAAATCATAGTTTATGTGTTTATCATGGCAGCAAACCTGCATACTCTTTTCCCATGTTAATCATATGGAGATTAGGCAAACTCCTATATTTATGGACAGATGTTGATGAAAGTTGGTATAAATGTTAAAAATAAAATTTTTGATGGTATAAATGGCTACTTTCAGTGTTCCTCACAGCAGCAAACCTACTCACTCTTTCCCATTTTAATCTTATTGAGAATAGGCAAAAATTCTCATGTTTATCGACAGATTTTGACCAAACTTGTCATATATTATTATTATTATTATATTATTGATTTGGAAATTCGCTGAGTACGCAGGTCTGCTGCGACGGGGGTATTTTTATTTACTATTATTTAAACTTTTCCAAACATTGTCTCTATGCTAAAAAATATCTCTCTGAGAATTACAGTCGATTTTATACATCCTTATTCATATTTTAAACACAAATTCACTCTGGTAGAAATTTAAAGAATATTTCATTGAAGGGGTTATGGCAAAGTAATTAGTTAAAACTCGAGACGGCCCTAAGTGGACAAAGCTGAAATCAGATAGAAACACGCAACGCAACAGTGACGTGTCACGCGTTTAAAGATTACTTGCTTTAATGTTTGCTCTGGTCACGCTGATTCTTTAAAAATGTTCCTATTTTGTTTTACTGCATCTACAGAACAAACACAAAGGTTAACTGTTTTCAAATACGTTTTAAAAACCTAGTTTTCTGAATAAATATATTTTATATATGATGTTTTAAATAAATTGGGAGTCATAGGTCATGATTTTAAAACAAATTTATCGTTATTACTATTATTAAGACTAACTATGATCAGCATCTCAAATCCATCCATTCATAATCCATCCATAACACACCCACCTATAATCCAGCCATCCATAATCCACCCATCTACAATCTATCCACACATAAACCATCCATCTGCAACCCATCTGTATTCCATGAATAATCATTCCATCACGTATAATCATTCATAATCAAGTATTATCCATCCACTTATAATCCATTCATTCATAATCAATCAATAATCTACCCATAATCCATCTATAATATATCGAAAACCCATCTCTAATCCACATATAATCCATCTAGAATCCAGTTCCATAAGATATATTAAAATCAAAGTATTGTAGCCTCTCCTTATATAAAGATCAACACACGAATACTGCCAATGTCTTTATAGAAAGGCCTATGGTTGACATTAGTAGCTACACTGATCTTTTAAATTTATCATGGGAATTCTTAATTTGCATAATGACATGAAAACCGAAGACGTGTCATGACTTCACAGGTGCGTTTGGAAAAGTACAATTAGAATAATTAATAAGCAACACTATAAACAATTTCAAGGATCTATGGATTCCTAGGATGAATTTAGCACCACATAGGAAATACGTTAATAAAAAAACTCAAAATCAAACATGTTGAAAGAGAATCTTGTAACCACTTTAACCAAGCCAACAAATATAACCTTATTCCAAAATGCCATATTACATCTGAAGTCACCATATTACAGCCTTTGGGAAAAATCTATTTCAAACACTACAAGCAAAAGCCTTCTTGTTGAAAATAATAAGATTTCGTATCATTAATAGGTCAAAATTCTCTAAACAAAATCAATAGACTAATTTTAAATTTGGTATGGATATAGTTTGCACTGAAAAATTATTAATTTTATTTCGTACTTCGATTACGTTTTTAAAAAAAGTATACAGTATTACAAAAATATTTTAGTTAGGAAATTTACTAAACGTTATATTTTTAATTTGAAATTGTTTAAAATGTTGTTAGTTGAATTATTAATCTTTGAATTCAGAATAAAAATTGTAAAACCTAATTAAAGCAAAACTATATTGTCTTTTATTTTTTACTTTATTGGCGTATTTTTTTACTTTAGATACCAACCAAAAACTAGGGTGGATTTTAAGGATAGATATGAGTAGGGGTGAGTGTAATTAATGTAATGTGTTTAAGAAATTTAACTTTTTACCAAAAAAAAAACAGCTGATAGATTTTCCATAATCTTTAATTTATATATCAATAGTAAAAATCAAAAATCAAAAATCTGGGCTGAGTATTTACCTATTGCTAAATGATTTCAAGATTTTTTCCAGGTTAAAATATGTAAAATGTCGTTGATATCAAAGATATACACGACCTCTTAGAATTAAACTATCAAATAATTTAAAAAACTGTTGTAATACTCACTTCATCGTAATTTTAGATTAAAGACGTATCGCTACTTCTTTGAGTCTTTCAATAATAACATACGTCAGAATATAAACCAGTTAAGTTCTTTTGTGAAGTTAGTTTTATTTGTACAATAAGACTATGCAGTAATCTACTTATTTTCCAATTAGAACGCTGCGTGAAGGACTCAAAAGTTTATAGTTTTCAAGTTGTGCTTTTGTCTCTATTCAAACTAGCCACACTACTTGCTTGTAACAGTTGCTAGTATCTTCCTAAACTAAGTAATATGTTCCTTTTATTGTAACTGATAATGGAGGAATAAATCAAAATTAACTATAATTTAATTTAAGAAGCTGGTTAAAAAAAATAATTTATTTCACGGTACACGTAAAGGTTGAAGTTATAACGTATCTATTCTCACTGGAACATGGAATTGCGTAATGTGGACTCGTCACAGGCGTCATAATAAAGGTAAGATAAGGAATGCAAGATGACGTCACGTGATCGACTCGTCAATCTCGAGTTACCTTTTTGAGTAAAGGATTGACAATCTCATTAAAGATCGCCCTTCCTCTGCCGGGGGGAACTTTGTCAACAAAGGGAAAGCCTACCTCAGGATATTGGATCGGAAATTATTCTTCATTTTATTCGTAACGTTTCTTAAAAATGTTGAAGATTTTATTTCACCGATAACATTTTTGTATAACTTTAAATTAATTTTGTTAACAAGATGAAAATGTATTTCACAGTTTATAGATGGGAGCGTGGGAGAAGTAAATAATGTAGGAGTTAGTTTATATGGTAAAAATATGGCAAATAGTACTGGTTATAGATGGTTTGGTATAGGAACCAAACCAGTGATTTAGATGCTGGAGGGTCAGGTGTATTAGGTATTTGAGCCACTAAGTCAATTTTAATTTTTTCTTAGTCCTTTTGCCTAAACCAAAATAAGGAAAAATGACCTTTTCCCAACAAATAAGTTAATACTTTGACATCCTTGAAGTTATAATTTTTCTCCCATGCAAGAGGAAGAAAAATATTGTTATTTATTATACTTATCTCAAACTCTAAAAAAAATTGTTTGAAGAGAGTCTGAAATCTGGGAAAATCCGTCCCAATTTTCGTCCAGAACTACAAAGTCAACCTTTTTTGAGCTTCATTTAACTTATTTAACTATGTTAACTTCAGTCAATACAGCTGTTTCAGGTTGTTTTTATTGTTCGTGATGAAGTTATAAAAAATGTTTTTAAGGTTAGTTGAAAATAAACGTTTAAACGTAAGTTTAGTATTGTTTATTTTTTTAAATATTTTCAGTATTAAATTTTTTAAATAATTTTGAGGATTAAAACCAAACGTGACAGACTTTTATATATACTGTGTTTACATAGGTTATATAATAAAAGTGTTTTAATTTAGCGAATTTACTTCACTAATAAATGTTGTACTAAACAAGATTAGAGGTTGGTCTATCAATGTTTAGTTAAAACTCA
Source organism: Nephotettix cincticeps (assembly GCA_023375725.1). NCBI lineage: Eukaryota > Metazoa > Arthropoda > Insecta > Hemiptera > Cicadellidae > Nephotettix > Nephotettix cincticeps. Next base: position 737,508 of record CM041786.1, on the reverse strand, counting down.
GGGTATCATCTGATCTTGGATTGCTGTCCTAAGAAATACACGAGACAAATTTAATCAGGAAAAATCTTGACAGCTTGAAAAATATGACAGCTTAATCCAAAGTTTACATATAATAAATTATATAAATTAAAAAAGATGTAAATCCTGCAAGACTACTATAGTACTATACTAAAACAGGCACTCGTACATTACAGGATATAATAGGATATAGTTAACCATATGTAACCGATAATAAAAAAAATATGAACCTATTCCATCTAAATTTTTAATTACAATTAAATAAAAAAAACCTTCAATCTCTAAATTATTATTTCGATCATAAATTTAACTTGACATTTAATAATTTAATTAGTAAAAAAGAATTGGACAGATTAGTCTTGTTTGGACGAAAATAATATTATAATTGATGAGTGCATCCGTTCTGTTATTTAATTACGTCAGGCCGATGTCATTGTAAACAGATTAGAACCGTGAAATGGCGTACGACTGTATCTTTTACAAGAAATATTCAATATTTGACCATTCTAAAATGATAATTCTGATAATTTTTTTAAATATTCTAATAACAGTTTGGATTTTTTATCATTCAAAATTTAAATGATGGTTTAATATATTAAGTAAATATATAAGAATATATTAAGGTATGGAAGACGTTTAAAAGTATTTCAAATTTTATATACAGTTTTTTCCCATTTTAAAATATAAATCGGTTATATTTACTTAAAACCTAGTAATATACTTAAAATTATAAATAATAAAAGTAAAAATGAAGACCTACAAACGCAAAACAACGACATTTGTCGAGAGTTTCGAATTACTATCTAACTATGTAAACTGTTTTCTAAAAGAAAACAAATGAAACATCAAATGATACAAGAATTCGACGTATTTATCAATATAATATTAACATATTGATTTAACATACTTGGCCTTAATTTCAACCAAGTACCAGAGAAAATTAAAACTGTGTGACATTAAAATATTTTTTCCAAATTAAAATTTTGCATATTCTACAATGTAAACGTAAATATTTTAAAAACTATTCATGTTTGAAACCAATCATTATTCTTTTTCAAATTCTATTAAAAAAACATCGTAATTAATTAAAAAGATTCTACTTCTAAAAAAATTCTTAAATATCATCATTCAACTTGAAATTTAAATGGTACACTTTATTTACGTTTTAACATTGAGAATTGCATTATATACTTTTATAGGAATCATATTCTTTTTAAGATACCGGTTTTAAAATTGTTTATATCGTTTTCTATTTAAGACGACACGGAGTGTGGCAATTGGGTTTTTCTTTGAAGTGAACTGAGGGGTTTATAATGTCTTTATCAATATTTGACATAATTACTGGAAAATATGAAAAATATAACTAAAAACAGTTTGATGGCAGAATAAAAGCATTATTTAATTTCAATTTTATTATTTTTATCTCAAACATGGATTTATTCTAAAAATATGAAGCAATAGAACCTTTCCTGTCAGGGATTTCAACTTTCCGCCAGATTGACTCACAAGTTTTCCGTCTCTAACTTCCGGTTGTATGCCTAAAGCCAAGTTCCGATACATTCTCAGGATTATTTACCATCTTCGGCAGAGATAGTAATGTCTATTTAAATAGACTATATCACAAGTCACAATATTAAAAAAATTTATCTGGTTACAAAAGTTTTTGAAAAAAAACCTTCATCCATATACACTATGTAAAACTTAGTAATGATATTGAAATTGTATGGACCGACCCAATTTATATTTGTTAAATGGTAGCAAATAATAATAATTATTATTACAGATGGATATTAATACAGATGGAGTAACGTGTTTCAAAGTTGGTCTCTTTTAAGTGCAATATGCCTATCCATGCGTGTTACCGGTAATAGTGACGCATTTTTCATTTATATTAAACTAGCCTCGCCCCAGGCCCCCATGGTTGTTGTTGGCAATCCTTAGTAATTAGAATACCTTTTAATGTATTCACCACATCTCTACTGAAAAGCCGTGACGGTTAAGTTGCAAGGTACTACTGTATATTTTCTGTGTCACGCTTAATTTCTGGTATTATAGATCTTAAAAGTTAGAAGGAAACATTCCCTATTGCTTTTATCCCAGGATCTGCAGTTCGGACACTAGGGCTAAAAATTCGTTTGGTACCAGGAAAAACTAAATAAAAGGTGAAGGCAGAAATATAGGAAATAAAGCAAATAATTTACATTCTAAGACGTAAAGTTTTTGTTCCAATAGATCTTTTTGATCTCTCATAACTATTCCGTTAGGTAAACATAACACAAAATGTACTACTTTATCACCGTTTTAACAGTTTGCTGTAACAAAAAATCCTATATTTTATCTGGACCATAAAAACCATAATTCAAAAACATACCGTTAAACTCTTTTTTAAGAAATAGACTGATATATATTAATTTTTGTAACTTGTGTAGTATGTCCATGTGAAATTTCAGACTATTATAAATTAAAATAACGTAGCACAATAGAAAATTTTGCAAGAAGAAGTCACAGTTTAAATCTAAATTGTTTAGTCACTCGCATAACCTTAAAACCAAGCTGTAAACAAAAAAATATATAAACAATTGCAACTGCTTCAATCTGTGGAATATATCTTCAACTAACAGATAGTAAAGCATTCAGCTGTTGAAAATAAAATAACTATAATATAAAAAAAGTTCTAGTTCCACAGAATGGGTATTTTTTGGGCTTCAATAGAGAAACACAATTGAGCAAAAACATTTATGATCCATAAACCTCCTCCATGAAATTTTACCTGAGTGTACCACTTTTCATGGTTTATCGTCCAACGGCGTCCTAGCGCATAAACATCGAACATACAAACATATATATATATATATATATATATATATATATATATATATATATATGTATGTATAAAATCAGTACAGTACAGTTCAGTAAGTTAATGTATAGATTTCACATTGATTAAAGATGAAAATATTGAAAGAATTTTGAAGCAACGCCATTGTTATTGGTGATTTAATTTCGTTACGTGCTATCAGATTCCAAACCAAGTTTTAATATTTCTGGAACGATGACGACGTGGTTCCAGGTTGAAAATTGTTTACAATATCGACTCTCTCAACCTCGGTCATCATCAGTTTACTAATTTTATACTTTTAATTGTAATTTGTAAGTTTAACTCTTATTATGTGTAATCAATTTTCCTTTGAAGCATTTGTATGTAAGTTATTAACATAACTAAAAAAAGGTTTTTTATAAAGCAGAGAAATTCAAACTATTGGGTTCTTATCATGGCTTTTTTCACCTAACATATTTATAAACATCTAATCACAATTAAAGAAATGTAAATCGTTATTGGAAGTCCTATAATTAACAACACAACAATTGGCTGGGAAAATGAGAAAACTCTGGACGTCACAAGAAATATAACAAAAGTAATTTCAGAAATTTTTAACGTTCCCAATAAAAGTGTTTTGTATGTTTTTTTACCATATTACTATTATTTGTTAAATGGCGTAAAAAATAATTTTGTAGGTTCATAGGTAGCTTTATATTTTATTATTTTATATAGCTTTATATTATTATATATTTTCAACCATATATACAAGTTGTGATGGCTTCATAACTGAAAGTTGTTTTGTTTTCAGACTATATTAATTTAAACAATATGTCTGTATTTGCATTGAAAATGGTTGTTCAATAATGTTTGTTGAGCTTATTATAATTATTTGTGTTTAAATTTTGTTGTGCCAACGGTGTAAGCACACCCTGGAAAAAAGATACGTGTTAATTCTCATCATAAAATGATTTTACCGCTTTTGTAGTTTGTTAAACAATACGTTGGTATCTTATGTTTTTTGTTGTGTAGTTATAGTTTGGTATTTTATAATCCTAAAATGTACAAATATAAATTTTTAATATAGATGGACATATGCTTATATTATGTCTAGAAAGTCTTTAAAAAGATACTTCCAAGAAATAATTAAAACCTCTTTCCAAAGCTAATAAGAATGAGCGATTAATATTGAGAATGAATACATCAATGGTTTGTGACTACATTAGGTGTACACATTTTAGTGGTGCCATTACTCTAATGACCGTTTTTAAATCACCATAAGTTGTCCTTTTAAACGTTTTTCAAAAATGCAGGTAATATTTCTAAACTAAAATAGGAAATTTCAAATTTAAATTAAGTGGGAGACGTATGTACAACTTATAAATATCTATAAATGATGCGACTCAATGTGCTTTTGAATCGGAAGCAATCCCTTAGTATGTGTTTTGTGGTTTGATTAAGGTAAGAGGGAACGAGTGAGACTGCAGCCACGCTGTTGAAGCTGTTGAAGCCGTCGACCGTCGGTGAAAAGTGGTATACATCAAACGGTGTGGTTTTTAGTTGCAATGAAAACCTTGACGTGGAATCATTCAAATCTACATATTCAAATCATAAATGTAATTTATACCAATCTGCACTTAAAACTGCGTTTTATTTTAAATGGGTCATACAAAGTTTTTAGTTCCCTAAAATCGGGTACTAAAGATCTTGCTAATATTTTTCCTGTACTAACCTCAATGTTTATTTCAACCCGAAAATGCAACCTAAAAAATAATTACATTAATGTATTTTGACAACGACCTACACCGGATGTGCAACACCGGCTCTCCGGAACGTGTTTTTTACTACCCGGGCGGTCCCGACGATGCAGAACTCACATTCTTCCGCTGTCCCGGTTGTGAAAGGAGAGGGGCAAGGGGTACCACATGGAGGCTACTCAATACTCGGAGTTATTTCTTTGGAAATGGATGTGAGCAACTGGGAGTGTTTGTCATAGTTCATCCGGGGCATCCTCTTTGGAATGAAAAGTGATCTCAGCGACTGGTCTTGGAGTGAGCCCCAAAGGCTTAAGCCAAATTTAGGCATAGTGTGATGTAATTAGATCAACAGTTCAAGGTTAGAATCCTAAAGACTAGAGGAGGTTGTTTAGTGGGTAGACCCGTTTCTTTTTTTATTTTATCCAAAGGGGACGCACACTACAGGCCACATGTGGGTCTTAGCTGCATTGAAACCTTTGACCTAAAAACATTCTTATCGTGAGTATTGTCAAATTGAAATAATAAATAAGCCTTTTACCATGATCTACTTAAAACTTCTTTTTAATTTTGAACTTCTAACATTTGAAGTTCATTATTGCATAGCTTTAAAAATTCCTCGCATTTTGAGTATTTTTTCTTGTTTCGTAAAATGAAATTACACAAAAAATACTCATAATTAATCTCGCTCATATTTAGAAAAACTATTCTTAACTACCAAGGAGGAAAATTTGTTTTTTGAGGAAAAAAATTTTTTTTAACTGTTCACAAATGGTTTTAAATGTTTATTTCAAAAGAATTGCGATAGAAAATTTTGGGGGTGTATTTTATAAAAAATAATATAAAGTTCTATTATCTTATAAATGTACTGTATAAAAACTTCCGTTACCTTTTTAAACTGAATTAATGAATACATTACCTTGGCAAGCTTACAGTGCGTTATATTTCCACTCACCTGTAAAAAAGGAACAATGTATTAAATCTCTTTTACTAACAACATTTATATAAAATTTTCTTTAAAAACAGTAATAATAACAATTCAAAAACATAAATAAATAGATATGTAAAGTTTGAAATTTGTTGTTTTGCAACATAAGATCATTGTATGTATTTTAACATAAAATTATGACATGTTATATTATATTATAGTTTTACGCATATGGAACAATTAATTAATTTTATACAGTCCGAGTAAAGCTTTTTAGACAAAACTAGTAGAGTTCTCAATTTTTTATTTACATAAAATAACAAACTAACTATTTATAATCCTGAGAAAAATACTTTGATCTTATTCCCGTTACCTACCTGACCAACAAGAAGAGTATAAAATTATTTGAAGTTATTTTTGTTCTAAAAACTCTTCATTAATTGAATACAAGACAAATATTTTTGATATACATATTCAGAATATCACAGAATTCGTACCACAAACTACACAGTATTTTGCGTTATGTGGTGATAAAAAACAAAACATAACTATCAGTTCTATAATTTTTCCATCTACCGTAGTTTTGTCTGGTTGTAAATTGTATATAAATCTTGACATCACTAAGCTTTAAACTTAAAAAAATGAATAAAAATAACTGCATAGCATGATTACACCAATCCTAACCCTGTAATTCGGATTGAAATCCCCAAATAATTGGGTCACTATCTGAAATATTGATAAAAGCAAAACACACTTACTATTAATCATATTTATTAATTATTAAAAATAAATTAGATATCGCTAAACTAAATTTCAAAATATTGGTCACATAAAGTATTTATCTTTAATATAGAGAATACAATAGTTATTTAAGTATAAACATTCCTAAGTTTAGAAAATTTCATTGCAAAATCAACTGAAATTTTCCAATTGTGTTAAGACTATACTAGTAGTTAAACATTTATAAACTGATGTCAAAGTCATTAATCACTTGTTTTAAGCTCTCACAAAATATTAAAATAAAATTACTACTTAGTCACTTTGGTAATTACCTAAACTGTTTTTACTAAAAATAAACTACGACCAATATGCCCTTAACAAAACAGTTAAATTTGATTTAGTTGTTATAAAGATATAAATTTTATCGTAATATTAAAAATGGAACAGTCAGTATATGGGAACTAACTTCTGATTTACCCCTCCCCCCTTAAATTTTTTGTCAATTCTTGGTTGACCACCGGTGTTTTTTAATTTCCTGAAAACCTGGAGAAAATGCTATGAAGTTAATAATTTGGAAATACAGAAGTTATACATGTTGTTGCTGAACAGTTTAATAGACGTATAATCTATATAACAGTTTAAACGTATTTTTCCTCTATTAAATTTCACTAATACTCGTGAAAAAAAAATTAAGGGGGGAGGGGTAAATCAGAAGTTAGTTCCCATATACTGACTGTTCCATTTTTAATATTACGATAAAATTTATATCTTTATATTTTTAAACGGTACGACGAAAATACCAATAAACCCGAACTACTACTACTAAAAAAAAAATGAAATAATGAAAAAAATTTAAACAAACAATAACTTATACAAGTTATTGTTTGTTTAAATTTTGTTCATTATTTCATTTTTTTTCGTAGTAGTAGTTCGGGTTTATTGGTATTTTCGTCGTACCGTTTAAAAATATTACATCGGTACAATAATATAAAATTAGAAACTTATATTTAAATTTGTCTTCAATCAATTAAGTGTGAGCTTTAGTATCATAATTTGTAGCTTGAATGAGCTAAATATAGAATGCATTTCAGTTAGGTCTAAAGTTGATTGGTCATATTCATGGGTGTTGTAAATTAACTACCCAATAACTTATATTTAAATATTTTCCAGCGTGACGTTCGAATTTTTCTTTTTATTTTCTTTGGAAAGGAGATACGTCAGACACCCAGGTGGCTAGCATGTAGGCTGTAGGCCGGGACTCACATATAAGGGCAATGAAGCCCTCGGGGTTATCCAATAAACCCAAAACCATAGAAACTACTTTATTATCTCAAACATATATTATTACAAAGAAGAGGTGGTTTCTGTATGTTTGTTTGTTGTGGAAACTAAACGCAAAAAATTCAGAACCGACCGGTTTGAAATTTTACATACAGGTAGATCTTAAACCCATTCAACTCATAGGCATAATTATTTCCTTGATATCCTCTCAGGATTTACCCCGTGAACTTACTAGGTTTCAATGTTTACATTTTCAAAGGATATAATTGTAAATGTATTAAAATGTTAACAGCTGCGAACACTAAAATTTGACAGTTCGGGAAGTAGAAGACACAGTTGCTGTGAGTGTCCTGGGTTTTAATGTTTACATTATTTAATATTCTAACAACATCTATTTACACTACTTTTGATAGTTCAAGAAATTAATATTGCCAGAAATAGTAGGGTTTAAGTTTTTTCTAAATGCTTGTCTCTGTTACGTTATTATTTTATCCTTTCCCAATATTATCTAACAGCTGATACTTTCTCATGTTGTAGACACTCGTGTTTTGTAATTTTGTAGACAATACAAATTTAATATTATTTTGTTTAAATAGGTATATTATTTACTATCTGTTTTTGAACTAATTGTAATTGTTTACCTCTCAACCTTTTTTACCCGTGTGATGAACGGAGTTTTTAGTTAGTATACTAATCAGTTAAATGTAAATGGAAAAACTTCCTGAACAATCTCCCAAATATGTTTAGGCCGTTAAATCTCTGAGGTTTGAGGTTCTTAGAGAGCCTCTTACATTCTTAGAGAAGCCATAATCACAACCCTTTTTAATAGAAATAAAGGGCTGTGATTATTATAAAAGAGAAAAATAAGGAAATAAATAATAGTTTCTTGGTATTCTGCAACATCGTTTATTTATTTATAAATTTGTATATGGCCTGCCAAACGCGTTGTTTGTATGTGAAGTGTAAAAGTGTGGTAAAATTTTAAGTAAATTGTTAATGTATTTTAAATTTCGTGACATGACTTTTATTAATAGACTTATTAGGTCTTGATGATGGGAATATACCTTTCCACAATTAGTCACCTAAAATACAAAGCATTGAAGACGTAAGTTTCTTTAGCCTAGTATTATTCACTTATCAATTCTGGAGGCAAAATGTTTAAATAAAAATAAATTTTGTAATGCTTTCTCTGGAAATGACACATCTGTCGTTTTTAAGGTTTAACGTTTATTTTATAGCGTAAAATATTGTGACAGCAGCTATCAAGTCTTTTGAACGGCTATCATTGGCAGTTTCGTCAAAACTGTGTTTTAGTTAGTTGATTGTTCCTGGAAGATATTTTTTAGATTCAACCTGTTGGTCGTGTCACATAACAGTTGACTGAGGAGCAAAGAGCAAAGCTCATGTAATTTAATATAGGATGTTTATGATTTATACCATAAAATGTAACAAATTTTGTGTATAAAAGACAAAAGATCAGATGATAAAGAAGGGAGTGCGACACGGTGGTGACGGAGATCGTGTTTGACAGCGACAGGGTTTTCTATTTTAGCCCCATCAGTAGCTGATGTAAATCGTGAGTAGATCGTCAAAGAGGGTTGTTGTGTAAAGATCCCACGACTTAAACATTTCGCTAAACTCGTGGCATAATTAGTGAAATGTAATAAATACTCTTAATTTTACTAAAATTAATTAATTCATAAATATTTTTAAACTATAAAAACTTTTCAATAAGATTTATTTTGACTCCGCTCCTAAAAACTATTGTTATTTTAGATATCTCTGGAAAATTGGTTTGTAAAATATAAGAGTAACAGTTACTTTCATATTAAAAAAAATAATTATAATAAACCATGCAAAATCAATTAATAGTCATTTTTAATCCATGGTTAATCCAAACCATATATATATATATATATATATATATTTATTTATATATATATATATATATATACAATGATTAGTAAATTAATTGAGGTTGAACAATTATTTCGTAAATTAACGGTATCATTATGCTGATGAAGTCATTCTTCCTAAAGTGAAAGTTATAATCATTTGTACGTCTAGTAAAATTATCACATTACTTAATGCTAATCCAAACAAAATTTAAAACCTTTTGTTTAAATAGTCGTCAAATTTCTTTAAACTACCCCATTCCCATCTTACAAGTTGAAAAAGTTGTTTAAAATTTAAGGAGACATAGCTCCCCAATCAGAAAATACGAATGTTTTAAGTAATGCTACTTCACACTGTTAAACTAGAGTCAGAAAATGAATGGAAAATAACGAAGAAACTATTATTTTCCATTCTCCATAAAGCACAGACAACATACTGCGTGTACCATAATCATTTAATTTATCTTTATCTGGAACCATTATTCGTAGAATTATAAGTTAAAATAATAACCTTGAAAAAAATAGATTAAATAATATACACAGTATTTTTCGAAACAAAATAAAATTAGAATTCAAAATAAATCAAATTTGTTGCAGAACCAACAAAGGTAATAGAATTGTTTTACAATTTTTTACAAAAAACACTTTTACGTTAGTTACATTGTGCGATGGAACCTAACATTATTTTATACCGAGTATCATGCAAAATGATTGAGAAAAAAGAGAGATTGATTAATGTCGTAAATGAAAGGAAAAATTGGCTGATTACACAGGTCTGTTGCTGGAATATTCTCTTATTGAAACACTTTAGGAGGTACGAGATAAAGGAGGTAGGAACATAACATCCATCAGGTTGTGAATTCCCAATACAGTCGTCATTGCCGACCGTGCTCGCTACAGCTTCACTGCACTCGTCCAAATATACAGGATGTTCAAGATTTTATTTAATTGAAACCAAAACTACATATCCTTGTATATTAATACATACCTTATAACTGTGATCCTTAAAAATGAGTAATGTAATTTTACCAATACAATCATATCTTTTCAAGTTTCCTATATTCTATGTGTAAGGGCTGTACTGCCTTTTTAGCAGGGAATGTAAAAAAACTTTATTAATAAACTATTATACAGCTATTTTTAATTTATTTTTCTTTCAAAAGTTTATAAAATAGTATTTGAATTTTTCAAGTAAGCAAGACAAGATTTTAGTTAAAAAAGATAATTAGTTTTGATACAAAGGGTTTACAATTTTACACGTTTATTAATAGAAAAAATCAGTAACTTAATTTTAGGAAATTAGAAAGTAAATTTTAAATGTTTTTTACTGCAACATTCACTACCAAGGTCACGTTAAAATTAAACTGGATTGAAATTTCAGTTCAATTTTTATTCTCGGTTTGAGTTTCCAGAACAATCTGCGAAACTAGAGCGCATAATGGTTGACCTATCTTGCCTACTATTATATGTTGACACCTAGTCACTGATATGTTAACACAGATCATATGGTACAGGGTATGCTAATACGTTTTTAACCTTTGGAGTTTGTTGTATTTTACATAAAATTATATTTTTGGTCATTAATTTGACTTTAGCTCTAAAATTGTAAAAAGAAAATCTTAATGTAGAAAAACATAGTGACAAGCTATAAATAGTTGATATTTCAAAAATAAATGTTTGCATTTACTTCCCTGTGGGAAACTTCATGGATCACCTTTTCAAATTTTGGTCACGCAAATTGCCAACCTTCCATAGAGCCGAGACGTATCAATGTCAGTTTGAAACATCACTATTTTTGTTAGGAGGATTTTCGTACGATTTTTTACTCTATTCATTTCTAGTGAAGTGAGCGATAAATTCTAATCAAAGAAAAATCAAACATGACCTATTACGTTAACCACTTAATGCTGTATTTCTTTATGAGAACGCCCACTCCTTCGAGGGTTATGTGGTGACTCCACCGTTAAGTGGTGTATACCCAAACTAAATCCATCTTCTCGTCCACACGTGTATGAGCTGCTGGATTACATCTTGGAGTAACTAGAAAGCAAAGCTGTACAAAGTTCCATAGCATTTTACAGTATTATTGGGTTTATAAATTTAGCTCGGTAGCTCACGAGTAACGCTCTGGCTAAGTCAGTCAAAGTTTGCGGGATCGAAACCATCGAACTGCGACTACTGTCAGATCATGAGCGGTCATTGGTCGCCTCTCGCCCCAACGGTAACTAGCTATCTTTAATTCACAGCACAGGCCCTAGGCCTTTAGTGATGGGCTGTTTAGGTTTTATGTAAAAAAAAAATATTAGAACCTTTGCTGAGTTAAGCTGGTGTTAGTTTTGATACTAGAATTAAGGAATGTTGTCATAATCGGCGATGTATGAAACAGCAGTATTCCATAAAATTCGTTCCCCACCAGGTACCAGAGCAGGATTTTAGTGTTTTTTTAGTTGGTTTGGGTTAGAGGCATTGCTTTTTGTGAAAAGGTGCTTACCTGTTAGATTTTTCATGTTACACCAAACAAGTCCGTTCACACACACACACACACACACACACCTCTCTCTCTCTCTCTCTCTCTCTCTCTCTCTCTCTCTCTCAAACACATACACATATGAATTTTATATTTTACATTCTGAAAATAAAATTAAGTCAATAACAGCTAAACGTATGGGTCCTAAAATACTATATTATCAACCACTATGTAGAGTAACGAAAATTTTAAACCAAGAAACACTAAAAGAATTTATAATGGTATTATCTATAACACAGCACTAGTATTTTAGTTGAAAGTTTGTTCCTATAATCATCTTAAAATAAATTGTATAAGACTCTATAGCAGTTTTGAGAAGTTTTCAACTAATTTAAAAGTAGAATCGGAGCTTATAGTGAGATAGAGTTAGATGTGGAGTACTTTAAACTCCAAAATTAACCAAAGCACCAATTAATTATCCTAAAGATTAAGAATAGGATTTAAATATTTTAATCTTGAGTCTCTCATTAATTTTATTACTATAGTAATTAAAAGTATTTAACTTTAATTTTAAAATAACTACAGATTTGGTGCGGAAGTATACAGCCCTTTCTTAAAACATATCCATAATCAGCTTTGTATTGCAGAATAGCAATATTTTTTCTCTGATTTCAAAAAGTAGTTTCAGGTAGATATTAGGAAGTAACGAGTTAATGATATACAATAATCTCTATTAAAATTTCGAAAATTCGTTCCAAGACTTTGAAATTACGATTTGAGAACTATAACCATTGAACATTCTAGACAAAATAGCGTAATTAACATAAGTTGTTTAGCACCAGGAGGTTATTGCAGCAGTACCAAGTTCAGTTTTTAGGGATCTAGACCTAGCTAGAGTCCCTGTATCACATTCAAGAGTACCAAGTTCAGGTAGATAAGTCTTGAGGCTTATCTGGAGACATCAGATTCCCAAATTATTAAGGGCCCGGAAGTGCAGAGCCCTCCTGACTCCTCCGGACTTCCGGATGTCAACCAACCGAACTAGTCTTCACATTCCGAACCCATCCTTATCTTCCTAACTATTTTCTCACTATTGTAAAACCACCGGAGGCGTCAACAATGTGAGTGCCGACTTTCCTACCAATGACTAGCACAAGCCTCAGTTAAAGTGCTCTCGCAGGAAATTTACTGTACGTTGAGATAATATAACACCAAATACCCCTACAACAATCACAGTAACAACAGGACCACAACATCATTCGTACAAACAAAATTAAAATTTTAAGCACATTACACCTACTGATTAATATTACAAAACCATTTTCATCATAAAATATTATAATGAAAAACTTTTGACGATACATGTAAGTCAAAACAGAAAGAAGCTTACACGAGAGAAGGGATTGACGACTTTGTTAGACACCAATGCGGGTTATTTTAGCCGCAGGATAAGACATTGACGAAAATATATTTTCATGGAAAAATTTGGCACTTGATTTAAATGTTGTATAGAATCTGGAAGATGAATAAAAACATCAACTAATTAAAATAAATCATTTATAATTCTCGATGAATTCAATAAACATTTTGGTATCAGGATGCACATATTTACTGGTAGTACTGTAATAATTAAATAGTTTGGAAGATTATTTAAGATGTATACACAACTGTTAAGTGGTACGAAGTTCTCCGGGTAACGCGAATAGTGAATAATAATTATTATTTAATGTTTGATTACTAATTTTTACATTGGCTTGAGTTAAATAAAAAATAATTACTAAAACAAAATTCACAGTTCAGTTCTTGTTTAATTTAAATTATTATGTTTTATAAAAAACACAGCTAGGCATCCAATATCAGGAATGTAGCTGGGTGGTGGATGAGAGGTTGTATTGCGTGTTTTTGTTGCAGGTTGGTCAACAGGGTAGTTTCATCCCTCAACACGAATGCGGTGGCTCTAACCACTGCTTCCTACTTCAAAGAGCAGACTCAACACGATATCTGTGGAATATTTACTGTGTTTATGACCCTTTTTGGTTTCGAATAAATATTTATCTTTGAAATAAGTTTTAAAAATAATATTAAACAATATAAGAAGTGATAATTCAGAGTTAAATAGAAATATAATGTCCGCTTTGAATATTTTGGGTCAATATACCTGAAGCAGTGTACGCAAAATATTTTATTAATTCTTTTGATAACGATATAAACGTATAAACTGATAAGGGATATATTTTTCTAAATAATTGTGAAAAACTATATAAGGAAGAGTTAAGGGTGTGTTACAAAATGATAAAATTAAAAAAATAATAGTTTTTAAATGTAAGTTAAATACAGAAGTAAATGCTAACAAAATTGTATTTTCTTTATTATTTAAAATAAATTGTAGGTGTGTATCATATTTATAAATGAATGAATAAATATATATGTCCGATTGGCATGAAGTTTTAGGAAGCTGCTCTTCATGTGTGCGGGAAGGTTTTAGTGAAAAATATTTTAAAAAACTCCATAAGTTTCCATTTTACAGCGTTTTAAATTTCCTACAATCAAAACATTTGCTTTCTTAAGCTGTTTGTTTACTTTCCATTACCAATATGCTTTACTACCCAATATCATTTGAATTTATAATTGTAAAAGTATGAAGTAAATATGTGCAAAATGAACAGATTTATTCACCACGTTAGTGGTTTAAGGTTTCTGGGGATTAGGTGTTTATATTTTTTACTTTCTGTCTGATTAAAAGTCATGAGTTTATATGTTGGCCAAACAAACAAAAAATTACAATGTTTATACATTACGCTTATTATAATAATCAGCTGTTGTATATATTTATGTTTGTATATTTACAGTGTGGCTTGGTTTGGGTTTAGGGTGGATCAGAAAATTTGAATCAATCCATTCAAATTTATTTGTTTCGTGGGAATGTTATTGATATGTCCTATCGTTTCAGTATTGCTATTCACCATGCTGCGAACCAGACTATGTATAATCTCTTACAACGAATCCGTAATACTATTCGACTTCAGAACATTGCCAACCAGAAAGTTAACATGTTTTTACTGTTAAGCGTTACGAAGTTCGCCGGGTCAGCTAATAATAAATATAAAACAATTTTTTCAATTGAGCAATAAATTTAACAACAGATCAGAATCCATTGTTACTATAATTTGTCTTAAACTTTCTTAGATAGAAAGATTTAGATAAAAAATTAACTGTTTCCACATTTGATTAAATGCTACTACAAACTGATAAGTACGAAGATACATTGACAAGGCCTCCTGTTAAAGTATAACTGTGATGGATAAAGTTATTTAGTTATAGCCCAGATTATACATGTTGAATTATGTATTTCAATAAACTTGCAGTCTGAAGGAGTGAACTGAGACCATCACGAGCGATTGATGGGAGCGACGATGTGTGAAGGGTCGATATTACAACTCTGAGTTGTATCTTCTCAGTTGGAACTCGATTACGAGACTTTTCATTTACGTTTTTGACATATTATTTCTACCAAAAATTTAAATACTTAAAATAAATAGAAAATACCATTATTCATACTGATGGGAATGGTAGGTCTAGATTGTCCATGGGATGTTGTACCGCAATAAGAGAGATAGTTTGTTTCAGCTGTATAAAGTCATAAATAATACTTTTCCGGTAGAACATTTTTTTATGTATAGAGATTTAAGACTATTTTATATCAAAAGAAATACACAGAAATAACTATTCAGGCTTTCTAAAGACGAAAAACCTTAATTTTGTTGATCTTTATAGCATTTAGAGCATGAGTGTTTTAATTAATTGGCCAAAATACAAAATAAAATATTGTCAAAGTATTACTTTATATTTTTGAAGATAGACAATAACAACTATTTATTAACACATTGTAGACATGTTCACAAATGTGGTATTTTGTCAAAAGTGTCTTAAACTAAACCATGCTAAATCTAAATAGTAAAATTTAAAAAGGTTTTTAAAACAAAGACTTTAAAACTAGATAATCAGAGAATATTACAAATTAAATTTATCCTCGACTATTTTCTTATGAATTGAATATTTTATATATATATATAGACGTAAAAACATGTGGCAATATTTTAGTACAATCTATTCTACACGAGTTTATGTTTCCAAATTTAGCGGAAACATATTATTGTATCGGATGAAATTGAAGTTGAAATACGTATACAGACGTAGAGGGATCACCTCGATCAATCTTACAAATCCCAGAGCGCCACCACTAACCAATTCCAGCCTCCGAACACATCCATGTCGCTGTGGTACGGTTGCACGCCTAACGACAGGTCGTCTTCATTAAAATATGTAA
This sequence comes from Nephotettix cincticeps, assembly GCA_023375725.1. Lineage (NCBI taxonomy): Eukaryota > Metazoa > Arthropoda > Insecta > Hemiptera > Cicadellidae > Nephotettix > Nephotettix cincticeps. The sequence continues at coordinate 721,300 of CM041786.1, read as the reverse complement.
ATACGTGGGCAGGTATAAAAGTCTAATAGCATTTAGAATACTAAGAAATTATTGTAAAATTGCATACTAAAATTACAAAAATATATCGCTTATTTATAAAAGGCCTCTTGTCACATCAATCAAATTTTCTGTAAACGAAGAAAAACTGTTTCTTTTGATAAGATGCTAAAAAAAATTATTTTTGCTTCAATATTGGATATCTTTAAAATTTTTAATTATTTTATATGAAATTTTAAATTAATACCTTGATTTATCAACTTTTTTATGTCGCTGACATGATAAACAATTTAAAAATAAATTGCAAACATTGTTTTTAAAGGTTAAGGGATATAAAACTGCAAAATTTTTCATTTAAACCCATTACACATAGAATACAAGAACATACTTTGAATTTTATTTGTCAAAATAAAAATAATATAGTTTTCGCTCTAGCCGAGACAAATCAGACACTCGTTTTAACAAAGCAAGGAATACAATGGTAAATTTTCTTCAGTGATTCTTCTAATGAGTTTAAATTAATTTGTAATAATGGTTTAAATGTTGTTATAAAACATAACAAGCTAAAATCATTGTTTGAATTGAATGTAGCAGTTGGCAAATATTAATAGTTTTAATGATACTATACAGTCTTTATCTATAAACCTATTATTACTAATTGGCTTAGGATATCGTGTATAAACGCAGTAACCAGCTACAGAACACTGGTTTTCCAGTTACTAAAAGCCATGAAGGGACAACATAGTTACAGCAACAGAGACTCTAATTATGTAACAACAGTCAGTACAGTCTAATCATCGCTTATGATATTAGCATTGTCAAAACATAAGCTAATTTGTCCCTTAACATGCCTGGTTTAGTGACCGGGGATGCAATGGAAAATTTAATTTTCAAAACAAACATTATTATGAATATACTTACGAATTTATATAGCACTGGAGCAGTGAACTTAGGTTCTCAGTGAATTTAAATTTACTGTATATAATAAATTACTCGATACTCCCGTAGCAGTGAACATAAGTTATTCAGCGAATTGTCAAATATAAGAAATTAATAGACAGGATTAATACTAAGATTTATCCTCATCAAATGTTGAGCCAGATACTAAATTTGATCATTGTATAGATAATGAACTTACATACAATTACCTACATTCGAAAATAATAACATCAAGAATAATTAAGTATGTTTCTTTTAGTGAGTTTAATGTGTTTCTTTTATAAACGTTAGGTTTTTGACATAATTAGACCTAAACTCGATGAAATCATCGAGTTTAGGTTTCGAATGACATAGTTAAATAAATGAATGGTCTAAGTACCTTTCTGTGACGTGACTCTTGTAGTTCTGTGTTTTAACTACTTCAGTTTTAACACGTGAAGGGGCATTTTCTTAAATATAGGGTATCTTAAACAATGAGCAGGATTACATAAATATTTTAGTTTATTTATAGAATTGTGTTGTTATTTATAGAGGTTTAATAGCCATTTAATTTTATTAAAAGTCGTTGTAACTCGTTTAACGTTTTATTAAAAGTCGTTGTAAAAGTCATTTACTATTTCGGGTTGGAAATAGTTAAATTTTTGGATTGGGTAGTAAAAAAGCTTTTTCGTCATACCACTTTAAAAGTTAAAAAGTGTGCTTTTCAATCCTAGGACTAAACCTATTATTTTGATGACTTTTTAATTCCTTGGCCACAATCGTTCATTGTTGATGATACTTTTCATTCAAGTTCAGCAATCGTATTCAACCCAAACAACCTAATCAGGAATTAAAAAAGAAGCGCTTACGTACATAAAAACAGCTGATATTAGTCAAAAGTTACAAAAATCAAAAAATACTGAATCATTACGAATTTATTGCAGTACTTTAAATTTACTCTCACGTTTAAACGCTTTGGGAAACTCGGTTAAACTTGCTCATATAAAAAAACGTCCGTTTTTTAGTATGAAATTAAATATTTTTATATATTTTATTTACATAAAAAACAGATTATATATGTTTTGTAATCCTTTTAAAAATTTAATTTTTAAACGTTAATATAAAAAAACTTTGGCTCTCAACCCTTTTTGGAGAAGCTTGTTTGTAGCTTTGAGAGATAAGTCAAATAAGTCAAAAATGCATAATTAGTTGCCGAGTATTTTGGTTATTAATATTTTGTAATTTTACTCAAGATTTTCTTTCAAGTAAAACAGAAAGATTTATTGCATATGAAAGTAATACGATCCCACAACTGTATTTCAGTGTAAACTATGCTGATTGTTCATATTATTTTCTTTTTTAATGTATAACAGACGGCACACACGTAACGCTCTGAGAAATCATGAAAGTTGATTTCAGACTGATCTCGTTATTGTAGGAGGTTTTTCTCAACATAGTAAACATTTAAACAGGATTGATGAAACACCAACATATGCATTATATGAAGAAACAGTTTTGACAAGTTCAGCCAAATTTGATTTAAGTCTGATTATATTTAAATTATTTTTTGTCTGTTTATGCTATCCTTCTATTCGTTCTGGAATCTTATCACACCCTCAGGAAAAATAGAAACTAGAAACAAGATTAGAACATAATCCAGACTAAGCCGGTAGAAACTGAAAACAAAATGTTTAAGCTAATAAAAACATTTCAGTGTTCTTTTGGTTTTTGTGACTGGTGGACATACTTTGTTTTAACATAGATACGTCTAAACTCTGGAGAGAGGAGGTGTTAGCAGATTTGTAGAACGTAAAAAGTACAGTGGAAGTGCTTAACGGAAGTGTCGTAATATGGTTATAAGAACAGATGTTTAGATTAGCTGAAAACATTCACTTTAGCCATTTCCATCTTCCAATCTATTTACCACAGGGTAGTTTTAGAATAATTTTTGTTAGTATAAATTTTCCACAAAAACAACCAAAATATAATCTAAAGCTGTCATTAAAACCATTTTAACCTAAAATATTCTTTGTTGGAAAATATTCAACGAGTTAAAGGAGGAGTTCGTAAGCTTGCCCATTAATTAAACTAAGTCCATTAACGTTTTAGTGGTTTAAAAAAATAAAAACATAAAATCAGTTTATACATTTTACTTTTCTTAAATTATAAGATCTTTCATATCCCTAAAGCTTTCAAGCCTTGAAGACTTTTAGTATTTTACTATCCCAGTCATAAAAGTAAGAGCTAATGCGTTAGTTTACAAGACAAATAATAGATTGATTCTTAAATGGTAATGATTGTGAAGAACATGTTAATAGATGCATGATGTTCATCGTAAAAATGTTTTATTTAGTAAAAAAATATTGCTTTAACTTATTTGTCTGAGTTTACTTGTTGTAACATGGTTATTAAGTTTAATCAACATGTACTTTGATTTTTTTGGGTTTCAGTTTTAACCTCCAGGTAACATATGAAGTTATACATGATAAAGTTATCTATAATCAAGTTATATACGACCAAATTACCATAATCAAGGGATCTATGATAAAGCTACTGCGATCAAGGAATCTATGATTAATAATTTAAATATGATCAAGTGATGACCAAGCTATATGATCAAGTGATCTATGATCAAGATACTCTAATCAATTTATCTATGAATAAGTTTTCTATAATCAAGTTATTATCAAGTTACAGCGATTTGTACGTTGGACTAAATCGAAAGTAAATTGTTTTGGTTTAAAGTATATTTTAATTTCAAAAAGGATGTACAGTAAAGTTATATAAAATATTAAATACACCCTACTCTTAATTATATAAATAAATGAAGGCCTACACTTTAATACCGTAATAAATAGTAGTGTAGGACTTTACTTGCCAACAGCTGTGAATCAGAATAACAGCTCCGTTTGTTATTCTCCAAATGTTTAGGAAATCCATAGATAAATAAATTATGATATTCTATTGGGGTAAATGAGATTCACGAAATATAAGATGATGCTATAAATTAAGGGAGTGAGACCCGTAATATTTGCGAACCGGTTTAAGAATGAAGAATAGTTGTTTTGGGAATAGATTTCTATAAAAAATGATATCGATCACAACGATAAATTTAACAGTAACGATGTTTTGAACCATATTTTACTTTAGGTTTACAGGAAACAACTACACTACAAATCTCGCTCGATTGGTATTCAGCCCCTTACATTCAGAGTGGTGGGCACATAAATCATTGTATCATTCAAAATGTCCTACGTGTATATTATAGCAGTCAGTATGAACTTAGTGTATAAAACATTAAACTTCATATTATGCAGGTAATGTGTTAAAACATAAATCAATTACGATTGAAGTTGTGATATAATATTACATTTATAAGCTTATTATAAGCTTTAAGGTATTCATATACTTTGCAATGGGTTGAAACTAATAAAATTACAATCTGAAATTCTAACATAAATATTTACTTATTAAAAAATATTTTAATGCAGATAGGGCCACAAACAAACAAAATTAAAGCCGTTTCTTCTTGCAATGGTATTTGATAAACTGCAATGAAGTTTCAAATTGATTACTGTTTACTTATAAAATATATCTATCAAAACTAAATTATTTGATAAACATAGCCTACACATTTTATGATTAAGCATGCCTATTCTTTTTAATGGGTAACAAATATTTTATCTAATACTTGATTGCACTTATAAAAATATAATTAAAGTAAAATATCCTATGTGATCTTAAATTATGAAAAATTTAATTTTCCTCATTGTTATTTACCTCTTTATAGAACATAAGGGAGAACATTACTAAAAAAAGTTGATAATGGAAATACATTTCGTAAGCTAATTTTTACGAAATTCAGGTTCTCAAATCACAATCTTTTTACTCGCGGTATTGAAAGATCGTATACATACATACGGCAAATTCAATAACCATATTTCACAGCCTGTCACATAAAATGTGTGAAAAAGTACCCAAAAACCTTTCGTGAGAACGAAATAAACTGAAGGTTCCAATATTCGTGGTTATCGCATTGAAAATAGTCATAATTTATTTCCAAAAATATTCTAATTGCAACGACGAATCAATCTTTCAAGTTTGGGAAATATACCCAGGCGTTGGAAAAGTCCAATAAAATATATTAACTGTTTGAAATGCATGATAGCGATGGATATTTAATTATTTATTTTACAATTATTTGGACTTTTCCTACCGCTCTTGTATTTTAAACACAACGTTTCTGGAGGTTAAGAAACTCCTCCCATGTTCAAGTGATTACCTAATAATCCACATAAAAAATTAGAATTAATTAATATTAAAATATAATTATTCAATATCAAAATATAAAATTATTATTATTGTATACATTATATAATTAATATATGCAACTTGAACATTTCATTTTTTTACGTAATTTATTAGGTAATCACTTGAAAACAGGAGGAGTTTCTCCACCTCCAGAAACAATGTGTAGTTTAAAACACAAGAGCTATAGAAAAATTTTAACTAATTGTAAAATGAATAAAAGATATTAAACAATTAATGACCACCATCATTATGAGTTTTAAAGATTATTTATATTAATGACCTAACTTATTTTCCACAGGTAAGTAAATACAAACATTTTTCATCTGTTTTTAAACTAAACTAGGTGAGAGTTTTGTCAATATAGACGTGTTATCAATTCGGAGGTGAAAAGTTGGATTACTTACCAAGGTGACAATCCACATTCAACACGTGTTTACCTAACAGCTATTACTGTATCGGGCGATTATATGTGAATCTTTTTCTATTATTAAATTTGACTGGGACGATGACTTGTCCTGTAATCCAGCTTGTAGATCACGATTTGTGGTACAAGTGATGTTTTTTTTCAATTTCGATAATCTGTTGTGTGGATTATTGTCCACATTATTAAATTTTACTCAAAGACTATCCTCATAATTAGATGAGTTCGTAATTCAGGGGCAAAAGAGGTTTGGATCCCATGTTAGACTGTGGGTTCCTTTGATGCCGTCGGCTGTTGGGCTATTAATTAACAGTCCTGTCTAAGTAGCATGTCAGCCTTAGTAAGTAACAAGATCACAATATCACACTACAACCATCTTATACTTATTTCTCATTCACAGCTTAAAATATCCACCTACCTGGGTAGGTCACTACTTTAATATTTAAATGAAACAAGGTATTAGTAATGTAATGATGACAAATTTACTGATCAATTTAATAACCAAATTTAGAAATTCCTCAAAGTTTTGCAGATATTCCAGTTTAAAAATAACCACGAAACAATAAACTTTAATGGGTTCTGAATTTGTTAGAAGCAAAAATTACCCATGGGACTTTTCATTAGTCAGCACGCAACCTCATTTAGAGCTAATCACTCTCTGGCTGTCCTGGCAATTTGTTAGGATTTTGTATTCTAAAATGGTTTTCAACATTACTAAGGTGACGTAATAAACTACTTTATTGAACGAAAGATCATTGTACTCTATTTCAAAACATTTATTCTCATTTGTTTTACAAACACTTAAACCTGGATAAGTTTAAAGCTATTTAATTTTTGTATGACACATACCACTGGAAGTGAAAAGGTACTATTGATCAATTTACTGATATTTGAACATCATTTGTATTAATTTTTTATTATTTTTTCCATTAAAAAAAGAATAGGTAACGCTAGCATTATATTACCAATCAAAAACTGCAATGTTTTGACAATTTATATATCTGAATAAAGATCAGTATTCTTGATTAGTACGCAACTTATGTATATTGTATTTTTTTAAATCTATTATATGAATCAAACTTAATACCACCAAAAAATCACTTGTTTTAACGATCATACGAGGTAATTTAACTATAAAACACCAGAGTAAAACCAGTCCCACCATAATGAACGATTTTAAAAATACACAAACATAAACATGAATTTTACAAATTTTGACAGGGTTAAGAGAAGAGATGGGATTGACAGTTCATTTAGGTTCGATCAATCATTCCCTTAGAGACCCCAGCGAGAGGAAGGGTGATAAAATATTAATGGTAGGATAATATGGGGTTTGAGATTTTGGTTGTAGGTTGTTGTAGGTTGTGTTTCAGTTGAGATAACCTCCCAAGCAGCCTTACACTTGTTGTTTGAGTTATCAATAAAACTTGCATATGCCTGTCTATTTGCATTGTTTAACTTTCTTTTGTACTCTTTTTTAAAAAACAGATAGGCATTGTATGCTGCTTCCGTGTTGCCAGATCCATTTCTTGCCATACTTTTAAACACATCATAATAGCCCAGCATTAATTTCCTACTTTCTTTTAACTCATCATTGAACCAGTTTATCCTCTTTTTTACAAATTTATCCTTAGTTCTAACCAAAGGTGAACAAAAATACCAAATATTTACAAACCTATTAAAAAATCTATCGAACAGAGTTTTGATATCTATCAAATTATCTACAAAAGATTAAACCATATCCCAGTTCTCACATTTAAGCAATTCATTAAACAGAGCTGTTTGGTTTTCACTTTGTCTACGAACAAATTTTTTGACTGAGTTATTTTGATCACATGTATAATTATTTACTAGGTTTAAATTTAACTATAAGGCAGTGTCATGATCTGAGAGACAACACTTAAGATGCTTAAAGACAAACATTGATTCTGAAAAATTTACAAGAATGTTGTCCAAACAAGCATTATTTCGAGTCGGCCTTTTATTTATAGCTACTAAATTTAGAGACCGCATAACATTGGTGAAATTTACTGTATTGGAATCATTAGTATTAAGAAAATCAATATTAAAATCTTCACAAACAATAATCTTATTCGTTAAACTTAGGATTTTCTTTACAGCTCTTTCAAAATTTTCAAAAAATATTTTATATCTCCATTCGGCGGTCTATATAACGAAACGATAGATATATCATTCACTTTAATTGCAGAAAATTCAAAATTTTCTCAGAATTGATTCTATCCAATTTTATTTCCTTAAACTCAATAGACGATCTAATAAATATACCAGCACCTCCATTTTTTGAAGACTTTCTACATAAAATCCCAGCACTAACGAATCCTATAGGAATGTACAGAGGAACTTGGGATTCCAACAACCAGTGTTCACTTACACAGACTACATCTATTTTTTCTAATTCAGTTAAGTGTTCCAATTCGGAAATTTTATTCCTTATACATTGAATATTAATTTGGAGGATGCTGATTTTTCTGTAGTTGAACATTGAATATTATTATTTACGTGCTCATCAGCAACTGGTTCTCTAAAAAACTACTATTACAATCAGAGTGTACAACACTATTTAAAGGTGGGAATTCATCATAGGATAATAAAGTGTGATTAAATGTAGTTACAGTGGGAGTTTGCTTTTCAGGGTGTAACACGGGAGTGTCAAGGGTTGAAAGCTGGTCAGGGTGGAGCTCAATGAGGGAGGTATCACAAACTGTATGAGGTGACGAAGGTGGTACAGGAGGAACAGGTGTAGCAAATGGTTTATTTGCTGTAGACTGGGCAGGGTGGTGGTCAATGAGGGAGGTTTCACTACCTTTATCCGCACTGCTCACTTGTACTGAAGCACTCAACACAGCAACCGGCAAACACATGTCCTTCCCATGTTGTGGTGGAGCGGCCGCCGGTGATGGTGATGATGATGATATCGCCTGTCTGATGATGCTTGAAAAATGATCTGCCAGTAGCTGTTTGCCCCTCCTGTTGTAGTGTAGTCCGTGTCTGGTGAAGTGCGCCCTCGTAAGAAATGCGTTGACACCCACACAATGTAGGTTGAGCTGGCCCTCGTAGTTATAAATCATGCCTTTTATAGTATTGTTACAATAAAAAATGTTATTGTTAACTGAAGGCACATCGTAGCGATAAGGAATGCTACTTATTATTACATTAGTTTTTAGGTCTAGAGAAAGTAGGGAATGCATTCCTTGATCAACAGTTAGCTGTGCTGGTTCATTGAGGTCCAGATCATTTGATCCCGCCATTACAATAATATAATCTTCCTCGGAGAAATCTTTAATCATGTTGAGGCTATCTCGAATGACATGTTTAATTTTAGCTCCCGGTTTAGTGTAAACAAAAATGTCAAATATTTCCTCTAGACCCTTAAGATATGCACTGAAACCCTTGCCTTGACTGTCAGCCAACAAAGCAAGTCTTCTTTTCTTTTTCTCTATGTTACTGTCGGCCTTTGTAGGTTTAGGCATTCTTGGTGTAGTTGGAGGTGAGGATACTCTGTGGACTTGAACATTGGCCTTAACCTCACTGCCAGCACAAGGTGGTGAGTGTGTTTCAAGATCAACAAGAGCAGAAAATCTATTTAAAGTACGAATTTGGTGGTGGTCGACTGAGCTTTCCTTAGCTTTAAATGTTTTCTTCGGGTTATTAAACTCATTATACTCTTTACTTGAAATTTTGCTCCTATTAATATCTTGATGTAAGAAATTATTTTCGCAATGCAATATGTTAATAACTGCATTTTTATTATTTATTTCTTCTCTAAGTTGTGCATTAATTTCGTTCAAATCGTTTATTTGCATTTGTAGTTTATTTATTTCTTCCTCAGCTTCCTCTTCAAAGTTCAATGATGCTTCAAAGCGTTTCTTCCTTTTATCCTGTTCTTTTTCTAACTGATTTTCCAGCAGTTTATTTTCTTCTATAAGTTTAGAAATGTCATTTTTCAAGTCATTACCAAGCGTAATAGAAGCACCCAGTCTGCTCAATGTATTTGTTATGATCTGTACCAGATCCACAATGGCTTCACTACCATATTTTTGTGATACTATGCAAAGTATCTCACGGAGATTTATGGCAAAATCCACGAAATCGTCATTCACCAGATCGTTTTTTATACTTCCGAGATTTTTTTCAGCTTCACGGATTAAATTTCCAAGAACGCGGCGTGTCACTGGCTTACGTTGAGAGAAAAATGGGAAATTGATTATTAGCGTGATGGTAATGTACCCAAGCAACGGGTACATTTCTTTTCCGTGCTGGGAATTTTAGTTTTTGCTAGGCGACAGCAACATCACAACACATACAATATTTTCTTGGCACAAGACTTCTGCTAGTAAAATTAGTTTTCAAATCCTTGAGGCAAAAGGTACAATGGTGGTTTATTTGGATGTCATCAGTCTCTATAACATTAGTTTTTATATACCATATACTATAGACATATAAAGCAAATTTAGGAGTGAACTGAAACTGCATAATGTGTGACATAAACGATATTTGCAACACCTGGAGCTAAACCAAATAGAACACTGTATCAGGTTTGTTCTACCAACTAAGCTAGTTTGTTTCAATTAAAATTTTTAGTTTCAGGCTATCTGAAAGTTTCAAAAATAATATAAAAACTCTTATAACCAAAAGCAGTTTCAAATGCAATACGTACATTCTGTAGAACTTTCCTTTGACCATATTTTAAATTACTTTCCTAAAATAAGTTTCACACAAAGTAGACACGTGGATCAGATTAGAATTAGAGGATTGGATTGTGAGTTGATGCGTGAGTACTGATAATATATCTTGGTGGCTTTAGGATGAACTGGATTGTGGGAAAATCCTACGGGTAATCGGTTTAGAGCTCTGCAAATATCACCTAGTTCACGGAATTCAAAGTAAGATAACGTGTCAATGCTCTCATATCATATCACTGGTTTTATGTTAATCTGTTTGTGAATCTTCATACTTTTCTTAATCTTTCGATGTGTACATATAGACTATTTTTAAATTTGTAACACCTTTTTTACCCTTAATAAAGAAAATACAAATGCAAGTAAGGTTCACAGATATTTGAATCATTAGTAAAACACATTTTTGTACAAATCTTGCTGTAAGTTAAACAAAAATAGAAATACAAACAATTTTTACTTTTCCAACGCGTCTGTATTTTTCGACTCGTTGGAAGTCCAAATAAGACAATATATGAATTTTAAAGATTTTGTAAAAACAAACAATGATAAGGGAAAATTCTAATTTAAATTTTGGAAATGAATAAGCCATATAAATTTAACTGTCTCTTTGGTGATTTGTTTAATATAACATGGCAACTCTTACTCTTTTACTTTTACTGACAAAATGAATCCACATAGATACATTTGGCATCCTCAGTGAGTCTCAATAGTCTCAGTAGTGAGTAGGCTGAGTAGTGAGTCTGAGCCTAGCCACTGAGGATGCCACTTCACAGCAAGGGCGAAAAGTTTGGCAATACAAACTACATGACGACGCGGTTGACGCCGAAAAATCAACTTGACATTCTTGACACCGGCCACGAAAGCTTACATTTATTATTTTATGTACAATGATTTTATTTAGTAACGAAATTAAAACTTCTAGTTTAATTCAGTTTTAAATGTCAAAATAATATTCATTTGAAAATATCAAAGACATAAAACTCTAAACTAGAAAATGTTTAACTCTTTAGACTGTCTCGTATTCGTCATTCATTCACGTTTAAATTGCGAACCTTTTAATGGGGTAGCAACCTCGTGCCTTTGCACAAATCATCTCGCCCATTAAAACCACCAGCTTTTCCCCGAAATTTAACTAATTAAAATTGAATACGCCATCACCGAGAACCACACCAAAGATTTGCTGTGTGATTTATCGTTATTCCAATACGCTTAAACATAAACAAAATCACATTATATTTTAACTTGTTAGAATTTTTATTGCATTAATATTAGTGATTGAGTAAAAGCTAAATGATTACTATTACGAGTTAATATAGGAATAATAAGAAGCCTAAGGGTGTTTTGTTCAAAAAAGATCATTACAGTACAGTACAGAGAATTATTGTAAATGTATTACAATACGAAAATATAGAATATATTCCTATATACAGATTCATTTTAATAATAAACTATATTCATGACAACGATACTTAGAATAACAACTAAGAATAATTCACAATACCAAATCTTACCGTTTCTATATTGAAATAAAACACAAAGCCCATGAGAAAAAGTCTGTGTCAAGGCTTTATAAGGACAGGGCGAGCAAACTAAATTTTTGCTTTAAATTATATGAATGTTCACATAAATTTTCATTTTAACCACATATTTTTAGAATAAAAAACTTGAATTGACAATAATTCTGACGTTCTGTTTAGACGTTTTACTTTGGGACACTGATCAACCCTGGTGGTTATTTAAAAACGATCGTGAATGATTGAGTGTGATATTAATGGCACGCGTAGCTTTGTCATTAACAAAGCTACACACATTTTGATCATTAATTAAGATCATTATAATAGCCAGATGAACACAGACAGCTGAGCCCAGCGTCAAGTCATCAATTGTGTTGAGACTTTGCTCAGAGCCGAACCGAAACAACCCAACCAGTTAAACTTTCATTTTAAACACTGCTGGATTTTAAGTTTTTACTCTGTTTCAAGCATTGTTGGTATAAAAATAAAAATATATTTTGTTATTTCAACAGTTCCGCTCCCAAATAAAACTCAGTAATATAGTTCTTTAAAAAAAAAATTTCATAAAATCTCTTGAATTGTGCAAACTTTATTTTTGAAACTTATATTTTATCTTTAAACACTTTCATGACCAGTTAAATGTTAAAAGTTCATGACATTATTAAAAAAAATGTAGATAATTATTAAATTGTAGGATAATAGATAATATCTATATAAATAAAATTAGAGTTTTGTCTGTACATTGCTTAGAATTATTAGTTTTTCAGTTATTTTTACTTTTCGTGCGTTAGAGAAGCTGAAACCGGTCTTATCTCAATTTTTGTCTGTTTGTCGGTTTATCTGTGACACTCCAGGAGGCATTTTACGCCGTCTTCTCCGAAAATACGAGAGAAGTGATTACAATGAAACTTATTTCATGTATTCTCTACATTTCAGAGAAAGTTTATAAATGTTTGAAATCGCCCGCCGCCCCTTGAAAAGTACATAACAAGCATTTAAAAACCCACTTTTACGCGATATTACGCGCATTGTGATTCAGTTTTTAATGAATAACCTACTGGTAATAATCAGTCGTCTTTGTAGTTTAAAGATTTAATAGAAATAAAAACAAACAGCTGTCAAATCAATATTAGTTAGTTTATGTTAGTCATTGATTTTAAACCCATTTCGAAATCATACTACATATTAAAAGTATATTAAAAAGTCATTTTAACGTTATAACTAATTATAATAATGGTATAAATGTTCTAATGTATTGAATTGTAAAGTAATGCTAAATAACAAAGCTAGGTATTGATTTATTTTCTCTGTACTGATTGGTTAGGATTTCAGGTTTACATTTTGGTGTGATGATCTTTCTTCTTTAAACTGAATCCTACAACCCTTACAAAGGACGGGCTCACTGCTAATTAAATAACTGATTAATCATCTTGAAAGTTAAAACTCAATTTTGTACCCATAGAAGAACATCTAATGTATATAAATTACACACATAAACACAGATTTAATATATTTTTCAATCTTAACATTAACTTTTTGAACGTACGTTTCAAATATTTTCTTCGCATAAATGTTGAACGTATACATCGTGCACATTGGCTATATTTGTAAACACTGGTTTTTATTGAAACGCAAATACACTATACATAAAAATAAGTAGCGAAAGAAAAAAACTAAGAATACAAAAATATCTTTCAATATGTTGTTCAATTGTTTTATTTTGAAAATAATACACAATATACATATTATATTGGTTTAAACGTTTACTAAATATAACTGAATAAGGAAATCCCCTCAAACTATTATTCAAGAACATTTAACTTAAGTTAAACCTTCATAGTAAATTATATTTTTCAATGATATGATATTTTTTTTATTTTGTTGATCAAACGCACATGTTGTAATTTATAATAGTTGACAGATTGAATGCAGACAATTAGACAAATGTCTCTTACTTCCAACATATAACAGGTAAATCGTTGAACACATTAATCATTTCACCATTCCCCTCAGCCATTGAAACTGGCGCTGCAGGAATAATAACTCCATTGATGGTTTTAAATTAAGGCTGACCTTTTCAAAACATATGGGGTTACGGTAAAATTATTATTTTAAGCTTTATTTCGCATTGGAAGTCATAAAAAATTTAGTTAGTAATTCACAAAAATTTGTTTTTTCGCCAACCTACATAAATATTAGATATTTATGTTAACATGTCAAGTAAAGTATAGGTGTTAGTTACAACACTTATAACTCAAGAACGGCTGTACCGATTTTAATGATCTTTGATTTTTGATTCAATTTCCATGAGATTCATAGGTTTCCATTTTATGGCATTCCACTTATGGGGAATAACTTTGCTTAACCTATTCTAAAATCAAACATTTAATTTCTAAATCTACAGCTGTAGATTCACGTTCCATTAGAAGTGTGATTTACTATTCAATCAAGAAAATAAATACTGAACAAAATGAACAGTTTTACTTGCCTCGTAGATACTTTACAGCTTTGGGGATGCACGTACCTATTTTTTATATCGTGTCCGATTAAATGTCATATGTTAATAAGGACCATTGTTAAAAATTACATATTATATAAAATAAAGTCGTGTCAGTTACACCATTTTTAACTCGAGAACTGCTGGACTGATACTAATGATCCTTGATTTGAATATGTCTTATAGTTTCAGTATTGTTATTAACTAAATAACAAGCCGGATTATTTTCTAATCTTTCACAAAGAAGCCGTAATGCTATTCAACTTCAGAACATGGCCATCTTGCGTAATGCGTAAAATTTTAGGATCATTTTTTTAGTTCAGTTAATAAAATGAACTCACCGTACTGGTTAGTTTAGGCTCCTCATGGTGGTGATGGAGCAGATGTAAAGAAGCCATCAGACAATCACATTGTTGGGAAACAGAAAACTGTACAAAACTGTTCACTACACCGTTAAAGTAGTTCCCACGTAACGAAACTCTTCATCGTTACAATAGTATGTTAACATAATTTTTACATTAGTAAACTCAAAATCTTTCACTAGTTATATATTTAAAAAATTATTTTGGAATAAAAAGTTTTTCCTGTATAAACAAAAGGAACTAAGAGTAGAGAGGCACGTGAAAAGCCTGAGACTCGTAGCGCGACGTTGACCAGGCGAGGGTTGGCGCGGATCTGAGCGGGACTGACGTAACTACTGTAGCGCCTGCGCCACCCACAACAGGATCAGTTTTCATTTAATAGATGTGTTTTTACAGCATAAACCGTGCTTTATTTACCTTTCTTTTGCTTACATGCCCTTTACAATCAATTTATAGTTAAAACCTTGACTTTCATAGTAATATTTATTCACTCATCAATATATCGATCAATTAGGAAATCTTTGACTAATTTGAGGAAAAGAGGGACCCTCACTGAAATATTTTATCCTTGAGGAGAGTTTGTTAAAAAAATTTTGTATAGGTACTCACTTCTCCGTGTGAAATACGTTGGAGCATTTATTTGTCAAAGGAATGTTTTCAGTTCATCTAAACAGCTGTTCTTATGTTTTAAATTTCGGTCGTTCAAATTGCTAACATACCCTCCCAGAGCCAATAAGAATACTCTTAACAGGTAATTTAGACTTTAAAATATCCATGTCAAAAAGATCCACACAGGAAAAGTTGCCCAAATTTAAACAAATCCAAACGTTAATTTGGTGTACGAAGGTTTTCTCCATGCCTCGTTGGATTACTGTGGGAGTATCTGTGATACCATGCGAAGTTGACTTGTTTATTTTAAAAATATTCAAAGATGGGATATTGAAATATTCAAAGTTATAAAAACAAATCTACATAAGTGTAGTTGTGGCAGCCCTGCATGGTTATAACACTTAAGCACGGTATTTCACCTGACCACGGTAGCTCAGGGGTCATTTGTATTGTTTTGCATTTTCTTAAAAATATCATTTTTTCAAATAATTTACTTTAAACTTACTGTAACTGTGTAAACTTGGTTTTTGAAATGTCATAATCACAACATATAAAAATATCAACAATCAAAATATGAATACACTTAAGATCACAGGTAATTTAGAAACTTTTGCAAATTTGTACGTATGATTCAAAGGCCAATTAACCACATAAATTAGTCACTTAAGAGATAAACTGTAGCAAATTTTAGTGAATAATATTTAGAGTTTTGGATGTTAAATTGTTTATGTTATTTAGACATATATTTAGGTATGACCCGTAATAGCAAAGTGGATATTAATAGTATAACATAATTCAATATGGACTCAGTTATACTTTGTTAATGGGATATTGATTGTATAATATAAGGTCAATACCCACCCACATCCAAGTATGTGTGCAAGGGTGCGGGTTTGTTTAAAAGGGTACGGGTGTTGGTGTAAATTCGCGCATACAACGAAAGTAGCCGATAGTGCTAGAGAATTCTTAGAACACTGACTAAGTTGTATGCATCTATTTTTATTCCATTTTTTTTATTAAACATCAAGAAGACATCAGATGTAGTTACTTGGTGTAAAATTATATAAACTTAATGTATCGAACTTTATTGTTAGTCTCTACTATTGTTTAGGGCTAAAAGCTACAAAAAACTTGGGTTTTGGTGTAAATTCGCGCATACGACGAAAGTAGCCGATAGTGCTAGAGAATTCTTAGAACACTGACTAAGTTATAAATAAATAAAATTGCCTTTTATTATCGAGCGTTTCTCAGTTACAACTGCTTTACAGAACTACTCTCGTCATACTTAATTTTAATGTAGAACTTATAACAAAATATATAACAATACAATAACAACGGTAAAACAACTGATAACAATGAAGAAAACAAATGAAAACGATAAAAGTTAAGAAAAAACGGTTATGCAGGTCTTAATAATTCTATAAGCTTATTTTTGTTTTGCCTGCATAACCTTTAATTTCAGAGGGGAGGTCATTGTACAACTTCGGGTCGAAATAAGAAAAACTTCCCCTTCCCATTTCTAGTCTGACTTTTGGGAAGTGAAGGAGCCCCCCATGGCGGGTACTACGCTGTGAAACCTCCTCCCGGAAGGAGATACGCTCAAAAAGGTACTGAGGTTCTTGTTGATGCAGAACCTTATGCACCATGCAACACGTCATGATCCTACAAACGGAATTCACCACCAACATCCCAGCAGCATCTCTAAATGGAGAGACATGGTCAAAGCGTTTCAAGCAGAAAATGAAACGAATAGCAGAGTTTTGGAGCTATTGAATTCTGCTCATGTCTTCTCCGGAAATGCTGTTTCCATAGGCTGGAAAATAGTAAGTGAAGACCGACAGGACTAGTGACTGCATGAGGTGCAGATTAGCAGACTCTGGGAGCAAGCTTTTAAGCCTGTACAGTCCCCTCATCCTACCAAGTGCTCGCTGAGAAGCGTGTGTGAGATGGTCCCAAAAGGTAAAATTGCTATCAAGAACCACACCCAGGGTTTTACCTTATCACACACATCCAACCTCTCGCCCCCGAGCTTAACATTAACTCCAATGTCATTGAGGGACTGTATTAGGTCGTGTGGCGCTGAGTGCATCACAGTACACTTGCCTATGTTAAGTTTCAGCACATTCGCTTTTGACCAGCCTAGGATTTTTTCAAGATCCAGGTTAATCATTTCAATTGCCAGGTCAATGCTGGAAGGCTCATATGACAAGTGTAACTGTGAGTCATCAGCATACAAGTTGTATGCATCTATTTTTATTCCATTTTTTAAATAAACATCAAGAAGACATCAGATGTAGTTACTTGGTGTAAAATTAGATAAACTTAATGTATCAAACTTTATTGTTAGTTTCTACTATTGTTTAGGGTTAAAAGTTACAAAAAACGTGATTAGGAATAATTTATTAAACAATTTTGAAAATCTTTCTTTCTAGATTGATCAATTATTTTTTTAAATTGCTACAAACCAGCTGATGGTGCTATTTAGACTTATACTTTTTTAACACTTACAGTGTTTTTGAAGATTTTTTACTTTAACAAAAATACGTTTACGATTAAAATTTTGTATTATTGTAAAGTAGTTTGGAAATCAAGATACAAATATATATATATATATTGTATGTAATAAAAGTAGTATAACATATTCCTAGTCATTCAAAGCTCTTAAGTCAATAAAGGTTAAATAAAAGAACCACAAAAAAGTTTTAACAGTTGCTCGTAACAAGAATTTTTCTTGTACTATCATGTACATTCTTTATACTAATATATAATCACGTTTAAATTAATGGCTTTACTCTAAACAATAATGGTTATGTAAAACATGGAACACCATAACACATACAGAAAAAAATGTTATAATCCTTAACCGACTAAGTAGAAGATAAGAGGATTCGAGACAAGTAAATTGCCATCAGTCAATGTCATAACCACGCGTTTCAAAGCTGCAAGCAATCGCTTGATGTAGACATTTCACATTGGACAATGCGTTATTTAAATTTTAAAGTTGATCTATATTAGTTTACAAAAGTATTTCATTAGCAAATATATCAGTATTTAAAAATTATTTCTTGCAATGTTTGTTTTGCATTAAGTCTTCAATTTTACTCATCTGATCTGTTTTCATCCTTAAAGATGTCTTAAATAATATTTTTATTTTA
The DNA here is from genome assembly GCA_023375725.1 of Nephotettix cincticeps. Lineage (NCBI taxonomy): Eukaryota > Metazoa > Arthropoda > Insecta > Hemiptera > Cicadellidae > Nephotettix > Nephotettix cincticeps. The sequence continues at coordinate 702,816 of CM041786.1, read as the reverse complement.
AAGTTTCCTTACAAACGCCTGAGCCTGACAGGTATGCTCAAAATTTAAAAATTTTCCCTATACTGAGTGACTTTGAAAAATAAATTTTATATCTAATTATGTATCACAGTTTCAGAGAGTCAAGTTTTGCGAAGAAAGCTTCAATTTCAAGTTCAGTGCGCTTGAAGAATATATAATAGTTTGAAAGTAAACTAGTCAGGTGATGAATTGAGTCACCTGAATGAATTCATAATTTATTCAACTCAATTCAATAGACGTTTAAAGTAGAAAATAAAACTCTTATCAATGATTTAAGTCGTATGGTTGTGAACTTATTGCAGGTTGAAATTTCAGAAGAAATAAATATGCAGTAGAAACGTATATGGTTGACAATGAAGTATTAACTGGTGATATCTTAGCAGGAAATGTGTATTTCTTATGAACTGTTTTTACAGACATTCAGTATAAGGTGTTTTCAAAGTAATTTTTAAATAATTTGAAATGAATAAAAAATGTGTAACTGTAAGTTAGTTTTATTTTAATACAAAATCTATTTTGTTTTTAAAATAAATGTCTACTATCCTCATATAATCTACAGATCGAGTTCCAATTTAATTCCTTTTTCAAATTTCTGACCATGTAGCTCAAATCTTCTTGATTTTCCGCAAAAACTACTCATTATGAAACTACTTAATACAAAAATAATTGATAATCATAATAATATGAAAATCATTTACGATAATTGAACCGATCATAGTTTATTTACATTAGCTTAAGTTATGAAATGAAATGAAATGAAATAATATTTTTTACAATATAACGGAACCAAACATATTGTAAAATATCCACCGAGTTTACAATGGTGCATGGTAACTGTCGTGAGGTAAATTAAACTCTAGAGCTACTAAAGTGAAATATGTAATTGTAAAAAACTACCATTACCCACCACCGTTATCTTAATGAAGGTGGACATAGATTGTATATGAATATACAGCATTTCTTAAAATATAAATGACAATTTAAATGGTGAGTTTGGATGAACTAATTGTATCCAATTCAGGGTTTAACCATTATGCTAAGATGACTGAAGTTACATTTCATATAAACAGTACAACATTACTTTGAAAAGACACATAAACAGATTTTCTTTTAAATTTAATTCATGATTGTTTTATACCTTAACAATATACCTTCCACACATCATTTTTATAAATAGTGTGAAGGTTTCACATAATTCTTAAAAAGATAATACGATTATTTACAAATCATTTAATACGTTTTCATTTCAAAGGTTTTGTGAATAGCACAAAACCTATAAATAGTAGAATTGTTTTAAATATTTCTGGACATAATTTCCCGGTATAGAGACTTAGAGCTGATATATTATATAACTAATACATATAAACACTATTTTGGTTGAGTATATCCAAATTACATAATTTCCATTTATAATTTATTTTAATTGTTAATCTCATCCACCATTCAATGAATATTAAAATCATGTCAAACATTGAACCACGTCACTCCCAGAAGTATTTTATATTCTGTTTGTGATAGCGTTGAAGCCAACAAAACGTGTAGCGTACATAATTCCAAACCACATACAACTGCTGTTAGTTTTGAAAATTTTAAAATATCAGTCAAACAAAGAGAATTGGGACGAAATTTTTTTGCAATTAGACTCTAAAATGTGAGTCACAATTAATAATAGAGAAGTTCTCTAGAAATATGAATAAAATTGAATATACTTATAAACAAAAAGGGAGGTAGTAATAGATTTTTTGTTATATAAGTTATTATGTATTATTGTGTAAGTTGTCCTAATACAAAATGCCTGTGCCTACAGAATATCTTCATTAACATTCTCTGTGCACAAGCGGGTGTATTGGCATAACGTGAAGGTAGTATAATATCTATAAATATTAAAGAACAATATTTGACCAAAGAAAAGCTTGGTAATATATTCCTCACCAATAAGTTATCGCCAGTATTCCCGATCCTCCAAATCTTCCCCCATGAGTGTCTTTGATTCCATCACCTTTCCTTTGGTTTTATTACTCTTGAGTCTCTTATTAACACTGTCTTAAGCACGTTCTCCTCATGTCTTATTAAAATATGGCAACCCCACCTAATTCTTCCTCTTTGTACTTCTCCTACAATATCCGACTCTCAGAATAGCTCTCATAGCTACCGATTGTGATGGAATCTAGAACAGTTTTACTGGTTTTGATACTGTTTAGTAATAAATTCAAATTTCCGTTATTTTGTTGAAAGTATAGATTTTCCACAAGTATGCAATCTCTTCTTTGCCAAATTTCCACTTCCTTTTGTCAGTTTGGTTTTGTTTTGAAATAAATAAATTTTACGATAACTAATTAAGGACAGACAGTTACTGCATTATATATATATTTCGAAGGAAAATTTAACAGGATTGTATTTCATAAATGAGCTGGACGAATACTTTATATTTAAACTACAGTGAAGTTTTGCAAGTTTCATACAAAGGGTGAAAGTGTTTTGGGCGTTGTTGCATCAAGTATGGCCGCGAGCCTGGAATAGTTTGGGA